>CAUYUJ010017075.1:42500-120000 GCA_963575745.1 Prorocentrum cordatum | reverse complement strand
ACCACGTCCCATATGTTCTTCCACTTCTAGATGTTGGCCCTATCTTCCTGGGGGATCGACGATTATGTTGTGCCTCTGTGTGTGTGTGCGTGTTCTGCTCCCCTCCTGAGTACCTATACGACCACCCTTCGGGTGATAAGGAGGTTCGGGGGGGAGGAGCCAACGTCTCACTCGATCGGTCTCTCTATCGATCTCACTGTCGGTCTCGCTCGATCGATCTCACTCGATCGATCTCACAATCGATCTCACTCGATCTATTGCATTCGATCGATCTCACAATCGATCTGACGATCGATCTCACTATCGATCTCACTATCGATATCCCAAACGATCTCACATTCGGTCTGACTATCGATCTCACTATCGATATCACAATCGATCTCACAATCAACGTCATCATCAACATAATCGTCATCAACGTCATCACCATCATCATCAGCATCATCATCGTAACACCATCATCATCATCATCATCACCTCATCACCATCATCATCATCAGCATCATCACCATCATCATCATCATCATCATCATCATCGGGACATCATCATCGTCACCATCATCATCAACGACATCATCATCACCGGGACACCATCATCATCATCATCACCATCATCATCATCATCATCGTAACACCATCATCAGCATCTCATCATCATGATCATGAACCACATCATCAACATCATCATCATCAGCATCATCATCATCTTCGGGGCACCATCATCATCATCATCATCATCATAATCATCATCATCATTAGCAACATCATCATCAGCATCACCATCATCGGAACATTATCATCACCGTCACCATGATCATCATCATCATCACCATCATCATCAACTTCATCGGGACACCATCATCATCAGCATCAGCATCATCACCATCATCGGGCCACCATCATCAAAATCATCATCATCATCACCTCATCATCATCCCCATCATCAACATCATCATCGGGACACCATCATCGTCATCATCATCATCATCATCATCATCATCATCAGTATCATCATCATCATCATCATCATCATCATCATCATTGGGACACCATCATCATCACCATCATCATCAACAGCATCATCATCAAACTCATCATCATCGTCATCATCATCGGGACACCATCATCATCAACATCATCATCAAATCATTTGATCATCAGCAACATCATCAGGACCATTAACATCGTCAACATCATCATCACCATCATCGGGACACCATCATCACCACCACCATCACCATCATCATCATCATCATCAACATCAACATCATCAGCATCATGATGATGATGATGATGATGATGATGATGCTGATGATGATGATGATGATGATGATGATCATCATCATCATCATCATCATCATCATCATCGGGACATCGACGGGACACCAGCGGGACACCCCGCGCCACCAGCCCCCGAGCGGGACACCAGCGGGACACCGCGGGGCACCTGTTGCCGGAAGGGAGACTTTTGGTCCGGCCGCGCCTCAGCTACAGGAGACTTATTTCTCGCCCGCCCACGCAGCTTCGCCTCGCCCGCACGCACGGCACGCACGAACACGAAACCGAAACCGATTTCCCAGTAGGGGGGCTCTCCGTTCCACTTCGATCTCACCCCCTCACCTCCGATATATAGGACGGCCGATGAGCAAAGCTGCGGGCAGGGCCTCCCCCGCGCGCCTGCGGAAAGAGGCGGCATCTGGCACCCCCCTACGGCCACGTCTGCGTCTGCGCACTGCGCCGCTCGCGCAACCACATATCCAAATTCGATTGGACCAGCGGGCCAGACGAGCTGGGCGGGGGATCGGAGTATACATCTCGACGATACAGTTCCTCGCTCTGCGAGACCAATCGCGAATTCCACAACATCTTGCATGCCGTATACGCTTACCTACCACAATCAGGTCATGGCCGTTCGAACCGTGTACAAGCTCAAGGGGCGGAGGGGCCTTGAGCCACTTTGCTCGGAAGCCGTCCGCGTCGGCAAGACTCAGCTTGGATAGGGCTCACCCCCGACTCGCGATCAGCACTACCTTGCCCTGCAATGCGACGTCCTGAGTTTCCAGCTCATGCAACAGATCGGGTGGGACCTCCCTCCTTCCTCTCCCCCGCTCGCTCCTCGCTCCTCCTCCCTCTTCCTGGCCACCACGCCTGCATGCCGTCGGCCTGGCCCTCGTGCGTGGCAGTGTTGTGCCGCAGCGTATTCGGGATGCAATCCGAGGCATCACCGGCTCGCCTCCATCTGCCAGGGAAACGGCAAGCGCGAATCTTCAGACCCGCAAGTCCCTACCCAACGCACGATCTGCCTTCTGCAATACTTGAGACGGATCCTCCTCCTCCTCCTCCTCCTCCTCCTCCTCCTCCTCACTCATCGTCCTCCTCCTCCTCCTGCAGTTTCGTCACAAGTCGGCGTGCTTGATATCCTGCCCCTATCTCCCCCATCTCATCCTTCTTTACAGCCAGCGCGCCAAGCAAGGACGCCCGCCTTCGTCTAGGGTTCCCTCCTGTCCCTGCCTCTGCGGCCCGCCCCTTGCCGTGCTCCCTGGTCGCCCGCCGCCCAACAACAAATTGACCTTCGGCCTCCGAGGGTCTGGCCTCCTTGAGTGTCTTTCTCGTGCTCGCTCCTCGTTGTCCTTTCCCTGCCAGCTTTTTCCCGGAAAGGGCTCGAGCCCAGGGTGCTCTTTTAGTGGGTTTACCCCCGGTTTCGACGGCTGGAGGGCCGGCGAAATTATTCTGCGATGAATTACGTGCGAGAGTAGGGCCGGCGGATTTTGTTTGGAGGATGTCTCGAGCGAAACGCTTGTTTTTCAGAATTTGTTGAGGATGTCTCGAGCGAGACGCTGGTTTTGCAGAGTTGGGGATGTCTCGAGCGAAACGCTTGATTTCAGAATTTGTTGAGGATGTCTCGAGCGACACGCTGGTTTTGCAGAGCCGACCGCGACACGGAAAAGCGCCCCTCGCGCAGGAATTCCAAGGATGTCTCGCGCGTGCCGCGTCCCGCGCGCGGGTATTTGGATTTCTTCGGGTTTTGACAGGATGTCTCGAGCGAAACGCTTGTTTTTCATAATTTGTTGAGGATGTCTCGAGCGAAACGCTGGTTTTGCAAAATTGCAGGATGTCTCCAGCGGTGGCCTCGTGGGGGGCCAGAATTCAAAGGATGTCTCAGGCGAAACGCTTGTTTTCACGTCCCGCTCGCAGGAATTCTGAGGATGTCTCGCGTGTGCAGCGTCCCGCGCGTAGGAATTCAGATGATTTTGACAGGATGTCTCGAGCGAAACGCTTGTCCCCAGCACGTTCCGTAGCGCGTCCCCTTGGCACGTCCCGCGGTGCGTCCCCATGGCACGTCCCTTGGCACGTCGCTTGGCGCGTCCCTTGAGACGTTCTGCGTCGCGTCCTCCTGGCATGTTCCCCTGTCCATTAGCTCTGGGGCAGCTACTATGTGTTCAGGCAGCTCGAGCTTAAGATCCAGATCAGTTCGGTCAGGACTCGGATGCAAAGGAGGACTCGATCCACGAGGCTATAGAGCACAATCGCGCCATGGCACATCGCAATTCAGCACGGCGCAGCACAGCACTGATTTCGGCACGGTACATCAAGGTCGATACACTCAGCATTGCAACTTGGCACGTTCCTTGGCACGTTCCGTGGGGCGTCCTTTGGCGAGTCCCCCTGGCACGTCGCGTGGCGCGTCCCCTGGCACATCCCGTGGCACATCCATTGGCACGTTCCGTAGCGCGTCCCCTTGGCACGTCCCGCGGTGCGACCCCATGGCACGTCCCCTGGCACGTCGCCTGGCGCATCCCTTGGGACGTTTCGCGGCGCGTCCTCCTGGCATGTTCCCCTGTCCATTAGCTCTGGGGCAGCTACTATGTGTTCAGGCAGCTCGAGCTTAAGATCCAGATCAGTTCGGTCAGGACTCGGATGCAAAGGAGGACTCGATCCACGAGGCTATAGAGCACAGTCGCGCCATGGCACATCGCAATTCAGCACGGCGCAGCACAGCACAGCCCTCGGCAGGGTACATCAAGATCGATACCTTCAGTATTGCATTTGCCCGTCACCCAATCAGGTGTTTTTGAAAACGCTGCCATGTGTTACAGTTCTACATTCCTTTCCGGGTTCGTGGGCCGATCATGTTCCTTGACCTCCCCTCCCCCTCTCCTCTCCTCTATCCCCCGCGCCTTGCCCCCCTATCCCCCTCCCACCCCATCCTCGCCCACATTCCTTGAAACTCCTCGTCCGCCTCCCCCCCCCCTCCCCGCTATCCCCCTTCTCATTCCTCCTCCTCGCTCCGCCGCATTCTCACTCATCCTCCCTCTCCCCACTCCTCCTCCTCCTCACTCGTCGTCCTCTCCCCTCTCCCCCCCTCCACTGCCTCCTCCCCCTCGCCTCGCACCTCCCCCCCCGCCCGCGTCCCGCAGGTGGACGTGTGGGCAGCGGGCTCGGCGGAAGAGGGAGGGGGGGGTCGCCCCAGAGCAGGGGGAGGATAGGGAGTTGTGATACTTCTGGGTGAGGAGGAGAAGGAGAAGGAGGAGGATAATAGTAATAAGGATAAGGCCATTGGGGGTCTCTGTCCCTGGCTTGCTTCAAAGCGAGCTGGACCCCTGGGTGAGAGAACGGATGCAAGCCCGTTACTTGGACAGGTCGGCAGGCTGCCTGGGGTACAGCGTCCTTCCCTCAGCAGGGGGAGTAGCACGCCCACCCCGCCAGCAGGGGACCCTGCTCTCGAGGGGTGGAATAAGGCATTGCAGGAGGCGGGCGGCCGCCGCCTGCAGTAGGGCGGCGGGCCCATGCCCTTGGGGGACCAGGGAGATTCTAGGCAGGTGTGCAGCGGGCGCAGGCTCTTCCTCCCACCGCCTCCTCGCCCCTCCCACCCCCCCAGGGACCGCTGCACGACGCACCGCCTCTTACCCCTCCGCGGGGTCCTCTGCCCCGAGGTGGGGCCGAGTGGCAGAGAAGCCGAGGAGCCAGGAGGGAAACAGGAGAGGAGGACAGCCGAGGAAAGGCGAGGGACAAGCCAGCAGCCGAGGCCCCGAACCAGGGGGGGACGAGAGGGGAAGGGGCAGCCGCGGAAGGCAAAGCCTAGCAAACGAACTGCTGTTTTCTGTTCTCGGCAAGCACCGCTGTGGCAAACATAGTTATTCAACATTCATGTGTACGACCATTGTAATCAATAGCACCGATCTGCATCCATGTTTCTATTGCTGCGTGCACCTCATGACTTGGATATTTGGGTTCAAGCCGTAACATGATGTGAATATTTAATCGCTTCGCTCATTCCGCCGGTCCTCGAGCGCTCTATGGGGCCTCTTTGAAGCCTCTTGGGGGCCTCTTTAGGGCCTCTTAGGGGCCTCTTGGGGGTCTCTTGGGGGTCTCTTGGGGGTCCTTGGCGGCGTCTTGGGGCCCCCTTGGGCCTCTTGGGGGGCTCTTGGGGGCCTCTTGGGGCGGGGTAGTCGAGTGCACCCCCCTCGGAGGCCACGATCCTCGTGAGGGGTGTCGAAAAGGGCCCTCAAAACCATCTCTGGGTAGACTTGGTCGGGCTGCCGTCGGGGTACTTTTCGCCGGGGGACCCCCAGGGGCCGCCCCGCGCGCGCGAACTAGAAATATTGTTGACCAGTTGCCGGAGATCTTAGCACGCCTCTGGCCCGTTGGGCCGGCGAATTTGTACACTTAGTCCAACAACTGTGTGGGGCCTGTTTTCTCGTTTGCTGAGAGATTTTCCGCATCAGAATTCTCTGGCTCGATGCGTGTACAACAATATGAGTGATTGTCCAGACCGTATGGGAATTCATCTAAAATCGATTGACATTGATCCATGCTGTCTGAATTTCGAATCGCGCCAATCAGCTATCCAAAATAGATATCTTCCGAGCGACTCC
Source organism: Prorocentrum cordatum (assembly GCA_963575745.1). NCBI lineage: Eukaryota > Dinophyceae > Prorocentrales > Prorocentraceae > Prorocentrum > Prorocentrum cordatum. The sequence goes on along the minus strand of CAUYUJ010017075.1, from coordinate 114,124 downwards.
CAATTGGTTTCTCGGTATTCGACTGCGTTGCGTCGAAGATGATGAAATTCGGCCCGTTGGTCTCCGTCTCAGTCGCTGGCGGGGTGCTCTCTCCAGGACCGCATCGGGCCCGCCAGGTATTGATTTCTTGACTCCCATCTCCCTCTTTGTTAATGCAACCTGTGCTTCCTTTTCGTCTTGGGTTGCGTCGTCCTCGTTGCGGGAACTTGCGCGCTGGTTCTCCAACGTGTGGTCCTTCAGTTTTTCTTCAAGGTACTCCAGCATGTAGCCTTTCTCAGACTCTGTGCGCTGATATTCTGGTCTCTGTCCGAGTCCCGGCGGGGGTGATAATGAGAAGCCTCTCGAAATTCCCATCCTGTTTTTTTTTGCGTGGCTGCGTTGAATACGTTGTCGCCTTCTTTGGCTGGAGGTCTCACTTGCAGATCCCGAGAGCTTGGAGTCGAATGCGACACAAAACAAATCTATCAGAAGACGAAGAGACGATGCACGTTACGGTATCGGACGTGTGGCCCCGCTGCTTGCTTGCCCGTGCTTCGCTTGTGGCGGGTCCCCCAGTCCCCCTGCCCCCCGAGACCTGCGGGTATGGGGCGCAATACGACCTCGGGTACGATTCTGCAATCCGCTCGGCTGAGCAGGATTCGATTCCCTCAAACGGCAGCCTAGGAGGAGGAGGAGGAGGAGGAGGAGGAGGAGGAGGAGGGGGGAATGGGGGAGTGGGGACTGGAGAGGGGGGGGTAGGGTAATTGTGACGGTGACTCTGCGTAGACGGAGATCCGCGGGGGAGCGGGGCCGCCAGTGAGGGCTTTGGCGGACCAATTCCCCTGTGCGTCCCACCCGCCCGACCCGACATTCCTCTTCGGGCTCGCCCGTCTGACCCGACCCGCTCGCGCTCATACGTACCAGCTCCATCATGCAGTAGACTCTAATCTCCCGCCCGGCCCGACCCGCCCTCCCGATCCGACCCGCCCGTCAGGGACCGCCCGCCAGACCAGACCCGCCAGTTAGGGTCCGCCCGCCTGATGGCCCGCCCGTCCGCGTCGTCGTAGACATTGCAGTCGGTCGCCCGCGTCGACATCGGCATCGCAGTCGTCGCCGTCTTCGTCGTCATTACCGTCCTCGTCCGTTGCCGTCTTCGTTTTCGTGGTGATCTTCGTCGTCGTCGCGCTGGTCCTCGGCAAGCATCATCGTAGTCCGTCGTCGCCGTTGTCGTCGGTGGTAGTCCTCCGTCGTCCGTCGTTCGTTGTTGTCGTCGTCGTCGTCCTTCGTCGGTCGTTGTCCGTCGGCGTCATCGGAGTCGTCGTTTCCGTCGTCAGTTGCTGTCGTCCGTCGTCGTCCGTCGTCCGTCCTCCGTCGTCGTCGTCATTGGTGTTCGTCGTCGTCCGTCGTTCGCCGTCCGTCGTCTTTCTCGTCGTCTACGTCTGGCGTCGTCGTCGTCGTCGGTCGTCGTCGTCGTCGTAGTCTGTCGTCGTCGTCGTTGTCGTCCGTCGCACGTCGTTCGTCGTCCGTCGATCGTCGTCGCCGTGGTCTGGCGGCGGTTGTCGTTGTCGCCGTTTGCCACCAGCGAATACGGGAGGGGGGTTTGACCCGAAAACTGGACAATCTACAGCTAATCAGGACGGATGTCAGCAATTTCGGTACCAATCCCAATCAAATTGTACAAATGTTAGCCGCTTCGGAAAGTCCTTCGTTGTCCCTAGAGATTCCTTAGAGGTTCCCTTTAGATCCCGGAGGATTCAGGAGGAATTCCTCATGATGCCTGAAGAATCCTCAGGCGTTCTTCGCAATTGATGAGGATCCCCTTAAGAGTTCTGGAGGATTCTTTCTCTGGGTTCTTGAAAGATTCTTGACGGTTTCCTGTTTTGATGGTTTCCTTATGGGTTCTTGATGTGTGTGAAGTCCGCTCATATCACCAGTATATCAACATATGTTGCTAACGTATCGGTTCAAGTATTGGTACACATACCGCGCTGCTCTCCGCGCAGCGCCCTGGAGAAAATGAGTAGTTAACCTTTTCCTCACTGACCCCTACCTGCGGACACTTGTATAGGATCGACTCCTCGGTCGTATACTTACACACACAGGCTATCCGCTTATTATTTTACGTTTTTCGCCGCTGCGACTCGCGTCGTCGTTGACACCGCCGCATGGTTCTGCACCCCTCGGGGCCCAGTGCCTCTATGCGCGCGCCGTCCTCGACGGCACGTGGCCGCGGCGACGCCACGGAGAGGGCGAGAGAATCCGCGATACCCATTTTCCCCTTTTTCAGGAGAAGGGAGTTCCGCATCGCTTGCGGCTGCCCTTGGCCAGCCCCTACCCGACTGACCGCTGCCGCCGCCCGCGCGCGTTATGATATTGTCTCGCCGCCTGATACGCCCACTGGAACGTTTCCTGGCGCCGCCTTTGATGGTCTTCGTGTGCCGGTGGGAACACCTGCAGTTGGCTTCGAAGCCACCGCTCGGTTCGCCTCGCCTTCTTCTTCTTCTTCTTCTCCAACATCCGCTGATGGACGATGCGCCGGTGATCACCCGCAGCGGCGGCGCCAGTGAAACGTCTCCAGACAATAACGGTTTCGCTCGCCCCCGCCGCTGGGCTAAAGTCGCATATCCCACTGACGTGCGTGAATCTGGGCACGCGCGCGCCATAAGGAATCGCACTGTACGGGCATCTCAGCGAAGGGCTCCAGAACGGTATCACATTCGCTCTCCTACCCGGGACAACAGCCGCAACCCCTCCCAGAGGCGCTCCCGGCACAGTTCCTCGCCACGCGATGCGGCGTCGCTTGCCTCTCCTTCCGCCTTTGAGATGGCTGAGCTTTCGAGACCAGGTTGCAACTGATACGACCCAACAGTTGTCGAGTCTGGCCGCGCAGACGGCCACCCTCAGGCAGGAGCTTCATCATGCCCTTGCCATGATTGACGCTCGGATCGCAGAAGACCGATCGATCTTTACCCAGGTCCAGTATCAAACCGACCAGATGGAGTCACACCGAGGCTCCGACTCCACCACTACTCATACGCTGCACGAGTGTTTCCTTTGGATGAGGCCCTATTTGCGAGCGTCAGGGAAACGGGCACTGCCGCCATTAGGACGCTACGCGATGAGCTCATGACGGCGCGGCAGACCCCGGCCATGGAGGTGAATGGACCTACGGATCAACAGATACGCGAGGACATCAATGCCAATCGTACCCAAGTTGGTTGGCATGACCACTGCCACACTACATTCCCAATGTACCACGCTCACGTCTGAGTTGCGCGGCAAGCTGCGCGGCGCCGAGATGGCCATCGCTCAACGTCTTGTTGCTTATGAGGGGCGTGCGCCACCGATTGAGAACCGAATCTCCACGGTCGAGCAGCAGTTAAGTTTCATGAGAAGCCGGAAGCACAAAGGACGACATTTGCAATCATAGTGTTCATGTTATTTGCGATGTAGTACGCACCATCTACTACGTTGCCGCACCGACCATTCATTTATTTCGAGGCGCTTCACAGTATCGATCTTACGTTCCATAGTTGATCCGTTGTCCTCGCAATTGCGATCTTAATACTCGTTGAATTTGGGTTTGGAGAGCCCTGAGAATAATTTTGGGCCTGCAGAGCCCCGTGACTGCGAGATCTTTCACTTTGATCGAGCTTCCGTCACAAATTATCCATTTCACTTTGCTTACGTTACTTTGCGCGCACGTCCTTGTGCGCCGGTGGAGGTGCCTGCATTGTTGCACGCAGTAATGTTCTCCATTCGATATCCTTTCCCTTGGTCTCCCATCCTCGTCGCCAGTGGTGGCGGGGGGTCGTCCAGAAGTGCCGAAGCGTATTTGGGGGGCGCACCCCGGGCCCGCTAAAGGTGGGTAGGCTCCCCTAAGTACCCTGCGTGGCGGGTTTGGCCCTCTTCTTATGTCCCTGGCCGATGCGACCTCGCTTGGAGGTGCGGCAGATATGACGGTGCGTCGAGTGGACCTCGCACCTCTGCTCCCGAGCCCCACCGCTGTCTCCCGCGGGTCCGAGGCCAGCGTGGAGCAGGCGGGATTCGGGACGGGGCGTGCGTGCGAACTCCGATCGCATCACCATTACATCGTCCTATACCGTTAACGTATCGGTTCAGGTATTGGCACACATACCGCGCTGCTCCCCGCGCAGCGCCCTGGAAAAGGACTAGTTCACCTCTTCCGCATTTGTTTCTACCGACGGACACTGTTAGAGGATCGGCTCCTCGGTCGTATCCCTATGCGCGCACTTAATGGCGTCTTGGGGCTCCTAATGGATTGCAGAATGTCCTAAGGATTCCTCATGGGTTGTTGATGGATTCTTTGGTGGGTTTCTGAGCGGGTGTAGGAGCGTGGAGTTGTCGGAGTAGTTTCCTTTCCTTTCTTCGGTTTGTGCGGCAAGCGCTGCCGCGCAGGAGGGCGGGGCAGCTCCCTAGCAAGAAACATCGCAACCCTGGCCACGTACACGAGGTACTCAAGGAGGGTCTTGCTCTCAGCAGAGCTACTTCCGAATTCCTCGCCGGAGAACCGAATATGGTTGGAGTACCACTTCCCAGCGGCAGCATCCGCCGCCGCATTCCTTACAGCCAGTATCCATATTTCCGAGCCCACAGCAACGCCGTTTGCATTCAAATGCACGCCGGTTTCCTCATCTCCGCGTTGCAAACGCGCCGGCCCGAAACAACCAAGTGTTACCCAGCGTAGTAGGGTATCCTGTTGCACAGGTCGCAAAGATGCCAACTGGTCACACCACGTAATAACGCCCTCAAAACCACCGTCGAAATCTGCAGTGTGGAAAGCTTCCGAGATAGTAACCGGAAGGTTCCGACACCAGAAATGCCCATCATTTTCGGCCAGACCGTCGGGAGGGAAGAGGGTGAGGGTGAAGGAGCATTCCGTTTGAAAGCCAACGAGAAAAATTGGGCGGTCACCTTGCACGGTCGGCCATGTTTGCTCATCCAATTCTTCCTTAGCAGGCCTGATGCAGCGTACGATTATATGGTGCAAGTCGTCTACCATAGACCCACATTCGCACGCCGTGTGTATAACATGTCTTCCACGAAACAATTTGGTGTTCGTCCATTGCAGCGCTGGAAGACGCAATCTTTCACAGCAGCCTGATCACCAACGTTCGCATGGGACTTCGTACCACAAGGATCCCTAGCGACAGACATGCCCGACTCCGTGCATTCTGGCTGTTGCAACTTCGCATCATCCTTGCGACACAGCATCAACATCCATGCCAAGGCGCAGGTCGCTCTGTAATGCCTGCGGTAAGGGTGGACGCTAAGATCAATCAGTCTCTTCCCGTTCGAATCGATCAAATCGACGGGACTGTCGAAACGCCGTCCCGCACGCCAAGAGACATCATTCTACAGACAGGGGTGGTCGCAAAGGTCGGGCCGATCAACTCCAGGAGTCTTCGAATATTCCACCCGTGCGTGGCGCCCGCACGAATCTTCCCACCGATCCTGGACCAGAGGATGACGGCCCGAGGGCCGACTCAATCGTGGGGGCCCTGATGTCACAACAGCGCCAGGGAGCGGTTTCTAGACACGGTTCCAGTGCAGACTGTCTTCCGAACATGATTTTGCGTTTGGTGCAGCCTTTTCGTGTCCAGTGCCGCAATTTCAGCACCATGATATCTTGAGGTCCTGAGAACTTGAGACCTTGCCCTCTGTAGCATCGCGAATTGGCCTTTCAAAGTGGGTCTCGTCGTCTGGTCCCAGCTCGTGACTCTTCGAAACATGTTGTAGCCCAGCAGCTCCCAAGGCCAGAAGTCATCGATGAAGAGGTGCACGTTTTTCCGATCCTGGACACAGCATTGGAAAATTGCCCAACCGGTTCAAGCGTGTAGGTTTGTACGACAACGGTTGCGAAGGGACACCCAGCCGGGATATGGTTCCCCGGGTGTTTACCTACCACCGCGACGCCATTCATCCCAATGAATATTTGCGCATGGCACAGGTTGAAAACCACAGCTAGAACGTTCGCAGGGAACTTCACATTCTTGGCCCTCGCCCACGTCAGGTCACGACTGATGTTGTCACAGTAGTTTTCCATGGCATGCATGACGTTGGCACTGTGCAGTGGGTTTTTCATTCGAGTGGTACTCTCAGAGAGGAGACCCTGCATGACGACCAGCTCCAGGACGGACGCCCCCTTCTGGCGGGCGATGTTCTCCAAAGGCTGCGCACGTCCCCAATCCTGAGCGATATTCCGGCCAGCTTCACCCCATGGCCGATACGTGGACGGGACCCGCTTGGGCTCCCCGAAGCGCAGCACGGGCCGCTGGGCCTTTCTCCCTCCGGCGGCCCTGCGAGCCACGCCAGGCACGCCGAGCCTCCCCGCGAGAGGCACGACCCACGGCGGAGCGGCGAGAAGCCAGGAGTACTCCAGATTTCGTTATAAAAGGGAGGGGGGTCTCCTTTCGGGGGGGGGTCTCTTCCAGGCGATCTTGGAGGGCCTGGGGGGTTCTGGGGACGATGTTTTGGGGGGTTCTCCCACGGGGGGGGGGTCTGAAATGGCTTGTCTTGGAGGGTCCAGATCCCCTCCCTGTTATTACGAAATCTGGAGTACCCTTAGCACTCTCGGCACGGATCGTCCTGCGAGCAGCAGCACAGACTGCCTGCTGGATGCGCTCGGCTCGCCGACACGAGTCGATCAAAGCAGGGGCACGGTCGAACTCGGCAGGCGCCCCATCCAGCTCCACAGCAGTGGGCGGGATTGCCAGGCCATTCTCGACAGCGTCCGAGATTCTGATCACCAAGTTCGTTGGCCGCCGTACGGGTGCCGCGGAAGGCGTCCAAGACAGCTGGACTTGTGTAGCCCTTTCGGCCACCAGGACCCACATGATCTCAGGACCCTGATTGTGAGTCTCCCGTTCTGAAGGGGTCTGCGTAACCCGAGCACCAGTCCTCACAATCCGCTTGTTCAAAACACGATACGTTGAATCAACATTAGTATGTTGCTTAGTCGTGTACTTCATTATATCCTTTCCCAGTTCTTGCTCCAGCTTCCCAACCACCTCTCTCACATCATCCCACGCTGCTCACTGGCTGATGGAGAAGAAGGGTAGCTTCGTACATAGTCTCTGGCTCTTCCATGGCACTGACGCGTCGCCAACGTCGCCGATGTCCGATGCATCGGCGACGCATTGGCGATGCGACGCGATTCTCCGACCCCATCTACTCGGACCCCACTTGGGAGGCCTCCAGAGAAAGGAGGAGGAGGAGGAGGCGGAGGAGGCGGAGGCGGCGGCGGAGTAGGAGGAGGAGGAGGAGGCAGTGGAGGCGGAGGCGGGGGAGGCGGTGGAGGCGAAGGAGGCGTTCGGGGCGGCGGATTCGGAGTCGGAGTCGAGCTTCCAAGGCCTCGGGGGTCGTGTTCTTCGTCCTGCTGTGCGCCGACTTCCCCTTCCACGGCGAGGCAGAGGTGAAGTCCGAGGACCCTCAACTGCAGCCACAGGTGGGCGTCGTGAGGGGGGAAGACGAATCGTATTGCAGGCGTCGTTGCCCCGTTTCGGGCTCCAGGACCTCACGGATCGGTGCGGATCCACACGTTCCCGTGGAAGGACGGTCTCGGGAGTTTCTTGATTCCTTGTCTTTTTCTCTCGACGTTTTGATTATGCACAGGCGTCGGATAGACGTATGGGTTTGCCGTTCGGGGCCCAGAGGTTCCGTCGATGATATTTGGACAAGCGGTTTTGCAGAGGAGGGAGAGTAGGGGGTGGCAGTTCCACCCTGCTCTCCGGAAAAGCCCCCTACACCCCCGTGCAGGGGGGGTTCTTAAGAGGGGTCCGCCCCCCCCCCCCTTGGAAACCTTCCTAAACTCAGAAGCTGGGCGAAGGCTGGTAAACCCGTGCTAGAACGGGGTTCCGTGAAATTGTTTGTTCTCTTCCAGGAAGCAGCCCGTTTATTTTTATGTGCGCTGAGCTTCATTCTGTGATTTTTTTCCTCCGGGAAGCCCGTTTTAGCAGCCATGGATTTGCCAGCCATCGCCCAGTTTCCGATAAACCTTCCTCTCCCCCTCAGCCTCCCCCGTGCGTGGCGTCCTTTGGGGCGGGGGGCCCTGGCCATCGCCTGGGACCCCCCCCCCGACCCCAGCGGGGGGGGGGTCGGCCCCCCTGAAAAGCTCCCCTCCCCTAACCCCCTCCATGTTCCCTTAGGGTGGGTCTGTCCCCCCGGAGCCCTCGTCTACCCCATTCTCCCCCCGCCGACATTATTTTTGGGAGGGGGTGCCTCCCCTGGGCCCTCCCCGAGCCTCCTCGCAGGGACAGGGGGGGCTGCGGTTTCGGAGGCGGCCCAGCCTCGCCCACGGGACAGCCGCCCCAAACCACTTGCAGCAGTTCTCCGTGCGGTAGGTTCACGTCGTGTCGATTGGCGGCGACCCCGCCGCGGGCGTTCAAGGTTGAACGCCGCCAGTGGCCTAGAATCGGCCTACATTGAACGATCTGGCCATCGACAAGCCGACGATCGTTCAGGATCGAACTATCCACGCGGTGTCAGAGACCAACGCCGGGGTCGTCACGACACGAACCTGCCGTATTTGATGCCTGCGCGGGGGACCGTTCCTGGGGCCCACCTAACGGATCTCTTCGACTCCAGTTCGACCCCAGTCCGATTCAAGTTCGATTCACGTTCGACTCAGTTCGGCTCAAGGTCGGTGCAAATCGACGGACGTTCGACGCAGTCTCGACGATCGACGCACGAGTGGAGCGAGTGCTTCATCCAAATTTACTTGTGTCCCAGGCATTTGGGTCTTGTTAATACTGGGACGCCTCCACATCCTCACTCCCACTTCTTTGTTGTTTGTCCTCTCTCTCTCTCTCTTTATCTCTCTCTCTCTCTCTTTCATCGTACTCAGATCACAGTCTCACTGACGCTCTGACAACCTCATACTCAGGCTCATTCACACTCAGATCTGCTGCTATTCGGGCTCACCCTCACTTACACCGATTCATGCTCGGACTCGCACATACTCAGATCCTTGCAAGCCATACTCAGACTCATGCACGCACCGCTCATACAATCAGAGCCGCATGCACTTGAGCACCCTAAGGCGCAGCCGCAACTGGTGGGGATGTTTGCCATCCCGCGCACAGGTCGTGGGGATGTCTCAGTCGGTTTCTTGCTTGGTTGATTGGACTTCAGTGTGTTCGAAGCGTCAAACCCATCGCGATGTAGCAGGCTTGGCACTTGGGCACCCCGAGAAGGAGCCGCCACGGGTGGGGACACTTGTCCGTGCGCACTCAGTTTGCGGGGATGTCTCAGGCGGTTGTCTTACTTGGTTGATTAGACGTCTCTCTTTTCAAAGCCACATGCCACCATGCTCATCGCGATGTAGCATGCGCAGCAGTGGAGCACCAAAAAGGAGCCGCCAGGGATGGGGACACCTGCCCGTTCGCGGCCAGATCGCGGTGATGTCTGAGGCGATTTGTCTGTCGGGTTGATTAGAGTTCTTTCTTTCCAAAGCTCCATGCTCCTCGCGATGTAGCAGAAGTGGCATCTAATCAGCCCAAGGAGGACCCGCCAGGAGTGGGAGCATTTGCTCTTTTGCGCCGAGGTTGTTAGGATGTCTCAGGCGGTTTGCCTGTTTGGTTGATTGGACGTATCTCTTTTCAGAGACCCATGCTCATTGTGTTGTAGCAGGCGTGGCTTTCGAGCACCCGTTGAAAGAGCCGACCGGGGCGTGGACGGCAACCCGTTCTCGTGAAGAGTGTGGGGATGTCTCAGGCAGTGTGCAGGTTTGGTGACGTGACTTTCGGTGCGCTCAGATCGTGATGCGAAGAAGCGAGGCGCTGGTCTCAGCACCCCGAGGGGAGAGCCGCCAGGGAGGGGCTTACTCGCCTGTTCGCACCCCAGCCTGTGTGGATGTCTCCAGCGGTTTGCCTGTCTGTTGGCCTGGGGGCTCCGGCGCTTTCAGAGCTGATTGTGAGGACGTCCCGAGCGAGGCGCTGGTTCCAGCACCAGGACGCTGCCCTGCAAAAGGAGGAGCCGCCAAGGGCAGGACGGATGCCCGTTCGCGCCCTACTGTGGGGGTGTCTCGGGAGGTTTGCCCGTCTGGTGGCCCAGACGTCGGTGCTTTTTCATGTTTTTTTTCGTCAGCGGCGAGGCGGCGAAATCCAGCGAGAAGCTAGATAGGGGCACCGACTAGCGGACTGGCCGGCGAGCAAGGAAGGAAGGGGGACGGCCGCGAGGAGGAGGGCCGGCACGAACGAATTGGGTACGGAAAGAATGGGTACAATACCCAACAGCAGTTCCTGTTCATTTTGAACATACTTCGCTGTCCGCGCCACCGCGGCCTGTGTCCATTCGAGACAGGGGGCCGCCTGCCCAACAGCGGCCGCTGCCGGTTTGGGACAACACTTGTTGTTGGGCGTTATGCCCATTCTTTTCGTGCCCCTTTCGGGCGTCCAAGTTTAAGTCGGGCACGTCCCTCTACAGGAAGAATGTGCAAACATAGTCCACAAAGTAGTCTGGGGAGGAGTTGTTTACTATCTTTTTGACCACTCTGGGAATATTGTTGGGCTGTTTCTTAGTCTTCGTCCAGAAAGTCCCCCTGTAGGAGGACACGCCCGACCTAAGTCTTGTTGCCGGCTTCAGCGCCCCAGGCTGCCAGATCGTGGGGATGCATCGAGCGAGGCGCTCCTTTCTTTTCCACCGATGATAAATCAAAACCGGACCCTGATAACACAGTGAAGACGTGGCTTCACTGAGGTCCCCGTCTGTGCATGAGAGGTAATGAGTCTGGGCGTGTTGGTTCGATGCATGTGCAGAAAGAGTCCCTGTCCCTAGTATTTGTGGCCTCCTAACTTAAACCCCCTCCCGAAGGAATCGGGGTCCTTTTTTTGGTTCATCAGTGTTGCACCTCCGACTCCGTGATCGTCTCGATGTAGGGGGGAGGACGGCCGTCAAGACGGAGGAGGGAGGGCGGAGGAGGAAAGGGGGGGTGTAGGAAGAGGGAGAAGGCAGGAGGGAGGAAGACGTGGCCCGCTGGGGATGGATGCGCCGACGGGCGAGGAGGCCCCCGCCTGCAATACCCCTGCGCAAACGCAAGGCCACTCTACAGGGGGGCGGGGGGGGGGGGGCTCGGCCGGGCGAAAACATTGTAAAGAGTCGCGTTCCTCGGAATTGGAGTGCAAATGTTGTGGTAAATTTGATCTCACGCTAAATACTGGTTCGAGACCGATAGCTAACAGGTACCATGAGGGAAAGATGAACAGGATCTTGAAAAGAGAGTTAACATTGCCTGAAATTGCTGAAAGGGAAGCGAGTGGAACAAGTGCTGCTTGGCAAGATTGTCGGGTGCATGACGCGCTTGATCGTCTCTTGCTTTGTGTGTTAACCTCAGTTCGCGATCGAGGAACACTCCAGGGTCATGGTAGCTCGTCCAACCCGAACATGTAGTATACCCATCTTGTAGTACATCGTTTCCCGAGCGGTGTGGCCAGAAAACGCCCGCCACGACGCATATACTATCAGATTTCTCGGTGCGACGACCCCAGGCGCCCTCCGGATGGTCTTTGAGCGGTCTTGGGGAGCCTTTGTCACCGCTTGTCCGTGAGTTGTCGTCGTCGTCGCCGTCCGTCATCGCCACCGTTGTCATCGTGCTCGTCGTCCACGCGGACTCGCTCTAACACCCAGACGCTAACGGCAACACGCTCACAGCGGGACGTGTCAGGAAATGAGATGCACATATGGGGAATTTCGCATCGAATCTTGGTGTGGGGGGCGCCATTCTCTGGCGCCCGCCCCGCAAAAAACATGTTTTCTGAGTTCCCCACATGAGGGTTTCAAATGGGTCGCGGGGTCAAGTGAGCACAAAAGCAGCACATCTATGGAAATCCCAAAACGTTGGAAGCATCGCACCGCCTTCTCTTTGAATTGCTGATTCGTCGGCCCCGTGCTCCTGAACGTCTCCATTCCCCGATCCTGCACTCCTTTGTCCGCGTGTCGCAGATGTCGGCATGGCTTCTCATCCTTGTCCAGCTCTACGTCGCTCCTCTTACGCGCCGTGTTCCTCGTCATCAGTTTCTCCCTCGTCGCTCCTCCGACGCACCCCTGGAGGGCCAGGTGGCACTGGTGAGGCTGCTGAAGTGGGGAGGGAACGAAACCCGATAGAGAACACGATGCTCCGATGCCTGCCGCCTCCCTGGAGGTCCGGGTGGCACCGGTGGGGCCTGTGGAGTGGGGAGGCCACGACGCCTGAGAAAGAGCGCCGCTCGCCGATGCCGGTGGCGATCTTGCGGGCTTGCTGCGATGCCCGCCGCGGTCTGGCGGGGCTTCCTCCTAATTAGGGACGGGAGGGGAGGAGGAGGAGGAGAAGGAGGAGGAGGAGGAGGAGGAGGAGGAGGCGGCACGAAGCTTGATAGATAACATGTGGCATTCCGATCGCCTGCCGCGGCCTTGGGCGGGGCCTCCCCCTGGAGGGTGAGAGTGGCACGGAGCTCGGTAAAGAATCTCTGGTGCCCCAAGGCCTTGTTGCCGTGGTCTGGCGGGGCCCCCCTGAAGGGGCGGGAGGGGCACGGGACCCAGGCCCCCTCGGGCAATGAAAAAATCATAACGGGGGGGTTTTCTCCATTTTCGGCCTCCGGGGGCCCTTACCGGGCATCGGGACTGTCAAAAAACGACTCGGGACGAAAGGCCGGTCCTGGGGAATGGGTCGAGACCTGATGGGGGCTGACGACATGAAAACACGACGTCGGGGGTGTGGGGAGGGGTGGGAGAGGCACGAAATTGGAAAGATCATATGGCACCTCGATGCCTTGCCAAGGTCTGGCGGGGCCTCCCCGGAGGGGCAGGAGGGGACGGGAGGGATGGGAGAGGCACGAAATTGGAGAGATCATATAGCATCTCGATGCCTTGCCGCGGTCTGGCGGGGCCTTCCTGGAGGTGCGGGAGGGTGGGCGGGGCCGGGTCCACCCCGCAGCAACACAGCTCAGGGCTCCAGAAACGGGGTCGACGCAAACGGAGGTCAGTCAGAGCGCCGGAGTTTGCAGGATCCTGCAGAGCCCAGGGCGCGGGCGCAGGATCCTGCAGGACCCTGCAGGATCTTGCAGGATGCTGCGAGGCCCAGCTGACCCATGTTTGGATCGCCTTAGAATGCTCCAACCTATTTTAGCCTCGCTCACCAGACAAAAAACTCTAGCACCAGCAACGTACCGAAACTGGAGGGTTTTCACGCGTCGGGCCCTGGGAGGCGATCCTCGTTCGACACCGTTTCGGTACTGCTCGGGGTGCTCGAAATTATTGCTGGGTCCGCACGATGGGAGCAGCATGAGGATTGACCCCGGTCAGCAGATCCCCGAACAGCGCTCGACGCTCCTGCAGGTGGGGTCTCGAGGGGGGAGGTCCGCCCCCGCACGGAGAGAGCCGTGCCCAGCCCCCCGCGGACACGATCTAGGCCTCCGAGCTTGGGTCCGAGTAGATCTCAGTCGGGCATGCCCCCCCAGAGGGGGATCGGGGCTGGACAGAACCCCCAACGGTGACACGCCGATCAGTGAATTGTCCGTTGTCGGTTCTCGAGAGGGCGCCGTGGCCGTCATTTTCCAGGTTGGCGCCCGCCAGGTTTGGGCCTCAGGTCGTTTTCACTAAACCACGTTTTGCGAAAGGGGGGTCTGTCCATCCCCGAGGGGAACGTTCAAACATAGTTGTTTAAAAAGGTCTCGCGACGATTCTCCAAACATGTCCGCCTGTAGGAGGACACGCCCGTACGAGGACACGCCCGACCTGAGAGCAGATGGGGTCGGAGGGTCGCGCCGCACCGCCGATGCATCGCCGATGCGGCTCGATGTGGAGCCCGATTTCCTCCACGCCGGCGTCGGCCGAACCATCGCGGACGTTGCCGGTGCACCGCGGACGCATCGCCGACGCATCGGCGGTGCATTGGCGGTGCGGCGCGAGCTTCCGGCCCCATCCGCGCGGGCCCGAGTCTGGGAGACTTGCGCAGGAGGCTGCCATGTGCGCTGCCTCCTGCCGGGATTCCAGACCCTCCTCCTCCTCCTCCTCCTCCTCCTCCTCCTCCTCCTCCTCCTCCTCCTCCTCCTCCTCCTCCTCCCCCCTCGCGTCGTGCAAAACAAGCGATGCTCCGGAGTCAGTCCGACGTAAATCCGACGTAGTCCGACGTGAACCCGAAGCAAATCCGACGTAAATCGGGTCTCGAGTTGCGGCGCGAGGCCTCCAGGGTTTTCCTCATAACCACTCGCTATCTGCAGTGAAGACTACTTGGCCCTGGGGCCATCTGACCCCGTGAGGAGATCCAGCAGGTCGCCACGCGGAACTGTCTGGAGACCACCAGGAAGTGGGGCGAGAACGGATCGAGAATCTTCACCCAGAACATGTCTTGCAAAAGATACAGCCAGCTGGAGGAGGAGGAGTGGGATTAAGTCGGGCATTTCCCTCTGCAGGAGGAACATGCAAAAATAGCCAAACAATAGTATAGGGACGATTTTCTCTACCATGTTTGATCATGTTTGAGCAGGTTCTGGCTACCTTTGATCGTTCGTCCCAGATCCCCCTGGCCTGTAGGAGGACATGCCCGACCTAGAGGAGTAGGAGGTCGTCGCCGATCCGTGGCACAGTCACGAAGTTGGCCTCGGTCACGCTGCTCGCGGAGAGACAGAGGCGGGCAGCGCGGCGGATGTCTCGACGGAATCGCCTGCCCCTTACAGTCGGGGCCCTGAAGAAGGAACCCTTTTCGTTGGGGAGGGGCTCCGCGTTCCTTAAGTGTTTCACAGCTTGCCTCAGGTTTTCCTCATGTTTTCGATAGGAGATCGAGGTTCAACTTGTGGAAAAAGGGGGCCTCGTTCCTTATTTAGGGTTCCTTAGGTCAACGCCCCGACTGTAAGCCTGCTCACAGTGGTCGCGGCAAGGGCAGGAGCGGGCAGCGCGGCGAAGACCTGTCGTGAGAACCGCCTGTCCTATAAACTTAAGTCGGGCCTGCCCCCCTACAGGGGGAATCTCCAAAAATAATACAAAAATAGTCGGGGAAATATTTTTTGTTGCATGTTTTGATTATTTTGGGGCATTTTTTTCCGTATTTTTATTGTGCGTCGGAAATCCTTTTGTGGGGTGACACGCCCGACTTAACCCTACACCTAGATAAATGCAACCACCGAAAGAGCAGCGCGCTGGCATGCAGAGGAACGGGCTGCAGCAGAAGGGGCAGCAGGAGGAGCAGCTGCAGTGCAGGCAGGAGCCAGAGGACCCCGCCCCCCTACCCGCGAGTCCGACCCGCGAGGTGGACCCCGCGTGCCCGGCGCTCAGCGTGGTGGGGGGGAGGGCGGGGCGGCCTGGCGGACTCGGACTCGGTGGGGTCGCCCTGGCGTCGCGGTCGCAGGACGACGGCCACGGCCTACGGCCACGATGGTGACGACGACGACGGCGACGAAGATGACGACTGCCACGGTTATGGCGAAGGCGGCGACAACGAGGACGACGTCGGCGACGACGACGAGAGCGACGACGGCGACTGGCGGTTGCGGCGGTGACGAAAACGACGGCGACGACGACGACGTTGTCGATGACGGCGCCATGGGGCGCTTCTGTTCCGTTTTCCCGATGCTTTCGCAGGCACGCGGGAGGTTTGCGGATGGTTTCGGTGGTTTCAAACGTCCTCGCCATCCAGAGTTTTATATCAAGGGAAGAGGGGGGGAGTGGGGAAGTAGGAGGGGGACGGGTTTGAAGGGCAAGGAGGGGGGGAAAGGAGGAGGGGGACAAAGAGGTTGGAGTAGAGATCAACGGCGCATCGGAGAGGTCGGAAGATGACCGAAACACAGGAGGGAAAGGAACACATCAGCAAAAGCGGGGGCGTGGGCTTGCGGAGACGAACAGGACGGGGAGAGGGAGGACGAAGAGCAGGGGGAAGGGGGGGGGAGGTGGATAGGGGGGCTGAAGGGTTACACATAATCTCTGCCTGTCTTCCTGTCTCTCTTTCTTTCCGCTCTCTGTCTCTCTCTCTCTCTCTATCTCTCTCCCTCCCCACATATCCACAACGTTCCGCGGCACCACGTCCAGACAGGCGGGGGTGTCACGAAGTATCCGAAGTTTTTCCGGGGCGGGGATTGAAGGTTGACAGAGGCTCATGATACAGTGGTGTCGGGTTTGAGAAAATATCACGAGGTTCAATCTCCAGCCGCGGGAATGTGAACTTGAAAAGGTTCACTCTCCCGTTTCGTGTTGGCTAGAGAAGGCGTTTGGAAAGGTTCAATCTCTAGCTTCGGGAGGAGGAACTTGAAAATGTTCACTCTCCCGTTTCTCTCTAACTTCGGGAGAAAGAACTTGAAAAGGTTCACTCTCCCGTTTCGTGCTGGCTAGAGAAGGAATTTGAAGAAAGGTTAAATTTCTAGCTTCGGGAGAAGGAGCTTGAAAAAGGTTCAGTCTCCCGTTCTCGTATTGGCTATATAAGGAATTTCAAATGGTTCAATCGCTAGTATCGGAAGAGGGAAATTGAACAGGTTCAGTCTCCTGGTTGAGTTTTGGCTGGAAAGGGAACTTGAAAAGGTTCATCTTCCAGTCGCAGGAAAATGAATTTGAAAAGGTCAATGTTCCCGTCGGACGGTTTGAGGTTGGACAGAACGAACAGAGGAATTCAGCGCTTGTCAACCGAATCGACAAAACATTGTTTTTTTTGTTCATGTGTCTTTCTGTTGGTTTGAGCTTTGAAGGGCCTCGCAGGTTCTGGGGGGTCACGTGGGAACCAGAGCAAGGGGAATTCGAAAACGGGTTCATTTCCAGCTGTGGGAGAAGGAGCTTGAAAAGGTTCATTCCTCCGTGTTTGGGCTTGAGGCAGAACTTGAAACGGTTTTGTCTTCAGCCTCGGGAGAGGGAACTTGAAAAGATTCATTCTCGCGATCTCGTGTTGGCTAAAGCGGGAATTTGAAAAGGTTCAATCTCCAGTTTCGTGAGAAGGAACTTGAGAAGGTTCAGTCTCCCGGTTATGTTTGAGCTGGAAATGGAACTCGAAAAGGTTACATTTCCAGTAGCGGGAAAAGGAACCTGGGAAGGTTCGTATTTCTGCCAGACGGCTTGAGGTAGAACAGAACGAAGAGCGGAGTTCATATCCATGCCTTCTGAATGCGAATTCTGAAAAAAGTAGCTGGTGTTTTTTCATGTTTGTGTTTTCTGTATTTGGGAAGCTCTGGAGGGCCGCGTGGGTTTTCGCGGGGTTGGTTCTTCGTCACTGGTTCTGGATCGAGTTCCGACGGCCTTGGGCTCGAAGGGGGTACATGAATGCTAAATCGACGACGACGACGATGACGATGGCGACGACGCCGCCGACGACGACGACGACCACACATGGAAGAGCCTTTCACGCACGCAGACAGGGTCGGCGTTTCTGTTGGGGCCATCTTGGGCGATGGTGGTGGCACCTTCGCTTTTGAACGGCGCCATGGGGCCATATTGGACGATGTTCGAGCTACCTTGTGGTGTTTAGGGGCCCTTGTGAATTACCGTAGGACATCTTGGAAGGAAAACGTGCGTCTCAGAGAAGACATGGACAATAATCATGTGTTGTATGACTTGCTGCCTTTCAACAGCGTCTTTTGGCGTTTGGGGATGATTATTGCGGCCTGTTTTAACCGACTTGGGGTCTCGTTGAGGCCATCGTCGGCCATCTTGGGCGCTTGGGGCTCTTTTCGAAATCTCTTTCGGCGCTTCTGGAGGCCACTTGGGCACTTCTGACCGTCTGGTGGCGTGCCTGCGAGGTTCCCTCGGCAAGCTTCAGCGGCCGTGAAGCTGTGGCACGCACAGACCCAGGTCTTTGAGGGGGGCGCCGCGGGCCCCTCAAAGTAGACAGTAGAAGGGGAGACAGGACTGGAGACAGGCGAACGGGACACAGGAAACGAGAGCCACGAAAAGGAGAGGGAGGACGACGATGATTACAGTGGCGACGATAAGGACGACGATGGCGACGACGATACGACCAGAGCGCGCCGAGTCGACCCCCCCGAGGCATTCTGGGAGGCCCCAGAGATGGTGAGGGCGAAATTCATTGTCATTTGTGTGTGTCGCGGCATCTCGCTGGACCCTTTCGGGGGAGGGGGAGCGAGACGAGTTGCACGCTTGGTAGCTCTCCAGACTGGGCGAGGTCCGGTTTCATCTGTGAGGGCCGCAAGAGACCCCGCCAGACGCAGTGAACATTTGTTGTGGGATTGTCTCCTCCCTGGGCCCCAAGCACGGTCCCAGGAGGGCTTACGGAAACCGCAGCAACAAATTCGGACGCCTTCATTTGGTTTGGGCCACCCCCAGGAGCTATAAGAAGTCCACAGTAGGTCCGCAGATTCGATCGCCAGTCCAGCAGGGCGCTTCACAGCCAACCAAGGGCTCTTCAGGGGTTAGCGGCTTCGGATGGACGTGGGACGTGGTCCTGAAGCTCCTACGACGAATAGTGCATCCTATAGCTTACACCACGTAAGTCGCGCCGCCACACACGAAGCAGACGCCGCTCGCACACGCGAAGCTGACGCCACTCGTACCACGACGCGGAGTGCATCACGAAGCCAACACCCCACATTGTGGACCACGTCGACAGCAAAAAAACATATTGTGTGGGGGTGCATCCACATGTCGCGGGGCCGCGATGGGAACGAGAAGGGGAAAGCAGGATGAGGGTATCTTCTAGGAAACGAGATTTCTTCGTGGTCTCCGGCGCATGGGGCCATGTGGAAGTGATATCTTGACATCGTGGGCGCAACGTATGCCAATGGAATGGTGAAAGAAAATTGCCGTCATGTTCTATAGTCTCCGGCCCATTCCGCCACCGTGCTTGGGTTGTGGGCATGAGGTCTCGTGGATGTTCGTTGGGATATTGGAAGACCTCTCACGGGCCTTTTGGAAGTAGTTTCGAAGCCTCTTGGCTGCTATTCTGGGGCCTTTTGGGGCCTTCCTTGGGCCTCTTGGAGGCCCCCTTCGGGCTTCTCGGGGGCCTCTTGAGGTGTTCTGGGGCCGCCTTGGGGTGGAAGGCTCGGACTGTCGGTCGAGACTCCCCCTCTTTGGCGCGTCTTGGGGCCGTCTTGGGGCCCTTCTGGGTCGTGTTGGAAGCCTCTTGGGCCGTCTTGGCGCCCTTCTGTGCCGTTGTGGGCGCCTTTTGGGAGCCTCTCGGGCCGTCTCGGGGCGGTCTCGGGGGCTTCTTGGACCGCCGTCAACGCCGCGAACGCAGAAAAAACGTGCATGGGAAAAAACTATATATATATATACACAAGACCGCAGTGGCGCTTCGCGCCATGCACCTTGGTCATTGAAGTTTGGGGTGCAGGCGGAATAGCAGGAGGTCAAGCCGACAATTTAGCGATAGCTCCTTGTTGCCTTTTCCGGCATCGCCGCTATGCGAATGTTATTCGTTATCCTTCTTCCATGTTGATTTTTCCTCATGTTCGCCATACCCTTCCCTTTCTCCCTATGCTCCTCAGCTTTTTTTTTTGAGGAGGATCCTCCTGGGAGAGCCTCTGGGGGCCTAAAAAACATGGTGTTAGGCTTCTTAAAGCCTTCTGGAGGCCTCCTGGGCGTATTCTGGGGGCCTCTGGGTGCTTCCTCGGGCCACCCTGCCTCCAACCACGGTCTCCCTGAACGACCGGGTCACGATTTGGAATGCTTCGGAGGGTGTCGTGGGGCCATCTTGGGCCGCCATGGGGCTCTCTCAGGGCCATCTTGGACCCGTGTTGTGCCGTTTTGGGGCTCTCTTGGACTGCCTGGAAGCCCTTTCGGATGGTTTTGGAGCGATTTTGGAGCCTCCCAGGCGGCTTCGGACGCCCAGAAGACCGCCGTCTTGGAGCGTCGGGAAGCCGAAAAGATGAGAACCCCAAAATTCACCAAAAACTAATAGAAAATCAAGGATTTTGCCTCTAGGGAGTGCTCTTGGAGGCCTCTTTGGGGCCGTCCTGGAGGCCTCTTGGGCCATCTTGAGGTCACGTCGGTCACTCTTGGAGCGTTCTTGTGCTGTCATGGGGGTCTCTGAGACGCCTCCGATGACCCCCTGATCGCCCTAGGTGTGCTGGGAAGGCTTGGCAAAGCGCCCTGCGAGGCCAGGGGGGCCGCTTCGAGGCCCGTCTGGAGGGTCCCAAAGCCCCAGATCCCGGGAGTCCGGTTTTGGGGGGGGGGGGACGGGTTTTCCCCCCGCCCGGGCTTATACAAATATAGGAAGAGGAATATGCAAGACCGCAGTGGCGCTTCGCGCCATGCACCTTGGTCCTTGAAGTTTGGTATGCAGGTGGAAATGGCAGGAAGGTCAAACCGACAATTTAGCGATAACTCCTTGCTGCCTTTTCTGGCATCGCCGTTATAATAATGTTGTTCGTTATCCTTCCTCCATGCTTATTTTTCTTCATTCTCGCCATACCCTGGGCATTCTCCCCATCCTCCTCAGCTCTTTTTGCGGAGGCTCCTCTTTGGAGAGCCTCTGGGGGCCTCACCAAAGTTCTTAGCCTTTTCTTAAAGCCTTCTGGAGGCCTCCTTGGCGTGTTCTGGGGGCCTGTGGGGCTTCCTAGGGCCAGCCTGCCTCAAACCGCGGTCTCCCTGAACGCCCCGGTCACGATTTGGAATGCGTCTGAGGGCGTTTTGGGGCCATCTTGGGCCGCCATGGGGCTCTCTTAGGGCCATCTTGGACCCCTGTTGTACCGTTTTGGGGCTCTCTTGGACTGCCTGGAAGCCCTTTCGGATGGTTGTGCGGGGCGATTTTGGAGTCTCCCAGGCGGCTTCGGACGCCCAGAAGACCGCCGTCCTGGAGCGTCGGGAAGCCGAGCAGAGGAGAACCCCAAAATTCACCAAAAACCTACATCAAATCAATGATTTGTCCCTCTTGGGGCCTTCTTGGGGGTGCTCTTGGAGGCCTCTTGGTACGTTTTGGAGCGATCTTTCGGGGTATAACGGCTTCTTGGAGCGTTCTTGAGCTGTCTTGGGGTCTCTGGGACGTCTCCGATGACCCCCCTGATCGCCCTAGGTATGCTGCGAAGGCTTGGCAAAACGCCCTGCGAAGCCCGGGGGGCCGCTTCGAGGTCCGTCTGGAGGGCCCCAAAGCCCCAGGTCCCGGGAGTCCGGTTTTGGGAGGGGGGGGGGTTCTCTCCCCGCCCAGGCTTAGAAAAATATAGGAAGGGGAATCTGTTTTCCCATAGAGAAGTCGATGATTTGGGCTTCTTGGGGCCTTCTTGGGGAGCTTCGTCGAGGCTTCTTGGGCCGTCTTGGAGGCCTCTTGGGCCGTCCTGGGGCCGTCCTGGGCTCTCTTGAGCCGGTCTGGGGTCCTCTGGGGCAGCCCGGGACTATTCTGAAGCTCAGCTGGACCGTCGGGGGCGCCAAGTGAAGTGCCCAAGCTGCTGGGAACACCCGCCAGGAAAAATCCGGCAATGGGGGGGGGGCGGCCGGCAGCAGGGGGCAAGGCCGGTGGGGAGGGTAGGGGGGGATGGAATTGGTCTTCTTAAAAGGACATGACATTGCAACCACACCAACGCACCCGTTTCTCGGACGTGCTTCGCAGTCCGGACGTGAATCTTCTGGGCTTCGCACTCGGCTGCCAGCCCCCCTATGACTAGTGCGCGCGGCTGCGTGGATAGTGACTAGTGCGTGCGGCTGCGTGGAAAGCGTCGTGGGTGCTTCTGTGGCAGGCTTCTCGGCAGCGTCTGCGTGTCATTGTTGGAGCTTCTTGGAAGTTTTTGTTGGAGCCTCTTGGGGTATATGTTTGGTCTCTTGGGGGTCTCCTTGGGGCCGCTTGGGGGTCTTCTTGTGGCCTCTTCGGGCCTCTTGGGACCTCCTTGGGGCCTCCTGGGGCCCCCTCGGGGCGGAAAGGTAGAGTTTTCGGTTCGTGGACTCTCTTGGGCCTCTCTTGGGACCGTCTTAGGGTCCTTTTGGGCCGTCTGTGGCGCCTCTAAGACCGGCTTGGGGCCCTCTTCGGCCGTTTTGGGGGCCTTTGGGGCCGTCATGGGAGCTTCTAGGGCCGTCGTGGGGCGATCTTGGGAACCTCTTGGTCCGTCTCGGAGCGTTGGAAAGCCGAAAAGGTGAGAAGGCCCAAAAACCGGCAAACACGCAAGGAACATCGTTGATCGTTGCTTCGTGGGGCCCTCTTGGGAGGCCTCTTGGAGGCCTCTTGGGCCGTCTTGGCAGCATCTTGGGCTGTCTTGGGGCCATCGTGGGACATTTCGGGGCCATCTTGGGCCGTCTTGAGCTCCTGAGGCTCTCTTCGGAGCCTCTTCGGGCAATCTTGGAGGCCTCCCGGGCCGTTCTGGCCGCGCGGTGGCGTCGCCATGAGAATCCTGGGGTGGCCTGGAGGAGCCAGGATTTGAGGTTCACCCCCCCCCCGTTGGCTGTTTGGTGGCGCGGCGGGGCCCCCTAGCAGGCAGTAAACGGGAGGCACGAAAGCGGATTGGAGAGACAACGGGCCAAACAACAAACGACAGCGCATGACACATGACGGCAGACCGCACACACCTCCGCGGCCCTGCGCCCCCGGAGGGGGCCGGCGGATATAGTCATATGCGTATACAGATATTCAGATACCCTCGTAACTCTCCCTCCCTATATCTCTTGATGTTCCCAGACATGATCGCGTCGTAAAGCAAATCAGGACAGAGGGTTTTTGGCTACTCTCGGCCTCGGGGGGCCGTCGCCAGGCCTCGGGACCGTCAAAAAACGACTCAGGGCGAAAAACCGGCCCTGGGGAAACGGTCGGGATTTCCGGGGACGCCGTCTTGAAAAAATCAGGACGTCGCATGTCTGGGTTTGTATATATATATATATATATATACATATGTATATATATATATATATATATATATTGATTCCTCTTCCTATATTTTTATAAGCCCGGGCGGGGGGAAAACCCGTCCCCCCCCCCTAAAACCGGACCCCCGGGATCTGGGGCTTTGGGACCCTCCGGACGGGCCTCGAAGCGGCCCCCTGGGCCTCGCAGGGCGTTTTGCCAAGCCTTCGCAGCACACCCAGGGCGATCAGTGGGGTCACCGGAGACGTCCCAAAGACCCCCAAGACAGCACAAGAGCGCTCCAAGAAGCCGTCATACCCCGAAAGATCGCTCCAAAACGTACCAAGAGGCCTCCAAGAGCACCCCCACGAAGGCCCCAAGAGGGAAAATTCATTGATTCTATGTAGGATTTTGGTGCATTTAGGGTTCTCCTCTTTTCGGCTTCCCGACGCTCCAAGGCGGCGGTCTCCTAGGCGTCCGAAGCCGCCTGGGAGGCTCCAAAATCGCCCCACAACCATCCGAAAGGGATTCCAGGCAGTCCAAGAGAGCCCCAAAACGACACAACAGGAGTCCAAACTGGCCCTAAGAGAGCACCATGGCGGCCCAAGATGGCCCCAAGACACCCTCCGAAGCATTCCAAATCGTGACTGGGGCGTTCAGGGAGACCGCGGTTGGAGGCAGATTTGCCTTAGGAAGCCCCAGAGGCCCCCAGAACACACCCAGGAGGCCTCCAGAAGGCTTTGAAAAAAGCCTGAGAACTTTGGTGAGGCCCCCAGAGGCTCTCCAAGGAGGAGCCTCCGCAAAAAGAGCTGAGGAGGATGGGGAGAATGCGCAGGGTATGACGAGAGCGAGGACAAATAAGCATGGAGGAAGGATAACGAACAACATTATAACAACGGCGATGCCAGAAAAGGCAGCAAGGAGTTATCGCTAAATTGTCAGCTTGACCTTCCTGCCATGTCCGCCTGCATACCAAACTTCAAGGACCAAGGTGCGTGGCGCGAAGCGCCACTGCAGTCTTGTATTCCTATATGTTCATAAGCCCTGGCGGGGGGAAAACCCGTCCCCCCCCCCCTAAAACCGGACCCCCGGGATCTGGAGCTTTGGGACCCTCCGGACGGGCCTCGAAGCGGCCCCTGCGCCTCGCAGGGCGCTTTACCAAGCCTTCGCAGCACACCCAGGGCGATCAGGGGGGTCACCGGAGACGTCCCAAAGACCCCCAAGACAGCACAAGAGCGCTCCAAGAAGCCGTCATACCCCGAAAGATCGCTCCAAAACGTACCAAGAGGCCTCCAAGAGCACCCCCAAGAAGGCCCCCAAAGAGAAAAATCATTGATTCTACATAGGTTTCTGGTGCATTTGGGGTTCTCCTCTTTTCGGCTTCACGACGCTCCAAGACGGCGGTCTCCTAGGCGTCCGAAGCCGCCTGGGAGGCTCCCAAATCGCCCCACAACCATCCGAAAGGGCTTCCAGGCAGTTCAAGAGAGCCCCAAAACGGCACAACAGGAGTCCAGAATGGCCCTAAGAGAGCACCATGGCGGCCCAAGATGGCCCCAAGACACCCTCCGAAGCATTCCAAATCGTGACTGAGGCGTTCAGGGAGACCGCGGTTAGAGGCAGGTTGGCCTTAGAAAGCCCCAGAGGCCCCCAGAACACACCCAGGAGGCCTCCAAAAGGCTTTTAAAAAGCCTGAGAACTTTGGTGAGGCCCCCAGAGGCCTACCAAGGAGGAGCCTCCGCAAAAAGAGCTGAGGAGGATGGGGAGAATGCCCAGGGTATGGCGAGAATGAGGAAAAATAAGCATGGAGAAAGGATGACGAACAACATTATTATAACGGCGATGCCAGAAAAGGCAGCAAGGAGTTATCGCTAAATTGTCAGCTTGACCTTCCTGCCATTTCCGCCTGCCCACCAAACTTCAAGGACCAAGGTGCATGGCGCGAAGCGCCACTGCAGTCTTGTATGTGTATATATATATATATATGTACAGACACACATGTACAGAGCACCCTCTGGCTTCCCACCCGTAGTATGCCCCCCACGCTGCCCGGCGAGGGGGCACAGGGTTCGCGGCTCACCCGCAGGGACCCACGCCGTGCGCGAGCCGCACGGGGGGGCAGACCCGGGAGACCACAGTGGAGGCCCACGCCAAGAAACACCCTGCTTGCCTCCAGGGTGCCCCGGATCTCTCTGGTTTCGGCGGCTCTGCGATGGAAAGCGTCGCGCTCCCGCGCCGAAATCGACTCGACGCAGGAGTGACCTTCCGCCAGAGTGGCCTTTGGTGCGGGCACAGATGGGCCCCCACATGGCTGAAAGCGAAGCGGCAGCAGGGGCTTGCGCGCCCAGGTTTGGCCTCCCCGCGGTCCCCAAAAAGCCGCGCACCAAAGGTCACTCTTACCCAGGGTCACTCTTACGCGTAGCCGACGAAAGCCAGTGGACGTCCTAGAATCTCAGGGTCGGGTGTCTCGTGGAGGGTCTCTCGTGGACTGGCCTCCGCCGCAGTTCGACGACCCTCCGGACGTGTGTCGGCCCGACGCGTGTGCGTTTCGCCGCTCGGCTCCGTCGGCGGCGCGCCGCCTTCGCCGACCCGCACCATGCCGCCTGCGGCGTCGCGCTGGTCAAGCAGTGGCGAAGCGTCCTGGCTCGCCCATAGCCCTATCAAACAAGGTTTTAAGAGCTTGTTGTGGTTTCCACGAAATGTTCTTAGAATATTTCTGGTTGATATTGTCTTGCTTTAGCACCTCGGTCTTATATGTTCTAAGAACATTGTTTATGCTCTTAGAATGTTTGTGGGTTCTAAGAACATTTCGTGGTAGGACTATGGGAATGCTGGGACGGTCGGTCCCTGCTCAAACCGAGAGCACACGTTGGCCCTGGCGCACGTTGCGAGAACCCTCGGAGGATAACTGGCGTTCACTTAAACGGCCTTGAGCGCTTACGAAACAGCCTTGCCCTCTTCGGTTCCTCCTGTGGGTGCGTTTGCTGAACGGTTTCGCGCGTCGGGGTGGTCATCCTGGGGGTGGATGCTCTGCCCTCCAGTGACGCACACGAAACGCAAAACAGCAGCAGAGCACGCTGCCCTCACCCGAGGGCCCGGCTCGGCCCCGGCGGGGGGGCCGCGCCGCCCGCGCGGGGGCTGGCCGAGGCCAGGACCTCGTGCGGGCCATGCTGCGCAGGGATGAGGGCGAGCGCCCGTCCGCGCAGCAGGCCTCCCTCGGGCGGGGTGGGTGGGCGGGAAGGACGGGGAAAGGAGGAAGGGGGGGGAGGAGGAGGGGGAGGTAAGGGCGGAGGAGGGGGAGGTAGGAGGAGGAGGAGGAGGAGGAGGAGGAGGAGGAGGAGGAGGCGGACGGAGGAGGAGGAGAAGGAATAGGAGGAAAGAGGAGGAGGAGGAGGAGGAGAGGAGGATGAGGGAGAAGAGGAGGAGGAGGAGAAGGAGGAGGAGGAGGAGGAAAAAGGGGAGGAGGAAGGAGGAGGATGAGGAGGAAGAAGGGGAGGAGGAGGAGGAGGAGGAGGAGGAGGAGGAGGAGGAGGAGGAGGAGAAAGGCCATTCTGGCCCCTGCGGGGGGGGTCCCCACCACTCGCGGGAGGGCGGGGGTGCCGGCCCGAGCCTGCTGTTCGCCATGCGGCGGACGGCGCGCAGTGCGAGACATTCGCCATCAAATATTGCACGATTCACGCGATCCCAAAGATCGACGTGAAACACCTCGAGAACATTCGAAGCCAAGGCACGCTGCGATGACAACATGGACTACCTGCTGTTGGACCACAAGGCTACGCGACTGACCCACCGCAATGAAGACGCACGGGCAAGGATGCCGAGACCATACACACACATAGAGGTACATGGGCGCGAACAGACGCGGCCAAACAACGAGTGGGGTACAACGTCCGGCGTGGGATACAGCCTCGACCCGACGACTCCTTACTACAACCACCTTCGCGAGCGCGTCCGAGCGCAAGCTGCACAACAGGCAACCGCAAGGCGAAAACGAGTTGCGTAACAGGGTAGCCCAAGAAGGATAACGAGCTGCGTAACAGGCAGCCCCAGGACGAGTGCCGCCACTGCTTCAACACCACATACGCCACCAAAGCCGACACCAGGAACGACAGGACCCAGCAGCCCGAAAAGGATTACCGAATACGTAGTCGTGGAGGCACTGGTTGACAACGGTCGCGCCGCCTACGACGAGTACGATTACGGCCGTGCCGCGTACGACGAGTGCGACTACGACATTTCGTTCGATCGATTCCTGAGCTCCTACGACCCTCAGGACTACTCCCGCTTCCAGGACCACGACGCGCTGCATGGTTACGGACGTCGCCAGGATTGCAGGGGCACCCAGAACGTGTGAAATTTCCAGTTGGCAGCCGACGACTCCCTTCCTCCTCCTCCTCTTCCTCCTCCTCCCTCCTCCTCATCCTCCTCTTCCTCCTCCTCCCAAGATCTGATCAATACTCCCTGGGATGAGATACCACCCTACGGACCCAGAGGCCTCCCCCTACCCACGAG
This sequence comes from Prorocentrum cordatum, assembly GCA_963575745.1. Classification (NCBI taxonomy): domain Eukaryota; class Dinophyceae; order Prorocentrales; family Prorocentraceae; genus Prorocentrum; species Prorocentrum cordatum. The sequence continues at coordinate 86,949 of CAUYUJ010017075.1, read as the reverse complement.
CGAGGATTTCGAGATGGCGGCTGAGGATCTAGAATTGTTGAAGAAACGATTACGACATTGTCATCGCCGCCGGTATGCCCCGCCGTGGTCGTGGCCCGTGGAGGTCACGAAGTTGCTCCTCTTCCCCACCCACCTCTTCCGCCCAGGCCTCTCTCGCGAGGGCCTAGGCTCCACGTGGCGAGCACGCGACCCCGACCTCCTGGACTTCGAGGCCCAGGCAGCCCGACCTCGACACCGCCGGCTGGTGGTCGATGATGTCGAGGCACGCGTGGGATATGATATGTTACTACAACTACTTGCACATATCCGAGCTAGGCAGCTACTCCCACAACAGGCACGCACCAGCCACGCCATAGCAATAAGCAAGCCAGGCAAGACACCTACGGGCAACACGGTCATGGACATCACACGGTGTCTTAGACTGTTGCACTGCTTCTGTCACTGGTGGAGGCTATTGTTGCGTGTGGGCCTAGTGGATTACGGTAGCCCATATGAGCCCCCCCCTGGGCGCACGGCGGGATCATTCATCGGAGGAGGGAGGGGCTCATGATCATCATTAAACTTGTCATGTGGAAATTGCGCCGCTGCAAACACTATTATCTGGTCAAATCGTATGACATGAGAAACGCGTTCGGCACAGGACATCACGCACGCCTGCACGACGCCCGCAGGTCTCGAGGAGCGGATGAGCACTATGATGAGCTACTCACGCACCACAGGAGCACGGGCATTCTCTACTACGAGGCTAGCGATGGCGACGTGGCGATGACACCGACGACGGGAGAGAGGATGGGCGATTCGAACGAACCCGAGCTGTTCATGGAATCCCCCTACCCGATCGTCAGTGCCTGGCAGCGTGAACTCGGACAGGTTGTGGGAGATAGCCTGGCATGCAAGAGCCCTCTGTTCGACCGCTGGGATTACCTGGCGTTCGGAGGTTTCATAGACGACCTGATCAGAATCGCCATTGTGCCGAGTGGGACTGCACGCGAGGCCCTGAGTCTTGATTATCTGGACAATCATATATTAGACAAGTACTTGACTGAGGGCGGGTACGCACAGCACGTGGACAAGCAAGATACACTCGTGCACCTAGCCACTAACAGGGACACCAAGGAGGCCGAGGAGAGAGCATCGGGGAGGACGAAGATGAACATGATACACTTGGGCGGGTACATTAATATCAACGGTAGCAACAGGCACGAGGTAAGGGCACGGACAAGAGCTGGCTCCACAGGGTGGAGTAACCTTCGGAACTACTGGACTGCGCCTGGCCCCTGGAGGAGCAAGCGCAGCATGTTTTTGGCTAGCGTTGCAGGCCGTCTCTGGTCAGGCATGGAGGCATATGTGCTCACCCCCCTGGAGGCGCGGGCCCTCGATACCTCTCTCGCTAAGAAGCTCAGAGCGACGATGGCAGGCGCGGCGCACACGGAACACGAGGATGGCAGGCGCACGTCGTTGACCACCAGGGCCGCGTTCGAGGAGTGGGAGATCCCACCCACGGGGGTTGAACTTCTGATAAGGAGGTTGGGATGGTGGCCGTCTATCATGGCAAACCCCGAACACCGCCGCCACTTCCTCAGCGCCTTCTTCGGGGAATGCAAGTTCGAGTCAAGAGCTCGCTTGGTGGGCGCAGCTGTAGCCGATATAACTATACTTGGAAACGGCGAGCTGAACCCCTCCCCGCACGTCCACCCATGGGCCCGCCAGCTCCATGAGGACCTCCAAACGATTCTTGGGCATCCGCATTTCAGGGGGCTGAGGGGCGTCTGGGAGCCCCGCACGTTAGGTGCCCTGTTCAGCATCAACACTGAGGCCTCCGAGGTTTTCCGCACGTGCGACTTCAGAGCCCTGCGCACGACACTCAAGGGATGCGAGCGGGCCCCCCCCCCCAGAGCACTTCGAGAACCAGCGCCCCGCGGACGAGGTGCTGGGGGAGACCGATAGTGAAGATGAGGAGCTCGCCCCCTGTTGCGCGGGATCAAGGGATGCCGTGCCAGATTCTCGGCGAAGCGCGAGCTTGTCAAGCGCCAGATCAACGCGACAACGCTCGAGGGCCACGGCGCTCCTCCCGTCCTCTCGCAGGTGTGTATAGACAGTAAGTGCATCAACTGCGACGCTGTCTTCGCTAGTATTGATCATGCACGGCGGCACTTGTTTCGAGCGTGGATGTCGGGCAGATGCATCGCGGAGCTGACGAGACACACACATACCTGGACCCCCTCCGAGGTAACCGAGTGCCCAATGGGAGAATACAGCGACCAGCCTGAGTGCCACATTCATTATTTTGATGCGCTGGAGCTGCGAAGACACACTCGCACGCACATTCCCCCATGTCCGTCAGGACCTCGGCTCAAAACATCTCAGCCACGACCCGCCCACAGCGCTCGAGGCCCACTCGGACGCGAGGTGCTGCCGCCGCCGGCTTGGCGACCAGAGGACACCCCAGAAGAACGAGAACGGCTCCGAGCGGGCTATCAACGGTTGGCAGAGCTTCGAGAACAACGCGCTGAACGACTACGACGGCAGCCACAGGGACATCGGCTACCACGAGTGGATCCAGCCCCAGCCCCCTCGAGGGCAGAACGCGTGCTTGAGAGCGCCACATCGCGGGTGACAGCCGCGAGCACACCCCTTCTCCTTCGACGGCCCCTGGTTGCGGCAGCTGCTGAAGATGACGAGCTCGGCGGCGGCGGCGTCGGCGGCGGCTCGGCCGCCCGCGTGGCTCCTGAAGGGCTCCTGCCCTGCCCCCAGCACTTCCGGGAGCGACGGTTTGGCGCCGCCGCCCGCGAAGAACCCGCGCAAGGGCGACAGGGGCGGCGACCGCGTCATGGGGGAGGTGGACACGCTGAAGGAGAAGGGCGGCAAGAGCGGCGGCAAGGGCGGCATGAGCGGTCAAGGACACCGAGGCGGCAGGAGGCGCAGACGCGGTCACCGCAGCGATAAGACATGGACATCGAAAGACCAGAACTTGATGCAGCGCTTGGCGATGCTGACGAAGCCCACGCTTCAAACGACGTTCAGGCAACGACTGTCATCGGCCACGACGATCGACACGTTCACGATCCCCAAGACGCACCGCGTGGTCCAGAGGCTCGAGGCGGCGATGATCGAGCACCGCAAGAAGGTGGAGGCAGCCCGCCCGAGCGGCGCCGAGGCGCTGCGAGGGGTGGGCTCGCCAGTGGCGAGCCTCGTGGTCGGCCTTCTAGAGAGTCTGATGGAGTGCGATATAGGTGGAAAAGCGAAGGCCGACCACGGCAAGCACGTGGAACAAATCATCCCAGTCAATGGAGAGGAGCCGCCGATCACAAGAACCCACCTGGAGCTGGACGCGGCGGCCACCCGCATCGAGAGATGCTTCGACGAGGAGAAAGTGAAGCTCCAGGTGGCAGCGCCAGTGTGGCCCATGCGGGGCACGGTCACGAACGCCTTCATCCCGGAGGGAGTGGCCCAGCGCCACACTGGTGTAGCCCCGCCTGGATGGCTGGAAGACGAGATGGCGTCGCGGCTAGAGGTGCTGACCCCGTAGTGTTTGTACAGGGAGAGACTATCGGGGGCACGGCATCTACCCCTCCCACGCCCCTGCCTCCCCCCGCCATGACCCGATCGACTCCGACGATGAGTATTGCCCATTCGAGTTCGATTGAGGCGTGGCTGACAGCATTGGCTGCCTGGCCAGCTGAATGCATTCCTGTCCCCTTTCCCAGCCTCTCTAGTGCCGTGATTATGTGCAGATAGCTCTGTCCCAGAGGCGGGGACCCAGTTCTTATCGAGACGCGGTTTCCGCTGCCAGAGGCGTGCGTGCCTCTCCCCTCGTGTGCAGCCTGCCTCCGCCGCGCCCGAGTTGCAGCATCGATCGAGCGTGCGCACCAGCCTGCATAGCTGACCAGGACAGGATCCGCGAGAGTGCGGTCCAGCGACGGGCTCCACAAGCCTCACATGTACTCCCATCAGTCGGCACGCAGCCCCACTCGTCGAGTAAAAAAAAGGGGGGGGGTCCTCCTCCTCCTCGTCCTGCTCCTCCTTCTCCGCCCTCCTCTTCCTCCTCCTCCACCTCCTCCTGCTGCTCCTCCTCTTCCTCCTCCTCCGCCTTCCTTCCCGCACCCCCCCCCGCTCCGGGCGGCAGGCCGCGTCGCCCTCCCAACCCCAGTTCCTCTGACCCCGCGCACCCCGAGATCGGACGACGCGAAAGCCCCAGCCTCTGGCGCCTCTTGTCACTTCTGCCCAGGCTTGCGTGCAGGATTTTGCTGGATCCTGCTCCTCCTCCTCCTCCTTTTCTTCTTTCCTCCTCTTCTTCCTTCCTCCTCCTCCTCCTCCTCCGTCTCCTCCGTCCTCCCCGACACGGAGGTTTGTGACAGTTTCTTTGCCTAGAAGGGTTCTTGCTCTCTGGGTTTCAAGGGGCCGGGCAGTGGAAAGCGCCCCGGGCGGTTCCCCCAGTATCCGCCCCGCGGTTCCCCCAGTTGCGCCCCCTTAGATTAGCTTTGCTTATCTCATCTTAGCTTAGCCTAGCTTAACTTAGCTTAGCTTAGCTTTGCTTAGCCTGGCCTAGCTTAGCTTCGCTTGGTTTCGCTTAGCTTAGCCGAGCCTAGCTTAGCCTAGCTTAGCTCAGCTTAGCTCAGCGCAGCATTAACATACCAGATCCTATCATAGCATAGCATACCATATCATAACATCGCATATCGCAGCATAGCGTAGCGCAGCATGGGATAGCATAGCATAGCGCAGCACATCATAGCATTGCATATCATAGCGCAGCATAGCATAGCTTAGCTCAGGTTAGCTTAGCTTAGCATAGCGCAGCATAGCATACCATAACATAACATAGCATAGCATACCATACCATACCATAGCATATCATAGCATAGCGCAGCATATCGTAGCATAGCATTACATAGCGTAGCATAGCATAGCGCAGCATAGCATAGCAAAACAAAGGCAAATCAATGCAACGCAAAAGCAAAACCAATGCGAAAGTGTAGATGTAGATGTAGGTGTAGGTGTAGGTGTAGGTGTGGATGTAGGTGTAGGTGTAGATGTAGATGTAGGTGTAGATGTAGGTGTAGATGTAGATGTAGATGTGAGTCTCGCTGTTGATATTGATGTTGATGTATATGCAGGTGTAGATGTTCATGTAGCTGTCGGTGTAGATGTAGATGTTGCTTTCCTAGACGCTCAACTCCTAGGTAGGGTCGCACTGGGATAATTCTGCCTCTCGGGGCCCTTGCAGGGCCTCGGGGGCGTCAAACAACGTGTCGGGATGAGGAACCGGTCCCGGGGATGTAGCCGAGAGGTCGGGAGCACGCGTCTCGAAAAAATCGAGAAACGCTGGATGTCTAGGGCTGCGACATGGCGAAAATTCGCGACTGGTGCCCTGGGCCGTACCACTCTGCGGCATGCTGTCGAGCCCGATCGATGTATGACGCCTCCCCGGGGCCGAAAGGATGAGAAAGCGCCTGGCCCGAAAAATTGCGACACGCTAGAGCCCCCCCATAGCAACGAACAACGGCGACGACGGCGACGACAACAGTGACAATGATGACGACGACGTCGACGACGACGACGACGACGACGACGACGACGACGAGGACGACGACGACGACGACGACGACAACGACGATGACGACGACGACGACGACGACGACGACGACGACGACGACGACGACGACGGTGACGACAACGACCACGGCGACGACGACCACCACGACGACGACGACGACGACGACGACGACGGCGGCGGCGGCGGCGAAGGCGGCGACGACGGCGGCGGCGGCGGCGACGACGACGGCGACGACGACGGCGGCGGCTGCGGCGGCGGCGGCGACGGCGACGACGACAGCTTCGGGGCGCGGCAGGTCGTGTCGCACCAGTGGTTCTCCTGGGACGCGCACCACCGGGACGCGAGCCCGGGGAGCAGCGCCCTCGGCGGGCGGAAGCCCGCCGCGTCGGCGCGGCTGCCAGTGGACGAGCCGAACGTCCACGTCAAAGAGAGGCGGCAGGACTGCGGCTGGCTGGCCAGAAGGGGAGGAGGGAGGAGGGAGGAGGGAGGAGGGAGGAGTGGAGGAGGAGGAGGAGGAGGAGGAGGAGCAGGAGCAGGAGGAGGAGAGGGAGGTAGGGAGGGAGGGGGAGGGAGGGAGGGGAAGGAAGGAAGGAAGGATGATGAGGCAGGAGAGAAGGAGGGAAAAGAAGGAGAAGGAGGAGGAGGAGGAGGAGAGGAGGAGGGGGAGGAGGAGAACAAGGAAGGCGAGGAGGACGAGGAGGAACATGACGAGGGGGAGGGGGAGGGGAAGGAGGAGGGATGGAGGGAGGAGGGAGGAGGGGGAGAGGGAGGAGGGAGGGAGGGAGGGAGGGAGGGAGGGGGGAGGAGGAGGAGGAGGAGAGGAGGAGGAGGAGGGACAAGGCGGAGGAGGACAAGGAGGGGAGGGAGGAGGGAGGGAGGGAGGGAGGGAGGGAGGAGGAGGATGATGAGGAGGAGGAGGAGGAGGGAGATGGGGAGGAGGGGGATGTGAGGAGGCGAAGGAAGAGGAGGAGCAGGAGGAGCGAGAGGAGGAGGAGGCGGACCAGTGTAACCCCAAGAGCCATCAACTATGTTGGAATACACCCTTCCTCCAAGGTGCCTCTTCATAGGCCCTTACAACGGCGTAGCGACTGATTCTCGTTGATGGAACTGCCTCGCTGGAAGACACTCGTTTGAAGACCTTGACGCATGCCAAAACATTGTCCTTGGGATTCCAACGCCACGGATCAATATGATTGTTGCGTCGTGACCATGTTGGATCGTGCCAGAATGCCATCTTTGGGATTTCAACACCGCGAATCAACGTAATTGCTGCACCCACAAAATTCTGAATCCTTCCGGGAAAACATTGCTGGTACTCTGATCATGGGAATCCGTGAAACTCTGCTGCTAATGTTGTAAACGAATGTGCGCGGCGCTATTGCGAGAGCTACGTTTTGAAAAGGATCCGCCCTCGATCCGTGAAACTCTTGCACATGTTTGAAGCGAATGTGCGCGGCGCTAAGGCGAGAGCCACACGTTGAAAACGGGTTGTCTTCAACCCGCGAAATTGTTGCATTTGTAAGCCAAAATGTGCGCGACCCCCACGAATTCAAATACAGGGGGGCCCATGCCAAGAAGCACCCTGCTTGCCTCCAGGGTGCCCTGGGTTTCTTGGGGTTCGATAGTTTTGCCATGGAAAGCGTGACGTTCCCACGCCAAAAACCGATGGGCGTCCTGGGGTCTCAGGGTTGGGTTTCTTGTGTTCGGGCCTCCACTGTATAGCCGATTGGACCAAGAGCAGGTTGCACAAAAAGTGGCAACCGATGAAGGGATGGAGGAGGAGGAGGAGGAGGAGGAGGAGGAGGCGGAAGAGGAAGGCGGATCCAAAACGCAGGGTGCAACGTTTAGAGAAGACGGAGGGGTGGAGGACGAGGAGAAGGATAATAACGGGTAGGAGGGTAATGAGCACGACGCTTCTGGGATACCTCTGCTCACCGCCTGTGAACGGGTGCCTCCCCGAGCGACCTCTCGAAAAGCATGCGGAGCTCGGCTGCCCTGCGAGAGAGCACCCCATCGGCTCGGCACTGCTCCACGGGTCGGTCGGGCACGCTTGTCGTTGATTGCATGTTTGTTGCAGCCGATCGAATTGGGTCGGCGTTGCCCGGAGGAGCAGGGGGTTCGTGTGACGTCAGAGTTCCCCGAAAGCGGGCAGCCGAGAGCTGATGCTGCGCGATCGTGCAAGACGAATGCACGTAATCCAGCATAGATTTTCCCCCGCCTGTCAAAGTTCATGTTGAGAGAAAGCGAGAAAACCTCTGTGCTGTGGAAATCCAAAGATCACCCGGGATACGATTCGTTTTGTTGGAAACGGATGTCCTGGAAAACCATCGGCAAATTCAGGGTCGTTTGCGGCGCCAGACTTGCAGGCGAGCCGTCTGGCAGAGCAGTCGTTCCCAAGAGCGCAGTGCGCTTGGCCATGTGGGATCCGTCCAAGCGCAGGGGCCATTCCCCATCCCCCGTTCCCCTTGCCCCCCCCCCTCCCCCTGCCCGTCACAAGTCCCTCTTTTCAATTCGCAATCAGCCGTGGGCGCTTCGGAGAACGGACTGCAGCATGGGCACGGGCATCAGCTTAAGCATGGCTGCGACACGTTTCTGGACGTGCGCTGCACCTGCATCCCAGACTTCGTCTTTCGACGTTTTTGAATTCGCTGTGAAGAGCAGCGCTATGCGACCAACGAACCACGAAGGAGTCCCATCTACAAACTTGACGGGCGTGCGCAGGCGTAATACGGTAACGCCCGCGCAGCGTATTTAGAACGACGCAGAAAACCCAGGCGCACTGAAACCCCCGCATGCCCAGTGACGCAGAACAAGGGATCAAGAGCTGAAGCTGGATTTACTGACGAACACTTTTGGTTATGCTGTCATGATCAAGAGTTGGGCAGCTCAGATCAGCTGTTCTGTTTTTCTTCCCCCTGCTTACCTTTGGAAGGGAGGTTCCAGATACGGCTGGACAGCGATGCAGCCTCCTGCCGCAGCATCGCTGGGAGTCTGACAGGGAGGGCGTCGAGCTCAAAACAAATTCTTCTATTTGAGGGAGGGGCGGCTCTGGACGTTTCTGGGCGCCTCCTCCTCCTCCTCCTCCTCCTCCTCCTCCTCCTCCTCCTCCCGTGGCCGCTGAGGGCACCGTGGGGCCAGAGGAACGCCGTCGTCTGCGCCCTTCGACAGGGGCTCTAGATGGTGTCTGGCCTCGCATCCTCGTCGCCGCGGCACCCGCGGCGCGGCCCAGAGAGCGCGCGCTGCTCGGGGCGGGGGGCGTCCTCGTCACCGCGGCGCCGCGGCGCGGCCAAGGGAGGCGCGCCGGTCGGGGCGGGCCGCGTGGAGGGGCGCGGTTCTGAGCGGCAAAGTCGGCCCTCGTCGTCGTCGTCGTCGTCGTCGTCGTCGTCGTCGTCGTCGTCGTCGTCGACCTGGTAACCGTCCTCGTGGCCGCCCTCGCCGTCGTCGGCCGCGGGCCCGTGCTCAGCCTCCGATGGGCGGCAGGCCGCCCGCGCCGTTCGCCCCTGTCCCTGGCACGAGCGCACGCGCGGGGGCAGGGAGAGAGCTTAGGTCAGGCGAAGAGAACTATACACATACACCGATCCTGGCAAGGCCCGTCCTTGACCCAGGATCGGTGCATATACCTTCCTGGCCAAGGTAGCGGGCGTATGCACTGCTCCTGGGCTCAGGATGGGCCTGGCCAGAATCGGTGTATGTGCATAGTTATTTTACTTCTATTAGGGGAACAAAACGTGGCAAAAAACATAAAAACTCGGAGGTCCGCGCGGATTTCTCGGATCAGCGCTGGACCCCCTTCCCTGGCGCGCGGAGCGCGCCAGGGGCGGCGCCGGAGGCGCCGCCGGGGGGCCCCAGCGCCGATGCGAGAAATCCGTGCGGACCTCCGAGTTTTTATGCTTATGCCACTTTGTGTTCCCCTAGAGCTGGAGCACGGCAGAGGCTTCCGTGCGCGAACATCTGGTGGGCCGTGGAGAGGCCCGCCGTCGTTCAAGCTGTGGCGAAGCGTCCCGGCTCGCCTATAGCCATACCAAACAATGATCTAAGAACCTTCTGTGGCTCCCACGAAGTGTTCTTAGAACACTTCTGGCGGATACTGTCTTGTTTGAACACATCGGGTCCATGTTCTAAGAACACTGCTTTTGTTCTAAGAACATTTTTGGGTTCTAACAACATGTCGTGGTAGGGCTATAGGAAATACGCAGTCGTGGGTGCGTTTTTTCTTAAAGTTGCACCAGGGAGATAAACCCAAGCAGTGGATGGCTTACGCTGAGCAGATCGACCGGGAGCCCGGGAGCCCGGGAGCCCAGAGCCCACCGAAATCGGCCCCAGAGCCAGGGAGGGAACCCAGCCTGCTGCCAGGGGTCGGTCGCTATACCGGGAACCGAACCCGAACCGACTCGCGCGCTACCAGTAACCGGGAACCCCGGAACCGGGAACCCGGGAACCCAGCCTGCTACCAAAATCGGCGGGAAATTTTCGCCAAAGTTTTCCACTTCCGCTAGGACCCCTTCAGTGAAAGCACTGATTGGGGAAAAAGACGGGCCAGTCCCTCTGCAGGAGGAGTCTCCAAAAGTAGTCCACAGTGCACCTGAGAAAACCCCAATCAGTGAATGAGTTGAAAATTGATACTATACTATGGATCTTGAGATCGATAATGAGATCGATAGTGGAATCGGTAGTGAGGACGATTGTAAGGTCGATCGTGAGACCAAGAGTGAAATCGATTAAATGAGATCGATAGTGATATCGATCGCGAGATCGCTCATGCGATCTCTAGTGAGATCGCTTGTGGGATTGATCGTGAGATCGATTGTGAGATCGATGGTGAGATCGATGGTGAGCTCGATCGCGAAGTCGGTAATGAGATCGATGGTGAGACCGATCGATAAGAAGATCGACCAGGAACCGGGGAACCCAGGAACCTCGCCGCCCTCCGAAATCGGCCCGGAACCGGGAACCAGGAACCGGAACCCGGGAACCCAGCTGGCTACCAATCGGCGGGAAATTTTCGCCAAATCTTTCAACTTCCACTAGGACCCCTTCAGTGCAAGCACTGATTGGGGAAAAATAGCCTGGGGACGCTTTTGGGGCAATGTTTGACTCCTCTGGGGGTATTAGTTTACTACTCGTTATTCTTCGTCCAAGCTCCCCCCGCAGGAGGACATCTCCGACCTAAGTTTTTCTGTGTCCGCCGTCCGGCAGGAGCTCATCCATCGCCTGAACATGGAGCACACGAAGGCGACGGGCGCCAGGCAGAGCTGCGCCCCTTGCCTGGGCCGGCGGGCTCGGCGCGGCCTCTGCGTGGAGGAGGCGGGGGCGAAGACGTGGTACGAGTGGTGGGACAGCAACAGGTTCGGGGAAACGTAAAAGACTCGAGTAAGCTGGAACTCGGGCTTGCCCAGGTCTTCCGACGAGCGCGTCCTGGGCCCTGGCGGTCCCGTTTCCGTGGGGCGTCTGCAGCGGGAGCTCGCGTCAGATTTCAGATTGGGCCTCGCCATTTTTACGGCGGCCCCGTCTTGCCAACCCGACTCCCCCGTACCCGAGCCTTCCATACGCCTCCCCGGCAGGTGCAGGCAGCGCGGCTTCCTGGAGCCGTGGGAGCGCTCGGGGCCGTCCCGGAGCCCGTGGTTCTCGCAGGGCCAGGACGGGGGGAGCGAAGGAGGACATGCACACAAAAAAACTCGGAGGTCCGCGCGTCTGTCTTCAGGGGAGAGCCGCCCGGAGCGGACAATTGTTCACGGGCGAAGAACTTTGACTCCAGATCCGCCCTACTTTGGCTTGTTTTCCAACTTGAAATTGCGTCGGAAATCCACCTATTATAAGGAGCCGAAAAAGTAGGGCGGAGATTTCTGCACCCAACATAAAATGAGGCGAAAATCCACAGAAGTAGGGCGGAAACAATGACAGAAAAGTAGGGAGGAAATTGGCATCAGCGGGGCTTGAAAAGTAAGGCGGACATTCCAAGCCCTACTTACGAATTTCCCCAAAGTAGGGCGGATCCGGAGTCAGGGAACGGTATAACATTATTTTTTCGTCGTCGGGGACACTTGCCCCAGGGCGGTTGGAAAGTTTATACCCCTATGGTGCCACCGTAAGGGTATAAACTTTCCAGCCGCCCAGGGGCAGGTGTCCCCGACGGCGAAAAAGTTTATTTTACACCGTTCTTCGCCCGTTAATTCTTGAGGCGCGTTTGCCAAACGGCTTCGCGTGTCGGGGTGGTTCTTATGGGGGGGGTTCTGCCCTCTAATTATGTTTCGGGTCCGCGCTGGAGCCCCGGCGCGCGGAGCGCGCCAGGGGCGGCGCCGGAGGCGCCGCCAGGGTTTAGGGTTTAAAGTTTAGGGTTTAGGGTCTCCAAGCTCTGCCGCAGCTTGTCCCCTCCTGCCTAGGAGCCCACCTGCGGTGGCTGTCATTCCCACCCGCAAACCACCCCCCCATAAAGATCATCTTTCCCCCCGTTGTAAGTACAACGAATGAGAGCGCTGGGGAGCGCATGGAAGCGCGTGGGAGCGCTGAGGGCGCTTGGGAGCGCCTGCAACGCCTAGGCGCCCCTAGGAGCGCGTGGGAGGGCCTGGGAGCGCTTGGGAGCGCCTGGAACACTTGGGAGCGCGCCTGGGAGCGCATGGGAGCACGTGGGAGCGCCTGGGAGCGCTTGCAAGGGATGGCAAGCGTTTACAGCACGCACGATCGGGAAATATTTTTGGTCCAAGGGATGGCGACGGTTTACACCACGCATGATCCGGATATCATTTTTTTTGCATCGGATGGAGGGGGGGTGAGCGCGAAGAATGATCAGGAAATAATATCGTTTGCAAGGTATGACGAGGTTTTACAGCACGCACGATCAGGATACAGTATTTTTTTGCATAGGATGGAGGGGGGTGAGCGCGACGCATGATCAGGATATTTTTTTGCATGGGATGGAGGGGGGTGCGCGCGGATAATGATCAGGATATAGTTACCTAACAGCGAAGACTGATAGGTTTCGAGTGGTCTCAAAAGAGAGCATCATGACTCCCCAGGGGGGTCTGGGCAGATGCCGGACGGGTGCCCCGGGAATCCGGGCGCTCCTTTTTTAACCAACAGTAACGCACTTCGTGGTCTTCGAGTTCCCAAAACTCCATTCTTGGGCATGATTTTGAATGCCCGGGGCCAACCGTAGGCCACTTCGTGTTCTTCGAGTTCCCAGAACTCCATTTTTGGGCATGATTTTGAATGCCCGGAGCCAACTGTAGGCCACTTCGTGGTCTTCGAGTTCCCAGAGCTCCATTCCTGGGCATGATTTTGGGTGCCCGGAGCCAACTGTGGGCCGCTTCGTCGTCTTCGAGTTCCCAGAACTCCGTTTCTGGGCGTGATTTAGGGTGCCCGGGGCCGGCTGTACGCCGCTTCGTATTATCCGAGTTCCCAGAACTCCACTCCCGGGCTACATTTTGAATGCTGAGGCAGGCTGATGCTGAGGCTGAGGCAGGCTGAGGCTGGGCAGGCTGTGGCTGAGGCCGAGGCTGAAGGCAGACTGAGGCTGAAGCAGGCTGAGGCCGAGGCTGAGACAGGCTGAGGCTGAGGCTGAGGCAGGCTGAGGTTGAGGCTGAGGCTGATGCAGGCCGAGGCTGAAGGCAGACTGAGGCTGAGGCTGAAGCAGGCTGAGGCTGAGGCTGAGGCTGAGGCTGAGGCTGAGGCTGAGGCAGGCTGATGAGGCTGAGGCAGGCTGAGGCTGAGGCTGAGGCTGATGCAGGCTGAGGCTGAGGCAGGCTGAGGCTGAGGCCGAGGCTGAAGGCAGACTGAGGCTGAGGCTGAAGCAGGCTGAGGCTGAGGCTGAGGCAGGCTGAGGCTGAGGCTGAGGCAGGCTGATGCTGAGGCAGGCTGAGGCTGAGGCTGAGGCTGATGCAGGCTGAGGCTGAGGCCGAGGCTGAAGGCAGACTGAGGCTGAGGCTGAAGCAGGCTGAGGCTGAGGCTGAGGCAGGCTGAGGCTGAGGCTGAGGCAGGCTGATGCTGAGGCAGGCTGAGGCTGAGGCTGAGGCTGATGCAGGCTGAGGCTGAGGCAGGCTGAGGCTGAGGCCGAGGCTGAAGGCAGACTGAGGCTGAGGCTGAAGCAGGCTGAGGCTGAGGCTGAGGCAGGCTGAGGCTGAGGCTGAGGCAGGCTGATGCTGAGGCAGGCTGAGGCTGAGGCTGAGGCTGATGCAGGCTGAGGCTGAGGCAGGCTGAGGCTGAGGCCGAGGCTGAAGGCAGACTGAGGCTGAGGCTGAAGCAGGCTGAGGCTGAGGCTGAGGCAGGCTGAGGCTGAGGCTGAGGCTGAGGCTGAGGCTGAGGCTGCTGAGGCAGGCTGAGGCTGAGGCTGAGGCTGAGGCAGGCTGAGGCTGAGGCAGGCTGAGGCTGATGGAGGCTGAAGGCAGACTGAGGCTGAGGCTGAAGCAGGCTGAGGCTGAGGCAGGCTGAGGCAGGCTGATGCTGAGGCTGAAGCAGGCTGAGGCTGAGGCTGAGGCAGGCTGAGGCTGAGGCAGGCTGAGGCTGAGGCTGAGGCTGAGGCTGAGGCTGAGCTGAGGCTGAGGCTGAAGGCTGACTGGCAGGCTGAGGCTGAGGCTGAGGCAGGCTGAGGCTGAGGCAGGCTGAGGCTGAGGCTGTGACTGCGACTGCCGTTGCGTTGCCACTGCGACTGTCATCGCGAATGCGACTACGACTGCGAGAACAGCAGAATTCTACAACTGGATTCTCATCTGAATCTTAAGGATTATGCTTCCAGATATGCTCCTACACATCGCTGTTAGGTTGCTTTGCCAGGGTAATATCTATTTGTTGCAAGGAATGGTGAGGGTTTACATGTCTGGCCCGTCGTATGAAGCCGGATTTACAGGGTGTAGGTTTTGATAATTATAGGATTAGATATTTAGGGTTTAGGGTTTAGAGACTTAGGGTTCTATTTCTCGGGTCCGCGCTGGAGCCCCAGCGCGCGGAGCGCGCCAGGGGCGTCGCCGGAGGCGCCGCCAGGGGGGTCCAGCGCCGATGCGAGAAATCCGCACGGACTTCTGAGTTTTTGTGTCGGGGGTGGACAGAACCCCCAACAGTGACATGTCGATTAGTGAATTGTCCGTTTTCGGTTCTCGAGAGGGCGCCGCGGCCGTTCTTTTCCAGGCTTTCGCCCGCCAGGTTTGGGCCTCAGGTCGTTTTCACTAAACCACATTTTACTAAAGGGGGGTCTGTCCATCCCCGATAAACATCCCTGCCCTGTTTGATTCTTTCTTCAGGCGCGTTTGCGCAACGGCTTCGCGTGTCGGGTTGGTTCTTATGGGGGGGGCGTTCTGCCCTCTAATTATGTCTCGGGTCCGCGCTGGAGCCCCGGCGCGCGGAGCGCGCCGGGGGCGGCACCGGAGGCGCCGCCAGGGGGTCCAGCGCCGATGCGAGAATCAGGAGGGGAAGAAACACACAGACACAATTAATCGTCGACTACCAGGAGAATATGCAAAAATATAGTGGGGGGAAGACAGAAACCCAGAAAATATGGTGAATGTTTTTATTTGTATGTATTTATTCGTGTGTCCTGGTGCCCCTTCAGAGAAATCCGCACGGACTTCCGAGTTTTTGTGTCTGTGCCATCGCTTCTGTTTCCCGGAGGACGCGGCCAACCTGAGCACCTTCACGAACATGCTGCGGGAGCACGGCGTCGACCCCTCCGAGTTCGGCGTCGGCTCGGCGCGCACGCTGCAGCAGCTCGCGGGCGAGGTGCAGAGCGGCGCGGCGGAGCTGCTGCTCGACGCATCGGAGCACAAGAAGCTGGCCCCCGCAGGACCAAAACGGCACGAGCATGAGTTCTCGGGGGTCCGCGCGGGTACCCTGGAGATCGGCGAGGGGCCTCCTTTTGGCAGCGCCTCCAGCGCCGCCCCTGGCGCGTGGAGCGCGCCAGGCAGGGATGGGCCGGGGCTGGGGGCCGGCGCCGATGCAAGAAGTCCGCGCGGACCTCAGCGAAACTACGTTTTTTTTTGTCATCCCGACCACAATCTATCGGGGGTGGACGGAACCCCCAACAGTGACATGTCGATTAGTGAATTGTCCGTTTTCGATTCTGGAGAGGGCGCCGCGGCCGTTATTTTCCAGGCTTGCGCCCGCCAGGTTTGGGCCTCAGGTCGTTTTCACTAAACCACGTTTTGCTAAAGGGAGGTCTGTCCATCCCCGAATCTAATTGGGGCGCCTTCCTGCCTCAAGAGACGAGCGGTTGCCCCTCCTCTCTCCTCAAAAGGGGCGGGCGGGCGGAAGCCCAGGCTATCTCCGGCGCCCTCCCGCGGCGTGGAATCGACCTGCCGCTGCCCAGCCGGCGGGCACCGTCCGCCCGCAGGGATGCGCAAAACCTTCCCACGGGCGCACGCCCCTGGCATCCCTGCCGTGCCCCCTCGGCCCGTCCTTGGGCACTCTCGTGGGCCGCGCCCCGCTCGACACGCTTCGAGGTCGGCGTCCTCGGCCCGTGCTTGGCCACTCTCGTGGGCCGCGCCCCGCTCGACACGCGTCGAGGTCGGCGTCCAGGGCCCCTGCATGTCCTGATCGCGCATCCCTGTGGTGAATGCGGGTCGACTCTGTGTGCTGTCGCCGCGCTGTTCAAGCAGCGGCGAGGCGTCCTGGCGTGCGCAGAGGCCTGCCAAGCAAAGTTCTGAGAACCTTGTGCGGTTTCCACGAACTGTCCTCTGAACATTTTTCTTGCCGGGACTGCTTCGTTCTCACACATCTGGCACATGAGCTGAGAACATTGCTTGCATTCTCAGAACATTGCTGAGTTCTGAGAGCATGTCGTGGTTGGCCTGTGCGAATGCCGGGACGGTCGGTCCCTGTTCAAGTGGTGCTCCTCCAGGGGCCGGTGTTTCATCCCGAGGCGTTTTTTGACGGCCCCGAGAGGCCCAGCCAGGGCCCCCCGAGGCCGAACATGGCGACGAGCATCCCCGCCGTGACTGTTCGTTCACTCTGCTCGAGGGGGTCTGGGTCCGTTGTGCCCCATCCAGGTCCGCGTGGTCAACATCGTCGTGCTGCGGCTGCGCCCGCCCGGGGCCGCCGGCGGCCGCGGCGCCCGCCCCTGCGGCGCCGGCGGCCGGGGGAGGCGCCGGGCGGCGGTGCTGGCCGAGCGCGAGGAGCGCTTCGCGGACGGCCGGCGGCGCGAGTGCCTGCGGCTCCCGGAGCTCAAGAGACTCGAAGGACCCAGAGGAGGAGGAGGAGGAGGAGGAGGAGGAGGAGGAGGAGGAGGGGGAGGAGGAGGAGGACAAGGAGGAGGAGGAGGAGGAGGAGGAGGAGGAGGAGGAGGAGGAGGGGAGGAGGACGACGAGAACGATGAGTAGGACTACGAGGTGGGCGAGGAGGACGAGGACGAGGAAGAAGAGGAGGAGGAGGAGGAGGAGGAGGAGGCGGAGGAGGGGGCGAATGTGGGAGGGGGAGGGGGATGGGGAGACATGAGGAGGGTGGAAGTGGGACCCCCTCCGAGCAACTGAACTTCATCATGGCGGGAGGTGTTTCGCAATGCTCAGCCCCCCGGGGGGCCCTCACCGGGCCTCGGGGCCGTCAAAGGGCGGCTCGGGATGAAGGACAGGTCCCGGAAGAGGGCTCGAAGTCTCTGCATGGGGGTCGACGCCATGAGAAAGTCATGAAGCTGGGGCTCCGGCGAGTGCCTGCGGCTCCCGGAGCTCAAGAGACTCGGATCAGGCAGTGGCGAGGCGTCCTGGCTGGCCTACAGGCCCACCAAACAATGCTGCGAGAACCTTCTGTGGGGTCTGAACGGAATGTTCTTAGAACAGTTCTGGCTCAGGCTGCTTTGTTTTAACACATCGGGCTCGTGTTCTAAGAACACTCTTTCGGTTCTCGGACTATTTCTGGGTTCGAGAGGCCTCCCAGATGGGGCCGTAGTAGATGGGGACGGAGGCCCGATTTGCTTCGCGTCGACGTCGCCGGTGCATCGCTGACGTCGACGAGGCATCGCCGGTGCATCGCCGATGCATCGCCGATGCATCGGCGATGCATCGGCGATGCGGCGCGATCCTCCGACCCCATCTACTCCGCGACCCCATCTAGCAGACCTCTAGAGGCTCGAAGAGGAAAAGCGGCATAAAGGTAAACTGTTGACGGTCTGCGCGGACTTCGCGGAGCTGCGCTGCAGCGCCCCAGCGGCGCCTCCTCGGCGCCGCCCCCAGCGCGCTCCGCGCGCCAGAGAGGGGGGCCCAGCGCAGTTCCCGAAAATCCGCACGGACCGTCGAACGTCTAGGCGTATGCTGTGTTCTCTTCTAGGGACGGGGGTCAATGCGAGCGGGGGTCAGTCAGAGCGCGCTGGATCTTGCACTGACAGCGTGCACTGACCCAGGCTCGCGTGCAGGATCCTGCAGAGCCCGACGGACCCGGGTTGGGATGGATCCGGGTCAGCAGCTCCCCGAGGCCTGGGGGGGCAGCGAGCGCTGCAGAAAAGAGGCCCTTCAAGGGGCCCTCGAGGGCCCCAAAGACGGCCTCCCGAAAAGGGTACCTTTCTTCCTCCCCCCCCAATCCCAGACCTCCGACGTCATGATTTGTTCCATGACGTCGACCTGCCAAGGTCTCGACCTGTTCCCCTGGACCAGCTCGTCGTCCCGAGCCGCTTTTAGACGGCCCCGAGGCTCAGCAAGGGGCCCCAGCGGCCGACAATGGCGACAGGCCTCCCGTCATGATCCTGTCACTGCTCGGACCCAGACCTCCGACGCATTGAAAGAATCAAGACGGAGGTTTCCCTCGATGTTCGGCCTCTGGCGGCCGTCGCCGGGCCCCGGGACAGTCAAAAAACGACTCAGGATGAAAAACCTGTCGAGAATTCCGGGGACCCCGCATTGAAAAAATTACGACATCGGATCTCTGGGGAGGGGGTCTTGGAGGTCTGGGTCGGTCGCCCCCCCCCAAAAAAAACGATTCCTGCCCCAGGCTCCCCGGCTCGAAGCGGGAGCCCTGGGAGAACACGCGCCAGACCGCCGAGCGGGTCATGCCGAGGGGCCGGCGCCCGCCATACCGTGCCGCCGCGCGCCCCCTCCCCCCGCGGCCTCTCCGCGCGCGGCGCGGGCGTTGCAGTGTTCTCGGGGGCCCCCGAACGGGGCGGTGACCACGCCGTGCGGTGAGTCGGTGGGGATTCGGGGTCCTCCTCCTCCTCCTCCTCCTCCTCCTCCTCCTCCTCCTCCTCCTCGTCCTCCTCGTCATCCTCCTCCTCCTCCTCCTCCTCCTCCTCCTCCTCCTCCTCCTCCTCCTCCTCCTCTCCTCCTCGGACTCGAGTCCCTCTCCGAGGATGTCTCGGGCGACAGAGGCCTCCAGGGTCCCAAAGCCGTGCGGTGACGGACCGTGCGGTGAGGTCTTGGGGGACTTCGAGGTCACCGCACGGTGTGTCACCGCACCGTTTCGGGACTCCAGAAGTATCGTTGCACCGCTCCCTGCCCCCATCCCCAGCCACGTCTCGAGCCCCCCGCCTCGTGCACCACCTCGGCTGGGGATGTCTGCCCCTCGAAGCCCGAAGAGAGCAGCCCACCCATCTTCTAGAAATCGCATAAATTTGCGAAATAAAGATCAGCGATAGGTAAAGAAGATCAATACTTGATTTAATGTCATGAAGCTTCGCTTCGCGAATCAGTTCATCAATGTAATATTTTACTTAGGGGGGCAAATCGGCCAGTGGGGCCCAGCCCACGCTGGTGGGGATGGAGGGATGGATCGATCGAGCGATGCTCAGGCATACAGGTTGTGGGCAGGGCCGCGCGCGTCCCCCTCCCCCAGGGCTCCCCGCGCTGCGAAGAGCATCCGGACGGGCGGTCTTGCGAGGGTTTTGGCCTCTCGGGGCCCTTACAGGGCCTCGGGACCGTCAGAAAGCGACTCGGGGCGAAAGACCGGTCCTGGGGACTAGGTCGAAACCTCTGGGGGTCGACGGCATGAAAAAATCGTGAAGCCGGGGGTCTGGGTCCCTGCACGCGCCGGGAGCAGTGCCAGGCGCCAGGGGGTGCCGTGCAGGGTCGGGGAAGCGTGAAGCTCGAGTGTTTCGGAGCTCGGGTCTGCCGCTGCTCTTTGTTGGTTTCGGCGTGAGCTCGGGTCCAGGCCTCCCAGATGGGGTCGGAGCAGATTGGGTGGGAGGATCGCGCCGCATCGCCGATGCGGAGCCCGATTTTCTCCACGCCGACGGCGCCGATGCGTCGTCGACGTCGCCAATGCATCGGCGATGCATTGGCATTGGGCGATCCTCCGACCCCATCTTCTCCGACCCCATCTGGGAGGCCTCTATTAGGTGGTCCACTTGTTGTGGGGTGCTTGCAGCGAGAGCTCGCGACAGATCTGAGACCAAGTCCCATATTTTTTTCTGACGGCCCTGTTAAGCCAACCCGAGTTCCCCCAAAGCTCGGGCGCGGCAGAGAGGGGGGTGATGACTGGGGGGCGGTGGATGTCATGGCTGGGGCCATGATACTTCCCCAGATTTCATTGCGCCTCTTCTTGTTTCAATACGCGTCGCCAGCCCCCCCCTTGGGCCGCGCACCTGCAGCCCGCCATGCTTTGCGACCCCCCCCTCTTGGACGCGTCTCCTCGGCCGCCCCCGACAGACTCGAGTCTCGCGTTTTTCCCCGACGGGGTTCCGTGGATCGGGGGGGTCGGCGCGACCCAGGGAGTCCGCGCGGACCTCCGCAGGCTTGATTGTGCTCGTGCTCTTGGTTGTTATCATCAGATCGTTGCCGTGGCGTCGCGTTCTCTGCCGGCTCTCGGGCCGATTACACGTCTCCGTCTCTTTTTTTTTGTTTTTTCTCTTTTTCTCCGTGTCTCTCTCTCTCTCTCTCTGTCTACATATAGGTATGTATATCGTATATAATCAAGGGCAGAAAAAACGCCCCTACCCTGGTTTACGAGGCGCTGTGCTCTGAACCTCCTGTGGGCTGAGAGGGTAGACCCTGCGTGATGTGCCGCGTCCTGGCGGCTCTAGGCTTTGGGGGGTCCCAGGAGGTTTACAGACCACGCACTTGTAATCCAGGGTAGGGTCGTTTTTTTCATCCCTCAATATAAATGTGTATATGTGTATATATATACAAGACTGCAGTGGCGCTTTGCGCCATGCACCTTTGTCCTTGAAGTTTGGTATGCAGGCGGAAACGGCAGGAAGGTCAAGCCGACAATTTAGCGATAACTCCTTGCTGCCTTTCCTGGCATCGCCGTTATGATAATGTTGTTCGTCATCCGTCCTCCATGCTTATTTTTCCTCATTATCGCCATACCCTGGGCATTCTCCCCATCCTCAGCTCTTTTTGCGGAGGCTCCTCCTCGGAGAGCCTCTGGGGGCCTCACCAAAGTTCTCAGGCTTGCTTAAAGCCTTCTGGAGGCCTCCTGGGTGTGTTCAGGGGGCCTCTCGGGCTTCCTAAGGCCAACCTGCCTCTAACCGCGGTCTCCCTGAACGCCCCAGTCACGATTTGGAATGCTTCGGAGGGTGTCTTGGGGCCATCTTGGGCCGCCATGGTGCTCTCTTAGAGCCATTTTGGATCCCTGTTGTGCCGTTTTGGGGCTCTCTTGGACTGCCTGGAAGCCCTTTCGGATGGTTGTGGGGCGATTTTGGAGCCTCCCAGGCGGCTTCGGACTCCTAGGAAACCGCCGTCTTGGAGCGTCGGGAAGCCGAAAAGAGGAGAACCCCAAATGCACCAAAAACCTACATAGAATCAATGCTTTTTCCCTCTTGGGGCCTTCTTGGGGTGCTCTTGGAGGCCTCTTGGTACGTTTTGGAGCGATCTTTCGGGGTATGACGGCTTCTTGGAGCGCTCTTGTGCTGTCTTGGGGGTCTCTGGGACGTCTCCGGTGACCCCCCTGATCGCCCTGGGTGTGCCGCGAAGGCTTGGCAAAACGCCCTGCGAGGCCCAGGGGGCCGCTTCGAGGCCCGTCCGGAGGGTCCCAAAGCTCCAGATCCCGGGGGGTCCGGTTTTAGGGGGGGGTGGACGGGTTGTCCCCCCGCCCGGGCTTATAAAAATATAGGAAGAGGAGTACATAATGTATGTCTACATATATATATATATATATATATATATATATATATATATATATATATATATGTATATGTATACATGTGTGTATACATATATATAATATAAACAAATAGGCCCCCCCCCCCGGCGGGGCCGCCCACTCCGCAACCATCGGGGAACGCTTTTTAATACCCCCTCCCCGGGGCCTCCAAGGAGCCTCCAAGGAGCCTCCAGACGACCCAAGAGGCCTCCAAGACGGCCCCAGGAGGCCCCCAGGATGGTCCAAGAGGGCCCCGAGGCGGTCCCAGATCGCTCCAAGACGCCCAAGATGGTCCCAAGACGGCCCAAGGGGCCTCCAAGACGCCCCAAGAGGCCTCCAAGAGGCTCTCCAAGAGGGCCCCAAGAGGCTCGAATCGTTGATTTTCCATTGTGTTTTTCGATGTTTTTGGCTTTCTCTCCTTTTGGGCTCCCTGGCGCTCCAAGACGGCCAAGAGGCACCCAAGATCGCCCCAAGACGGCCCAAGAGGCCACCAAGACGGCCCCAAGACGGCCCAAGAGCGCCCCGGGACCGCTTAAGAGGCCTCGAAGACGGCCCAAGAGAGTCCCAACACGGCTCCAAGAAGGGGCCCAGACGCGGGATCCGAGCGCACTTCACGGGCCCTCGGCCCCAAGAGCATCCCCAGAAACCACTAGAGGCTCCCAAAGGCCCCCAAGAGCCCCCCGGGAGGCCCCCAAGAGCCCCCGAGCAGGCACCGAAACGAGCCCCATGCGATTTCGGACACTTTCATATGCACCCCTTCTTCCTTCCGATCCGTTCCGTTGAGCTGCCTGCATTGAGTAGCATGTGCATTGCATTTCAATTCAACAATAATGCTGTGAATCGCGCTGCATTTGCAACGTTTGGCGTTTGTTTTACTACTCGCATTGGTCTGCATGGCGTTGCATTCGATACGTCTGTGATGATTGCGATGATTACGATGGTGAGGATCCTGGCTAGAACTTGAGCGCGCGCGAAGCGCGCGCGATGGTTCTAGTATGTATATATGTATATATACACATGTGTGAATATGTATATGCGTATGTGTATCTTTCTCTATCCCACCCTCTCTCTCTGCAGCATTCCCGGGGGCCCAGCAGCGAACCTGCCCCTGAGACTCCGGATCGTGAAGAAGTTCACGATCGTGAAGTCTTCAACATACGCGCGCGCCTGTCTCATTATACATCAAATATGAAAGAGTTCATGATTCAATGTTGAACTTAATAATATATTACGATATGATGTATTATAGTTGATATACGCGTTTCATTGTTAATAGATCACATATGATGTATTACACGTATACGCCTGGACCTCGATGGGGTAGTGGGGACAAGCGAGGCGTCAAGACTTCGGAACAGGTTCGCTCGCATCTCGTAGCCAAGCCATTTCACCTCAAGCCGTTCCTTATTTCGGTCAATATCCGTACTCTACTTTCTTGAACTTACACGATACAATTTCTCGGAATCAATAACTTGACTTTGTGTTGTCGCTACGTGCATTCATACTTTATTGATGTACCTCGTGCTGCTGATACTGGCGATGTCGTTTGGTTCCAAAGCCGACGATACAAGCAAAGCGATTCCTTTCACCCCCACCGAAGATATAAAGGCAGTGTTCAGAGAGTATGTGGAGGCCACAGAAAATGCGATGCTGTTTGAACTCGGAGATTACAAGTCCTTGGACGATCGGAAAGCGCCACGGCCAAACGATATCTTGAAGTTCGACGTGCTGTTGACGGGGCTCTTTCGTTTGGAAAAAAGAGGCAAGTTCAGGCCGCTCGTAATGCAGGACGTGTTGTTTGACACTGTTCACGAGTTCTCATTGCGCCCTCTCAACAAAAGCTCATTTTGCAATAAAGCATGGGGTAGGTTCGTTGCTAAACAGTTGGGCGTAATGATTCGTCATACCAGACAAATCGCAGAAAGCGAAAAGGAATTCTTCAATAGTGTAAATAATATTACTGGTGGCGATGAAACCAAAAAAAAGTTTGTCGACATGATCAAAAAAATAAGGGAGGTTGGTAACATTGAAGTAAAGCCAGCTCCAGCCTCATCGTCTAGCTCCGCGCCAATTCCGCTTGCTGATGCGTGCCCGCCCCCGTCTAGCAGACCAAAACGCAGATTGGAACCTCAGATTTCAGATGTATCGGCTGTGTCCGCAGTGTCAGAGTTGACCGACGTTTCCATGGAGTCGACCCTCGACGTCGATGAGCGTATATCCGCGCAGGTGGTTGGTTTCCCGAATCGGATTCTATCGCGTCGTCGTCGTCGTCGTCGTCGTCGTCGTCGTCGTCGTCGTTGTCGTCGTCGTCGTCGTCGTCGTCGTCGTCGTCGTCGTCGTCGTCGTCGTCGTCGTCGTCGTGGTCGTGGTCGTCGTCGTCGTCGTCGTCGTCGCCGTCGTCGTCGTCGTCGTCGTCGTCGTCGTCGTCGTCGTCGTCGTCGTCGTCGTCGTCGTGGTCGTCGTGGTCGTCGTGGTCGTGGTCGTCGTCGTCGTACTCGTGATCGTGGTCGTGATCGTGGTCGTGGTCGTCGTCGTCGTCGTCGTCGTCGTCGTTTTTTTCCAAATGCGTTTGAAAAAAAACGTCGTCGTCGTCGTCGTCGTCGTCGCCGTCGTCGCCGTCGTCGCCGTCGTCGTCGTCGTCGCCGCTACCGTCGGGGGGTATGAGTAGGAGGAGGAGGATGAGGAGGATCAGGAGGGGGAGGAGGAGGAGGAGGAGGAGGATGAGGAGGAGGAGGAGGAGGATGGGAAAGATGAGGAGGAGGAGGAGTGTAAGTAGTATAGAACACAATCACGTGGTAGCATCCGATTCGACATCGTTAGGCAGAGGCAGCAGCAGCGGACCCAGCCCCAGCGGCACGTGGAGCTCTGAAACGCATGTGTCAAAATGGCAACAAAAAGAGGCCACGAGGCTCCAACCCAGTTTCATCCAGCCCAGCGTTCGGCACCATCAAATTGTGTCAGTATACAGAAAAATCATACATTCTAATGAAAAGGGAAGACAAGTGGCCATTGCTCGTTGAAGTTTCGGGGGCTCGGACTAGCCAGCACGCGGCCATAGCACAGCGGTTGTTTGATATTTGCAAAGCTCAGAAAAGTTTGACGAAGGAAGAGGTTGTCCGCATTCGCGATGGGATGGTTACAGATTGTGAGAGTGGCAAACATTTCAAGGATGATGTAGAATCACATGAAAAAGAATCTGAGGAGTTTGATAAGTTTTGGTGTCAATCGGACGGTTCTGAAAATATTAGCGATGCCGAAAGCCAGGAATCGCCAATCGAGTTCGACGAAGAGTGAACGTTACATTTGAGATTGGTGAGCGGCGCTTGCAGATGGGCATTGCCATCAATATACATATTCACACCATCTAGCCATCATGCATCCACATCGTTGCTTGTGGCTTGGCCAGGAGTGCGCCGAGGCGCGTGCCGACGAAAAATGGTGGGTTCAGTCTATTTCATCCTCATCCTCCTGCTCCTCCTCCTCCTCTTTATCCTCATCCTCCTCCTCCTCCTCCTCCTCCTCCTCCTGCGGCGCGGCTCGTGGAAAACTGGCGGTGACCCGTCCCTGGGGGCATTTCCCCGCGTTGTGTCGTGGCGCCTACGACCGCCCTCCCTCGTCGCCCTCCCCCGCCCTGGCTGACGACCAGACCCCTCCCCAAAGGCGCGGCTCGTGAAAACCATTGCTGCCTCCTCAGTTTGAGTTAGCCCTCGGCGCCTACGACCGCCGTCCCTCCATGTGCGCGGAGGAGGGTGAGGCTCGGAGACCCCCTGGGCGAAGCTCGGGGGGAGGGGGGGACTTGCCCGGACACTTCCCCAAACAGTGCTTGCCGAATCTGATGTTCGCCGTGATAGAAAATACAATAGGCACGCGATGATATGTGATTCAGGTGCCCTCAGCACGGTATGGGTCCCCAACCAGCGCTTGCACGCAATGGTTGGCTTCGCGATAAAAATGCGATGCACCGCGAAATCTTGAACAAGTTTGGGGCACGCAGCGCGTCGTAATTCCCCAGCCAATGCTTGCACAGGGATCCGCGTCAACGCACTAAACAACACACTGCGTAACCATTTTGGCTCAAACAAGGCGACTCAAACAGGGTTCGGTATTGTACTTTCGTTTTGCAAACAAAACGTTGAGGTCGATTTCTTCATACTCAAGAGTTCAGTTGATTCTTGCGATCAAAAATGCGATACGTGCCCAAGAAGCCAGCAGCGTACGTGCCCAAGACCGACGACGACATTAATGAGGAGGACCCCATCGAGGGGGAGGAAGAAGAGATGGCCGACCCCGACGAGGAGGTCACCGACAATGAAGATGGAGACGATCGCATGAGAAGGCCAGCAGCAGCAATGAGAAGGCCAGCAGCAGCAGAAGATACCGACGGCGACGCTCTCTTAGACAACCAGATCAAGTTGATGAAGGAGTATTGCATCAAGCACAAAGTGCACAAGCCAGACATGCAGGTGATGAACCGCTTCCTCTACACTCCGACGCTCAAGGCTGGTGCGTGGCAGAAATTGAAGGCGGCGCGAGGCAAGCAGAACATGAGCGTGCAGGAGGCATGGGACCAGATCAGCGGCCTCAAGGCTGGCAAAGGCAAAACCGAGATGAAGAATAACACGTTATTCCTCTTCTTGAAGGGCGACCCTAAGTGGGCCGAGCGGCTGGAGAGCCAGGTGCAGACCATCAGCAGGGCAGACACGACGCAGGTCAAGCGCCAGCAGTACTCGCGAGGCGAGCTGGAGCAGATCCACGGCGTCTCGGAGGCGCAGGACTTCATCGACAAGGGCAAGTTCATCGAGATGGAGGACGAATGGGGCGACAAAGTGTACGTCAAGGCGACGAAGACCCACACCATCGCCATCGGCAACAAGCAGGAGCACGTGAATACCAGGACGTTTCATGAGGAGGAGGAGGAGGAAGCCGATGAGGAGAAGGAGGATGAGGAGGAGGAGGAGGAGGAGGAGGAGGACGAGGTGGAGGAGGTACGCACTTTGAAACGTAAACGGTAGTGCAGGAGAAGGATGATGAGGAGGTGGAGGAGGAGGGTTGGAGGGGTAGGAGGAGGAGGATGAGGAGGATGAGGATGAGGAGGAGGAGGAGGAGGAGGAGGAGGATGGGGAAGAGGAGGAGGATGAGGAGGAGGAGGAGGAGGATGAGGCTAAACAAACATTGAAAACACCAAAAAAAGCATTACAGATGCATTATAATTCAATTATAATGCAACTGTAATGCCTTTTTCTTGTTTTTTCCTCCAGGAAGCGGCAGCTCGGCAGCGACGAGGGTTTCCAGGAGAGCATCGGCGACGCGGAAGCATTTTTCTCGACCGAGGCATCTTGCATGTGGGGCCAGAAGAAGACGATCCTCGCCATCAAGGACGGGGCAGCGCCGAAGGGCAAGAAAGGCACGGCTGCGTCAAAGGCAAAGGCAAGGGCATCGGCTGGCAAGGCGAGCGGCAGCAGGGACATCGACACCTTCCCAGAGGAGAAGAAGGCGTCGCCTGATGCGAAGCTCACGTCGGTCATCAACAAGACTGGCAACCTGATCACGAAGCTGACGGCGGCGCAGATCCAGGTGGGAAAAGATCCGATGGCGAAGGCGCTGGTGTCCAGCATCAAGGCGAAGGTCGAAGAGTTGTCTAAGGTCAACAGGAACAACATGAAGGCCAGCAAAGGCAACAGCACAAGCGCGTCGGAGGTGAACAAGATTGTTGTTGCGTTCAACAAGCACACTCAGAGCGCGTCGGAGTTGCTCGCGAAGGCGAAACCGTTCAGCAAGAAGTAAATATTTGTGATGGTTCAAAAGGTTCGTGCAATTCTCAATTGTGGAGTTGGTGATGTGGGAATGCGAGCAAAAGAAAGCAGGTGGAAACTATTCTAATGTTCTAACAAGCGTTCATATACGGATTGGTCGTACGTATCACTCGTTTGTGGATGTGTAGGGAGTTGTGACCTGCGTTGAGTTCAACACATGACTGCAGGCATCTGACATTGCAGGATAAATCATACATTCATCCTCAAGCTCCTCCTCAACCTCCTAATATTGGAGACACCTACGGTGGGTACCGCCGACCCTGGAAGGCGCCGACGACGACGACGACGACGACGACGACGACGACGACGACGACGACGACGACGGGTCCCTCGTGGGGACTGGGTCCCTTCGTGTCAACTTCGTGACATGATGCTGCCCTGATTTCCTCCCATATCCTCGTCGTCGTCGTCGTTTTTTTCCAAATGCGTTTGAAAAAAAACGTCGTCGTCGTCGTCGTCGTCGCAGTCGTCGTCGTCGTCGTCGTCGTCGTCGTCGTCGTCGTCGTACTCGTACTCGTACTCGTACTCGTACTCGTACTCGTACTCGTACTCGTCGTCGTCGTCGTCGTCGTCGTCGTCGTCGTCGTCACTGCCCTCCCGACCCCGATCCCTGGTGACGCCCCAGTGGGTTCCCGCGGAGACCCCGCGCGCACACCTGTGAATGTCCAATATAACATCAAATTCAAAACACACACGGCGCACGAGAAAAATGCGCGCCCAAGACATTACAGCCCTGTAGAGTTTGGTGTTGATCTGGACGTGTCTGACTACGTTCCGTAATCATTTCAGGCACAAGGCAGTTGTTACCGACATTGTATCTTACATATCTGTGTTCGAAAAACAATGGATATCGACGATGCGATATCCAGACAGCTATCCCGCAAAGGCACTCGTCAGGAAATGCTTGAAGTTGCAGCTGCCTGCGGCGCTGCAAATGCAACCTCGTTTACTTCGCGTTTAGCTGTGCGCCTATTGAGTGCGTGGTCGTGGGGGATGTTATCTGCGAATACAGTTCAGTGGCTCGCAGGTGGTCTGTCGGCTTGCAATGAGTTGGTTCGTTGACGCTGCGATGCCCCTCCCCCCCTCCTGCCTCTCCCTCAGAGGCATCGCCAGAGAAATGGGCATTGCGGGTGGGGGCGGTGGCGGGGTGGAGGGGGGGAGGGGGGAGGGGGGCGCCGCAGCGAAAACGAACCACCGAAATTGCGAGCTACTCCAGATGGTGCTTTGATGGATGGGCTTGATAGCCCCGACGTTCAGAAACTGGCTAAGTGCGGCAAGCACGGCGAATACATTGGAAATGTTCGACGAGATTTGATACGACAGTTCTTCAACAAGATATCCGTGCCCAAACCAATGTCCCTCGATGTTCCAACTAAAATATCGGCATTGACAATGACAGATATGCCGACTAGTTTGCTGTCGCCGATGGACTTTTGCCAGTTTATGTATGAGCGCGAATACATCGCATTCAAAGACATGTTTCTCACAACCCCACCGCGCGCATTCTGGGAGCAGATCGACCCTCGCGACCCTAAATTTGTAAATTTTGATAAGGTCGGGATGCGGAGCGACCCCAATTGGATGGACACCCATATACCGATCATGTTGCACGGCGATGGGGCTGTAATAACAAAGAACGAAGGAAAATTATTGTGCGTGCAGTGGCGTTCATTGTTGTCTCGTTCGTTCCATAGAAACATAATTCCAGCGTTCACATTGCATTCGCGAGCTCGCACTTACGGAGACAACCAAAGTGACATTGCGTGCTGGCGCAGGCTCGTTCACTTGCTCAATGCTGCGTTCGAAGGTGTTCACCCACTCACGGACGAACTCAAATTACCATGGCCGCGGGGTTCGTTCGCTGATGTGAACAAAGGGGAACAATTCTTAGGAGGGAGGTATAAATTTGTTGTTTGGCTTCTAACGCACGATTTGGAATACGGTGCAAATGAGCTCGGGTTCCCGAACTTCAATGCGAACGAACCGTGTTGGTTTGATAAATGCTCTAGGGCGGCAGACACCCCTTATCCCATAACAGACGTTAGGTTTTGCGCTGCGTGGAAAACAACGCGCATGTCACAACACGCAGCGTGCTGCGAGAAGATCAGTAACCATCCTATCCATTCTATTGTGGGGATGTCCAGGTATATGAACCCTGGCGATTTGATGCATACTGGTACA
The DNA here is from genome assembly GCA_963575745.1 of Prorocentrum cordatum. Taxonomy (NCBI): domain Eukaryota; class Dinophyceae; order Prorocentrales; family Prorocentraceae; genus Prorocentrum; species Prorocentrum cordatum. The sequence continues at coordinate 57,414 of CAUYUJ010017075.1, read as the reverse complement.
ATGGGTGTGCTCAAATATTTTCTCGGCGCTGTGCTGTACGTGATCATGCATTCGAACCGTTTCAAAGGCAGCATGGAAAAACGATGCAGCGAATTCTACGACTTCGGTGTAACCCCATTGTATGTTAGATTCAACACGGAAGTTCGAATTGGCAAACTAACGACTGGCATGTTCATGAACGGTGACAATTTCCCAGCGTTCTCTGGTAAAGCAGCCGAAACAGAACATATGCTTTTTGTGCTGAAAGAGTATTGGGATTCAAACCGAGACGGAAGTGACCACGACGAGCATGTAAAGCGAGCATTTGAATGTTTGTGTAGCTTTTATACTATTTGCAAGGATGGGCCGATGGTTCTGGGCATGGATACTTCAACGAAATTGACAAAGTTAATAGAAACGTTTTTGCAACACAACAATTGGTTGTTCAAGCATTGGGCTGCCAAGCACATCGCGTGTTTCCACAACACAACAAAATTCCATATGATGATTCATATTGCAGAATTATCTCGGTGGTTCAATCCCGTTTGGATGTGGTGCTACGAATGGGAGGACTTCATTGGGAAACTCGTGAATAGCGCTCGTGCCTCGACTGCTGGTACTCCAGCCCATCAAGTCCCAATAAAGGTCATGGAGTGTTTCTTGATGAATTTACATTTAAGGTTGCAAATTTATTTCGATTCTGTGTAACCTGGTCTGGATGTTTGTTCCAGCGCTTCTGTGCAAAACAACGCGGAGGGATGGGGGCGGGAAGAGGGGGATGTTGTGGAGGGGGGTAACGACGAGGACGAGGAGGGAGGCGATTATGAAAAGAACAAGGACGAGGAGGGCGACGACCCCCCTCGGCCCACGGCGCGGCCGCAACGACGGCTCCTCGAACGTGACAGGAGCTCGGCGCCCGTCGCCGCCTCGCCCTCGTCCTCGTCGTTTCGTCGTCGTCGTCGTCGTCGTCGTCGTCGTCGTCGTCGTCGTCGTCGTCGTCGTCGTCGTCGCCGCCGTCGTCGTCGTCGTCGTCGTCCCCCTCCTCCTCCTCCTCCTCCTCTTCCTCCTCCTCCTCCTCCCCCTCCTCCTCCTCCTCCTCCTCCTCAGCCATTTTGGCTCTAACAGCTTAACTCTGCTCAAACCGTTATATTATTATAGTTGAATTATACTTCAACTATAATATAACTATAATGGTACACTCTGTGTAGATCCAGATCTCAAAAAGTTCAAGATCCGATCTTGAACTTCTAAATATTAGCAATTGAAGATGATGTATGATACATCATGTACCTGCAATCTTGAACTTTTCAAGATATCTTCAACTCTTCTGGATTATCGTGAACTTCTTCACGATCCGGATTCTTAGGGGCAGGTGCCCCCGGGAGGGGCTGCAGGGCCCACACGCAGGCGTTCCGGGAGGGGCTGCAGGATGTCCCAAGCGTTGGGTCGCCGGCGCCATTCACGGGGCTGTGGGCTTAGCAAACCGTCCCCTTCCGTGACGCCCCTGTCTCCTCGCCCCAAGACGTCTGTGTGCGGCCGGAGAGGAGCTTGAGAGGCGAGGGTCGGGCCGGGCGAAAGGGGGGGATTGGGAAAGGGGGGTTGCGAAATTCTTTACGCTTCGCGTATCCCCACCAGCCCATCTCACAGCAGCAACTCTCGCGAAGCATGCCGACAGTCGTGTTATTCAGGCGTGTGTCCGCTTGGCCCCGCATATCTCCCCTGTTCCTCCTTCCTCCCGCCTCCTTGTACATCCTCCTTGTGAGGGGAGCGGGAGAAGGACGAGGCGGAGGAGGAGGGAGAGAAAGCGCTCCTCGTGATTTGAGTCGTTTGGGGTTTCTCGTCCTGGTGTGAGTCGTTCGGGCCCTTCTTCCTGGTGTGAGTCGTTCGGGCTCTTCGTGGTGTGAGTCGTTCGGGCTCTTCGTCCTGGTGTGAGTCGTTCGGGCTTCTCGTGGTGTGAGTTGTTCGGGCCCCTCATCCTGGTGTGAGTCGTTCGGGCCCCTCCTCCTGGTGTGACTCGTTCGGGCTCCTCGTGGTGTGAGTCGTTCGGGGCCCGCGTCGTGGTGTGAGTCCTTCGGGCTCCTCGTGGTGTGAGTCGTTCGGGCGCCTCGTCCTGGTGTGAGTCGTTCGGGCCCCTCCTTGTGGTGTGAGTCGTTCGGGCTCTTCGTGGTGTGAGTCGTTCGGGCCCCTCGTCCTGATGTGAGTCGTTCGGGCTCCTCGTGGGGCCTCTTGGGGGCCTCTTGGAGCCTCGTGGGGCCTCTTGGGGGCCTCTTGGGGGCCTCTTGGGGGCCTCTTGGGGGCCTCTTGGGGCCTCGTGGGGCCTTGGGGGCCTCTTGGGGGCCTCTTGGGGGCCTCTTGGGGGGGCCTCTTGGGGGCCTCTTGGGGGCCTCTTGGGGGCATCTTGGGGCCGCTTGGGGGCCTCTGGGGGGCCTCTTGGAGGCCTCTTGGGAGCCTCCTGGGGGCCTCTTGGGGCCATCTTGGGGCCTCTTGCGACCTCCGCAGAAGCGCAAAGGAGAGCTGCCCCCTGAGAAGGACAAAATGAGCCCAAAACCTTCGTAAAATCAATGATTTTGCTATGAGGGCAGATGAGCGCGTCCCCCTCAGAAGGCCAAAATGGGGCCAAAACCATGTAAAATCAATGATTTCTGCTTCAAAGACGAGCAGAGGGACCAAACTCCCCCCCCCCCCCCCGGGGCCAGAATCCTCGTGAGGGTCGTCGTTTTTGGCCCTCCGAGGAGTCGAAATGGACCCCCCCGCCACCACTCGGGAATCCCTGTCCAGGTCCAGGGGGAGGGGGTAGGGGGAGGGGTAAACCCTTCCCCGAAAGGGAAGATAAGGGGTTGAGAACAGAGAGAGCTCGCTAAACCACTCACGCCCAAAGGGCTGGTGGGATTTGCTGCATGCAGCTGGTTCCGGCCTCACCGACAGGCCCATTCCTCGATACATGGCCGCCTCCGGCGCCGGGAGGCGCCGGGAAAATCAGCTACGTGAGCTGATTCTCACCCCCCCCCTTTGCTGTCCCCCCTTTCGCCCGACCCGATAGGGGTCAGTCAGGCCGCGCCCGAAAGTCTTGAGTTGCTCGGGCTCACGTGCAGCGCCATGCCGACAGGGCGGGGGGGTGCGGTGCACGCGAGGGGGGGGGGTGCAGCGGGCCGCGCCGTCGGTGACATCCTTGGTTGTTCGAAGATCGGCGCGGCGTGCAGCGAGGGTGAACTGTGAGATCGGGCCTGTCCCTCTACAGGCGGAACCTTCGAGAAGAAGTCAAAACATGATATGTGGCCACCCACCAAACCACCCCAACCCAACCCGAAGGCCCCAATTTATCCTCGATTTCCAGTGGGGGGGGGTCGTGGAACATCGAGAAAACACATATGGAACCCGTACCCCCCCCAACCCGAAATTCGGGTCTTCGGGTTGGGTTGGGGTGGTCTGGTAGGTAGTCAAATATGGTGACGATGTTTTTATTATTGTTGGAATCTTCTTGGATATTGCTTGACTAATGCTGGTTGTTCTTCCGATCCGCCTGTATGAGGACATGCCCGACCCTAAATCAAGAAGCCGACCGTGGCCCAGAACCGCTGGTCGGGTGCTGCGCCCAGCCAGTTCCGAAGGCTCCCCCCGGGGTTGGATACATGCTTCGGGACGATCGGAATGGGTACGGAAAGGTGGAGATAAGATGCCCAACAGCAGAACAGGACTCGCTGTCCGCGCCGCCGCGGACGTTGTTGACTAAAGACGAAAAGCCGCCTGCCCAGCAGCGGCCGCTGTTGGTTTTGGACAGCATTTGTTGCTGGGCATTGTACCCATTTCGTTGGTACCCACTTCGGGCGGCCTAAATGTTGATACATGCTACAGAATGATGCAACGCATCCAGCTGCCTGTGGCACGTTCCGCCACCGTGACAGGCGACTGTTCGAAGAGCGCACAGGGATCCGGATGGTGTGACGCTTCACGTTGCTAGTCTTGAGACAGCCGTAGCACGTGACACCCATTTCCGTTTCGTGACGGTGTGTTCCTCAGTTTTGGTGTTGGGCTCGTCCCGTTTGCGTTGTTCGTCGCGTTCATCTTGCCCCACCTCGTCCCCGCTTCTTTTCTTTCTTCATGTAACATCCTCGGTGTTGCGACGATTGGGGGAAAGCCCGGATAGCCGTCATACCTGACACCTCTGCCTTTTTCAGGCTGCCCTGCAATGCTGCGAGGCCGCGATGGGGCGGAGTACAGGAGGAAGAGGAGGAGGAGGAGGAGGAGGAGAAGGAAGAGGAGGAGGAGGAGGAGGAGGGGGGGAGAAAGATGAAGGCCGTAACATGTGACACCTCGTGTCGGATGTCGGATGATGCCCAGCGGCGCACGCACGCAAGGCCGCCACGTGCGGCACCTCTCTTCTCTCCACTTCTTGAGGAGCTGTCCTGGGGTTTATTATGTGGGCTGAGAGTGGTCCACATCGAACGCAGTTTGAACGTCGGCTTCGTAGGTTAAGCCTCCTCTGGGTACAATCTCGAGCGGAAAGATGCAGTTTAAGCATGCTGTTGTTTCGAGCAGATGCCGTATCCAGTCTTCGCTTGAATCTGGACCCCACGAGCTGGAAAGGAAAACAAGGGCTCATTATGACCGTCCTGGGGCTGTCTTGGACTCCGAGAGGGGCAATCCTGGGGCACCTGCCGAGCGGGGCTGGGACGAGGACCAATCCGTTGCAGAGCGTTCCGGAGCGCTCCGAGAAGGCCGCGGCGCCCGCCCGGGACATCTTCCAGAACCGCCAGATCTCAGAGGTTCTCGATTTGTTGCCACCCGATCTTGATCTCTTCCTGGATTCGTCTCATCCTGTGGGGCCCTCTGGGGCCGAGCACGAGGGCGTCTGGATCCTCCGACCTTCTCCCTCGCCCCACCCCCCTCCGCCGCGCAGGCCCGTCCGAAGCTGGTTCCCAGAGAGCCCTCCCGGGGGCACCGTCCTCCGCGTGCGGCCGCGGCCGCTGCGGGGTCCCCCCCGAAGGGCGGGACCCAGAGAACAGGACGAGGTGGAGTCGGGAGGAAAAGGTGGGATGAGGAAAAGAGGAGGAGGAGGAGGAGAAACAGATAGGGAGGGCTAGGAGGAAGAGGAGGAGGAGGAGGAGGAGGAAGAGGAGGAGGAGGATGACGAGGGGGAGGAAGAAGAAGAGATGGAGGTGAAGGCGTGGAGGAGGAGCAGGAGTGAAGGGGATGAGGAGCGAGGAGGACGATGAGGAAGAGGTGAAGGAGGAGGTGGAGGAGGGGTTGGCCCCTCCCTCCCCCTTGCTCGAGCGCATAAGTTAGCCGGGGACCAGCGCCGATCCAATCAGTCCGCGCGGAATTCCGAATGATCGTGCGTATGTCGTTCTGGTGCTCCTCCTCCCCTTTCTCGCTCTGAGTGCGCCCGACGTTCGCCCTGCGACCCCGCTGCGGCGGGCTTCGTCGGTTCCGGGAAACGCTCAACCTGGACCCCGACGGCGTGCGGCTCGAGCTGGACAGCGTGGAGACGGACGAGGCTCCCGGCCGAGGGGGGGAAAAAAGAGGACGGGGAGCTTCCTCCCCCCACTAGTACAAGTACACCATATGAATACTACTCTCCTCTCTCCCCTGATGACGTCTGGAGTATACCCGGCCCCCTCTGCGTATTGTGTTTGTTCAACCGGATTCCCGTGAAACGGGTTTTCTCTTGGGCTATAGTTCAAAATGTTCTTTCCGCTGAAGCGCTGGCCTCATTATCGGGCTTCCGCTCGTTCCGAAACGTTCTCCCGCTGCAGCGCTGGACTCATTTCCGCGCTTCCGCTCGTTCCGAATCGTGCTTCAGCTGCGGCGCTGGCGTTATTGTTTCCAGTGCGCATGATTTTCGGTCTTTCCAAATAAGCCCCAACATCTAGAAAATGCCCCCCGAAAGAAACCATCGGAAGTGATTACACATTCGGTGTCGATTCGTTGATGCTTGGGGCGCAGAAGCGCCTGATCAACCTTGGGGCGTCGTCACGCCATTCTATGTCATGCTACGCGTTGATACTCAACTCCATGCTATGCCATGTAATGCTATGCCCTGCTACGACATCCGATTGTACGAGTAGAGAGATCTACGCCATGGTAAGGGATGGGAGGGGGGGGGTAGGACGTCAGATCTGACACGAGCGCGCCTAGCTTGGCTCCTCCTCCCTCCCTTCCTCCCCTTCTCCTTCTCCTCCCCCTCCGTCTCCCCCTCTTCGTTACCCTCCCCCCCTTCTCCTCCGCCTCCTCCTCCTTCTCCTCCTCCTCCTCCTCCTCTTCCTCCTCCCCCACCCCTCTCGTGCTCCGCTCCTCCACCCCTCCTCCTCCCTTCCCTCCCGTACTTGCCTCACAGTTACGCTGTCTGAGTACTACCTTCCGCTCTCCCCCGAAGACGTGTTTGGAGTGCCCCGCCCTCTTCGTGCAGTAAGCGCCGTGTTGGGTGGCACGGGACGCATGTGGACACAGCCGCTGGGGCCTTCGGTGGAGCTCCCTATGGAGCCACGAAGCGCCGTACTCGGTAACGCGGGAAGCCTGTGAACACGGCCATTGGGGCTTTCGGTGGAGTTCCCCATGGGGCCACGGTACGCCGTACTGGGTGCGGAGGGCAGAAGCAAGGACAGGAGGATGGGGAGGTCGGGGCAGCGGGAGGAAGGAAGGATACGCGGGGCGTTGTCTCTTCAAAACGAGGAACCAACACCACATGATGGCTGGGAAAAAAAAAGGAAATGTGTTGCGAGCCTCACCCGCATAATGCTGAGCTGAATGCGCCATGCGCGGATGGCACAGCAAACATATCCGTCATTGGATTAAGAGACGTTGCAGTCCGATCTTCCATACCGCACTTCACACACCAAGATGTCAGAGATGGTCAGGGCGTTGGTTGCATCATGCGGTGCCCTGACGTTGAACAGCAGGCAGCAGCCACGTAGCACAATATCCATCGAAGCCGCGATAAGTTTGGGAACCAACAACAACATTCGTTTGAAGCGCTAGGGTACGTCCCTCTCCGTCCAAATGGACTCGGCCCGACTGCGTAATTGGTTCGGCTCGAGCTTTGTTTCAATATCTCAGGCTCTTATCCTGGCTTGAAGCAGCCACGAAAGCCTTCATCTGCCAGCGGCGGCAGCAGGGATTCTCCAGGTTCGGGGGATGGCCGACGTGGAGCACGCGAGGTTTCAAGAGGACCAGCCGTCGCCCCCGCGCGACATCAAGCTCCAGAGCCGGAACTTCATCAACCTCGCCGCTTATGCCCTCAATGTGGTCATCACGTATGTGTCGTTGACGGGCGTATTCGGCGAGAACAATTCGGACTTGAGCAAGAAGTATCAGACCCTCGTGACACCCTCGGGTTGGGCGTTCAGCATCTGGGGGCCAATCTTCATCTGGGAGGGCGTCTTTGTTGTGATTCAGATGTTCCCCCGCTTCGGAGGCAGCGAGGTCGTGCAGCTGGCGTCGCCCTGGTGGTGGGGCGCTTGCCTCTGCCAGTGCGTCTGGACGTTCGCCTTCGCGCAAGAGGTAATCCCCCTGTCGCTGCTGATGATGCTCGGCATCCTGGCATGCCTGACTGGCCTCGTCGTGTGCACCGACGGTTTGCAGCTGACGTGGGCCGAGTACCTGGGCCTGCGCGCACCACTCTGCCTGCACCTCGGGTGGATCATCTGTGCCAGCGCGGTCAACGCCAACGTGCAGTTCGACGCGGCAAAGGCGTCCCCCGAGGTGCTCCTCGCCGTCGCCGTGCTGTCCTTCGCCGCCATCGTTGCGGCCAACGTGGCCCTGGTGACCACCGCCGCGAACCCCGACGCGGTCACCTCCCTGGTGGCGGCCTGGGCTTTCGCGGCCGTGGCCGCGGAGCTCGGCGGCGGCGAGAACCTGCGCAGCCGGGATCGCTACAACCCGCACGAGTGGCCCACCTTGGTGCTCAGAGGAGGCAAAGGTACCCATGCCTCTCCCCCCTCGCCCGTTTTCCCCTGTTTGGCGCCTCCTGGGAGGCCCTCGTCGCCACCGCCGGGCTCGCCTCGCGAAATCCTGGTCAGCACGCGCCCCAGGAGAGGTCCGCGGGGGGGGCCCTCCTCTTGCCTTGCCTGGCCGTCGGCTCGGCTGCCGCACCCCGGGGGCGGAGGCCCGCCCGGCGCACGCCCCGCCGCGACATACACCAGGGGGGGCGGGGGCGGCCGTCCTCGCGCAGAGCCCTCGCGAGCAGCGTTTCGAGGGCGGGTCTTGGCATCGCTCGGACGTGTGCATCTTTTCTCGGCGAGAACCATCGAGGACCACCCTGGACCATCGAACAACAAAAACACACGAAACCGAACACTGCACGGGAAATGGACGTCCGAGCGACGGCAAGGGGTGCGTCGAACAAAAAGGAGGACCCAGACCCCCGCGGTATCGGTACCTTTGGGTTTCCCCAGGTGCTGGCCGGGCTCAGGGGCGCGGCGACGGGGGCCGCCCTGGGGGCCTCCGCGCTGGCCGCGGTCGCCGTCACCCTCTCTGCGCTGAAGGGCCGGCGGCGCGGCAAGCGCGGCCAGAACCGAGCCTGAGAAGATCCCTTGGATCTCCTCGTCCTCCTCCTCCTCCTCCTCCTCCTCCTCCTCCTCCTCCTCCTCCTCCTCCTCCTCCTCCTCGTCCTCCGCCTCCTCCTCCTCATCACCATTCTCCTCCTCGTCGTCCTCGTCCTCCTCCTCCTCCCCCGCCGCCTCCTCCCCCTCTCTCTTCCCGCCTCCCTCCTCCCTGGGTTTGAGAGCAGCGGGCGTCGGTGAGGCCGGCGCCCGGGGCGCCTCGCAGGTCGCCCGGCAGCGGCGGGCGCATTTTTCGGTCCGGTGCGACGCAGGCCCCATGGCGGGGGTTGCTAAAGGTGCCCCTGGCCCAAGGTGCCCTTAGTCGACGTTGTATTCGATGTGGTTCTAACGAGGGGAGAGATGATCTTTATGGTGGGGTGGCTTGCGGGTGGGAGTGACGGCCACCGCAGGTGGGTTCGCGGTCACGGTGTACTCGTGGCCACGCCTGGTAGGCTTTTCGCTTAGTTTTGGAGCCCCTGGGGCGCTCTGGGCCTCGTGAGGGGTGTTCTGGAGGCCTTGGGGCCTCCTCGGGAATCCTGGGGGGCACCTTGAGCCAGGGGCACTTCTAGCAGCACCCGACCACGGCTCGGCCCTGCGAGGGCAGGGTCGGCGGGGCGCCGGCACGCGGGGGCCGCCCCCTTGCGTGCTGGCGGCGCGGGCGTCTTCCTCCTGCTGCTCGCCCCCGTCTGCCCCCGTTCTTGCTACTCGCCATGGTCCTCCTATCGGGGGAGCGCAAGACCCAGGTTTGCCAGGACTCGGGTTCGTCATCGTTTTTCGACGACCGCGCCTCGGATTTTGACGGGGAGGAGTTTCGTGGGACGTCTGCAGCGGGAGGCCTCGTCAAAATGCAGGCTCGGCCTCGTTTTTTTTTTGACGACCGCGTCGGGGATTTCCGAGTCCCCTGTACCCAGGTCTTACGCCCCCCTGATCCTAGATGGGGTCGGAGTAGATGGGGTCGGAGGATCGCGGCGCATCGCCGATGCATCGGCGATGCGGCTCGATGCGGAGCCCGTGTTTTCTCACGCGGACGTCGCCGATGCATTGATGGTGCATCGCCGATACATCGCCGATGCGTCGCCGATGCATCGGCGATGCGGCGCGATCCTGCGACCCCATCTACTCCGACCCCATCTACGAGGCCTCTACTCCAGGGACTCCCGCCGGCTCAGGCCGTGAACAGGTGCTGGCCACACGGGCGAATTGCCTCACAGATGTTTGCGAGCGGGAGCACCACGTGGAGCGGCGAAGAAACATGGCGTTCGGTTCGAGGCGGCCTTCTGCGCCCCAGCGGCTGCTTGTGTCGGTTCTTTGTTGCGTCACGAGGTGGTCTCTCACGTCCACCACAGAGGGTCTGGACAGAACACGCTCTCAGCACGACCCAGAATGCTTGACCACCAGCGCAAGCTCGTCGATCTGGGGCGTGCCCTGCTGGCTCAGGACAGGGCGGCGCTGTTTTTCTTCCCACCGCGTTCTTCCTCCTCCCCACTCGCCGTCGTCGCGCTTCCAGAGGGGTCCCCATACCCCATCACGGGAACCACCCTGGCCTGGAGTCCGAGTCGCGTCAAGCCGTGGCGACGAGGGGGCTGCCAAAGGCGCAACAGGAGGAGGAGGAAGCGGAGGCGGAGGAGGAGGAGATTGTCCCTCCCTCCTGCGGCTCCTCGCCCCTTGCTTTTCCCCTGCATGTTCCTCCCAATTCCCATCCTCCGCCTCTGCACCCTCCCCCTTCCCTCGTTTCTCGTATCCTTGTCCCTCCCCCTTCCCCTCTCATCGGCATCATACTATTCTATTCTTCTGACCCCCATATATCCCCCCCTCCTTCTCACTCTATGCTTAAACCTTGCGTTTGGATCCCTCACTGGCACCACCCTGACCCGCAGTTCAAGTCGCGTGCAGAAGTGGCGACGAGGAGGGGCCCGAAGGCCCAGAACAGGAGAAGTACGAGGCCTCCTTATCTCTCCCTCCCTTCCGATACCGAAGTCGCAACAAGATTGTGGCGACCGTTCTTCCTGTGCTGTTGGCCTTTTGGAGGCCGTTGCCCAGGCCAAGGTCCATCAAACAATTTTGGGTGGTGATGCCAATGGGGGGTCGATGAATTCGAGTAGGTGATCGACTAGAGAAGTTGTTTACCCCGTAGTTGATTTCCCGCCGAATCTGCGACGGATGCGTAGTGCCGTTCGTAATTATACGGCTGGAACATCACTTCTGGGGTAAATCAACTCTGTAGTCGATCCTCGACCCGATAAATGGGGGGGCAGCGAGGGCTGCCGAAAAGAAATCCCCCAAGGGGGCCTGCTGGGGCCCTAGAAGCGCACCTGTCTCCCCCCCCCCAAATTAATCGCACCCAAACATAGCCAGCCTTCGGGAAAGGGTCGAGATCCCAGCCGGCCAAGGTAACGAGCAAAAGCTGACGTCGGAGGAGAGGGTGGCCACCCTCTCCTCTTCGGCATCCGCTCAGGGCTCGTCTCGATTCCTCCGATTCGATTCGAGTCGGCTTCGATGGCTTCCAATCCCGATTCGATTCGACTTGGGATGCCGATGTGCCTCATTGCAGGCGCACCAGCCTGCCGTTTTCTGCCGAGTCGACGCTTCCCGACTTGGCTGCCGATGTCCGCCGAGCCGCCTCAGTTCGATCGCCCTGTCCGCCTCGTCGATCCGATCTGGGGCTCGCCTGCCCGCTCGCACACCATGTGCCCCTGGACCCCCTCCTGGGGGCCCACCCCGGCTGGTGCTCCACCCCGGGCCGGTGCTCGGCCTTGGCATCGCTCGGACGCGTGCATCTTCTCCTTCGGCGAGGGCCATCGAGGAGCATCCCGGACCATCGGGCCGAGACAGCCACGCGCGCAACCGAACAAAAGTGCACGGGAAAGGGACGTCCGAGAGCGACGGCAGGCGGCAGTCTCCCAGGGCCCGGGAGGCCCCCGGAGGCCGCGGAGGTCGGGCACGGGCCCCCCCCCCCCTCCCAGGCGGCAGGGCGGCCGCGCCGTGTGCGGCGGGTCGGCGGGGCTTTTCTCGGGGTGGCCGCACAGGCTGTGGGGCCGCAGGGCCGTGCTCTGACGGGGCGCCTCGGGCGATCGGGGCCTCTAATGGGCTTCGGCGGCAAGTCACGGGAGCCTGTGGTGCACCCCCTAATTACCAAACCACCCCGACCCAACCCGAAGGCCTCAATTTGCCCTCCATTTCCAGTGGGGGGGGGGTCGGGGAACGTTGAAAAAACACATGGTGCCCGTACCCCCCCCCCCCAACCCGAAATTCGGGTCAAATTCGGGTCTTCGGGTTGGGTTGGGGTGGTCTGGTAGGTAGTCAGTGGTGCACCCTCTGCAGTCCGTCCTTCGCATCGAGCAGCATCGATTAGAGCGTCTGGGAGTCGATGAGGTAGCACCGACGTAGCGTCGGTTAGCGTCGGTTCAGCGTCGATTCGGCGACGGTGAGCGTAGATTGGCGTCGATTCGCAGGAGCCGACAGGATGGTATGGGAGGCTCCCACGAGTTGCTACCGACCCCGAGGCTCCCAAAAGGTTGCGGTGACGGACTCGCGTTCCGGCCAGCGAGAAGCGTCTCGATAGGAAGTGGCCTTGCCAGTCGGAGAGAAGCGTCTCGATGGGAATTGGCTCGGTTATCCTTTCGCTCGGGGCTTCGACAAAATCAAAAAATACAAACAACCAAAAAACGGTGAAGGGACGGACCGTACCCGTGAGGGTTTTTGTTCGGGACGCCGAGGTCACCGCACGGAGTCTGCCAGCACCCGCACCGCGCAGCGGCCTCCCGCAAGAGTTTGGAGATGAATTGATGGGCCTGTTGCCACCACCACAACCACCACCACCACCGTAGGTTGGAGGGGAGGAGGAGGAGGAGGAGGAGGAGGAGGAGGAGGAGGAGGAGGAGGAAGGAGGAGGGAGGAGGGAGCAGGGAGAAGGGAGGAGGGAGGGAGGCAGGAGGGAGGGAGGAGGGAGGGAGGAGGGAGGGAGGAGGAGGGTGGAGGGAGGGGGAGGGAGGAGGGAGGAGGGAGGAGGGAGGAGGGAGGGGAGGAGGGAGGAGGAGGAGGAGGTTGGAGGGAGGAGGGAGGAGGGAGGGAGGAGGAGGGAGGAGGGAGGAGGGAGGAGGGAGGAGGGGAGGGAGGCGGGAGGAGGGAGGAGGGGGGAGGGGGGAGGGGGAGGGGGGAGGGAGGAGGGAGGAGGGAGGAGGAGGGAGGAGGAGGGAGGGAGGGAGGAGGGAGGAGGGAGGAGGGAGGAGGGAGGACCATCGCATGCTAATGAGGAAGGCTGGGGTCAGGCCGACCCGGCCCTAACCGAAACCTGTGGGTTACATCCGCTCTCCCCTTACGCACTCTTTCGTCCCTACGTCGCCCCTCCTTCCTTGAGGAGCTGGGCCGCAGGGATGGGCAGGGAAAGCCGGGGGCGGGCCTTCATACTGCTCTTGGGATGACGGCCGCCAGCCAGGAGGGACCACGCACCTTGGGAGAACTTGCTTTGGAAGCGTTCCTTGCATTCACCTTTGAGTCCTTTGAGGTTGCTTTCGCTATAGCGGCCGCACCTCTTACAAACGACTAGGAAGGACTCGGCATCTATCATTAAATGGTGCTTCCGGGGTTCCCGAATTAGCTTAGACAACATGGCTGAATTACCTGGGCATGCTTCTCGCATGCGGGCCTTGCGGGTATTGTCCGTGCGGGCGCGGGTGTGACACGCTAGGCACAGCCAATGGCTATTTAGCCATGCCCGCTGATGTCTGACCACGCCCTGGGGGTTACGGCACGCTCGAGCACGCCGAGGCTGACCCCCAAGGGGGCGGGGGTGGCGCAGCCCACTGGTTGACTGCTCCCGCTGCCCCAACTGGGGGACTGAGACTTTGGGAGGGCTTCTCGAAGGCCTTCTTTCCCGTCTTCGGGGCGAGAGGGGCCCGCAGGGATAGCGCCTCAGCAGCATACTTCACAAGCTTCTGGACACGGCTACGGCATTCTTTATAATACTCGATTTCCCTCTGGGACGGGGCGGGGATTCTGGCGGCAGCTTGTTTGGCCACCCTGTCCGCCCAGTCGTTTCCTTTAGCAACAAACCAGTCCCTCGAGCCAGCCTCCAGGGTCGACAGATCCTGGTGGGCCTTGACTTTCCCGATCTCGAGGGACGCAAAGCAGCTCTGGGACCTGGCCAGAACCGAAACTCCCGAATACATTTCCTTTCGTGAAACTTCGGCGCTCTGATGCACCGAAAGGATACCCTTGAAATCCGTCCACGCTTTGGTGACTCTGGGGCAGGAAGCAGCAACTAAAAACCCCAGGTGTTCGGCAGCAGGCGACGTGGGGGGAAGACTGGCCCCCCACAGGGCCTGAGAGACTGGTAACCAAGTCGCCGTCCTCATCGGTTTTGACCACGGACCAGGCGGGGGCGTCGTACACCGCGGGCCCAGGTTTCAAAACACTGCCGTCGTGGAAAACTTCTCCTTGCATGGCCACCTCCTTGGGCAGCCCATCGCGAGACCAATATACAGCCTGATCTAGTCCTAAACCAAGGGGCCTCAGAGCTATGGGTTCAGGTCGAAGTTGAAATCCTAACACATATGGAAATCCTCTCCTCGGGTCCTTGAACTCCTTGATATTTTCTTCATTTAACATTTCCTCTCTCAAGTTATGGGTCTGCGGGCACTCGAGGAGCCTGTGGGGGATAGAGTCCACGGAGCCCTTACACAACTCGCATTCGACTTCATTATGATAGCCTGCCTCGGCCATCTTTCCTTTTGACCAAATACACTGGCAGCCATATGAGAGCAGCGTCTTCCTTTTGTGGGCCTGCACTGTACTATCCTGCAGCGCGTGCTGCATGACCGACGGGTCGAGCGGCTCGTCGAAACCGAGCTTCTGCCCCGCCTTCACGTCTAACTGCAACTGAAACTGAGATTGAAACAGCTTCTTGATGAGGGCTGGGGAGGTAGTGATGAGAGGGTCGCCCTGGCCTTGCGAGTCCCGAAAGACGAGCGGGTCGGGCATGGACCACCCCAGACGACTTAAGCTGAGCAGCGTCTCCCCTAAGGGCCCTCGGATCTGGTACCATTTCTTCGGGGGCTTGTGGAGGACCTGTAGGGCTTGTCCTCGGAGACCCACCAGAGAAACGCCGATCGTACCAGGATAATGAGCAACTCTCCAGATCAGGTTGGCCCAATAACAGGCCGGCCCAAGAGCAGCACTCCACGTCGGGTCCCCCAATATCGATAATGCCAGGGACCTGGATCTTGTAGCACAACGGGGCAATACAATCTTGAGCTGGGCTAGGTGCAACCCTGGGTTGGTGAGCCCGACGACCTCGGCTCCGTAGTAGGCGGCTGCTTTCAAGCCTGTCTGATAAACCTTCCGCATATTCGCACCTGCTCGCCTAATCTGGGCCATACGGTGGAGTCGACGCTTCATCT
>CAUYUJ010017075.1:0-35000 GCA_963575745.1 Prorocentrum cordatum | reverse complement strand
GGGCTGCCGAAAAAGGGTCCTGTGTAGGGCTTCCGAAGGGGCCCGTCGCCCCCGAAGGGGGGTCTTGGGCGTCCGAACAGGGCACCTTTCTGTTTCCCCCCCCCTTTTCGTATCGCCCCACATTAATTCGCGCCCAATGGGGGGGCGGAGTCGCGAGGAGAGGGGGGGGCGGCCAGAAGGGTGGAGGGCAGGCTTCGGACGCGAGACTCCTCTTCGAGGTCCAGGCGTCGCAGCTGTCTCGAGGCGGGCGCGCTCACAGGACTTCGGGGCATCGGGCCCACCCACACAAGTCGGCCTGGCTCGGAGAATTGCCGCCGAAAGATTGGGTTCGGGGGCTCCAGTCGTATGATGTTCCCACCTACTCCATCCATGTGCCTTTTTAACCCCCCCCTTAAATACCGCCACCCCCTGCTTCGGCACACTAATTCTCCGGCCCCCCCACGGGGGGCGCCTTCATATTCCGCCCCCCCCCCTCTGGGAAAGTTGAGCGTTGTAGTTATACTGGTGGACATGACGGGGCTGCGGTCACACAGTGATGATTGCGATGGTGATCAGAACTCTTTCGGCTTGCGATGTCGACCACCATCATTGCCATCACCGCTGTCGCCAGAACCACCTTTATCATCACCGCCACGTTCACAATTGCAATCACCACCGTCATCATGGTCGCCGTCGCGTGCGGTATTGAAGCGTCGTTTGATCTTATTCGGGCCATCCTGAAGGTCAGTTTTTAACCTCCTGCCCAAAATTGACATTCAAAAAGCGCCTCAATTCTGCGGCCCCCCTTTCGCTTCGGTCACGCGAAACCGCCTTGACATTCCGACCCCCTTTTGAAAAAGGCGCTTTGATATACCGGCCCCAGCGGCCGTTTCATAGGGATGCGGGGTACTTTAGTTTGAACCACCAAAAGAGCTTCGGGTACCAAGGAAGTACCGTGGAGCGTTTTCACGTGTCGGGTTCTGGGAGGTGACACTCTTTCGACACTATTTCAATCATTTTCTGGGTGCTCGAAATTATGTTTGGGATCTGGTCCCTAAGTACGATGGGCGCACCATAACTCCAGTCGTGTTGTTTGGCGATGTTGCAATGTTTGCTGCGTGGTCGGATCTCAGAGTCCTAGGAGGTTCAGGATCGGCGCTGGCATCACCGTGGCCGAAAGCCGGTCCAAGCCGGCACAATCCCGCCCCATTCTGCGGAGTCCTGTTTATTCCAGCTTACTCGGCTTTAATCTCGCAGACCTAGCGGTTGACACCAACACCAATATCAGCGGTGTGCCTCCACCTTGTGGGGGCAACACCCTGTGTTGGTGTTGGTGCCCATTTCTAGGCCTCCAATAATCCTGGCTTTCCATGGGGCCCAATCCCATTTCCCAGACCCCCTCGAGCAATGAAAAGACCACGACGGGAGGTTCTCCACCACGTTCGGCCTCTGGGGCCCCTGCCGGGCCTCGGGACCGTCAAAAAACGCGATGCGACACCGGTCCCTCCCTCCCTCCCTCCCTCCCTCCCTCCTCCCTCCTCCCTCCTCCCTCCTCCCTCCTGACGTCATGGTCGAAACCTCGGGGGGTCGACGTCACGAAAAAAGGTCCTTGCGTCGGGGGTCTGGGCTCCTGGCGCCAAAGCCTGGCCGAAGAGCCTCGGATCGTTCCTGCGAAGACCTGCCAGGAGGTGCCTCCTCCCCGGCTGTTGCGTACGGTTGTTCCACATCGCATTACATTCGCACAGGCGTTTTCGCACATACGTTTTCATCTTGCTGAGCCACCTTGGAGATGAGCTCCGCACGCGAGTCGTCCCATCTTGTTTCGATTGCCCGTGTAGCTTCACGACCGCGTCTCGTTCAAAAAACCTCCTCCCCAGACCCCCGACGTCATGATTTCTCCATGACGTCGACCCCCAGAGGTTTGGACCTGTTCCCCGGGACCGGTCTTCCATCCCGAATCCTTTTGTGACGGCCCCGAGGCCCAGCAAGGGCCCCCAGGGGCCGAAAACTGTGGCAGACCTCCCGCCGTGATATCTTCTCCTTGCTCGAGGGGGTCTGGGTCGAGGAGGAGGAGGAGGAGGAGGAGGAGGAGGAGGAGGACTGCACACGCCAAACAACGTATGGGGTCGATGTGGTGCCATCAAGTTCGAGAGGGGGCCGCTGCGTATTGTTGTGATCCTGTTGTACGTTCCACCTCAACCCAGAGGGCGACCTCAAGTGGTGCAGTGGCGTGCGGCAGTCTCGGATCTGCAAGGGTGGCTATCTCGCTTGCTGGAGTCAGTATCTGCACGGTGGTCGCCTATCATCATGGGAGACATCAACGGTCAGTTCCAGGCGCATGATGAGATTGTTGGGTTACATGGGAATGGCCAGACGAACGACACGTCTGAAGGGCTAATGGCGCTGCTCTCGTCGCACTCGTTATGTGCTAGTTACACCAAGTGGCCTGCAGGCGACACGTACTACGGAACCGAGGCGTCCAACGTGACCAACTTCATTTTTATACCCCAGACGTGGGCACACGAAGTCACATGGTACCGAACACTACGGAGATCGGCCTGGAGGTTGCAAGCTCACAGTCAAAGCAAGTTGTGGGATCACGTACCTATGGGATTGGCAATCCCGTTCGCAGTTATTGCAGAACCGTATCAGATTGCTGATTCACCTCGTCTTTCAGGTGAAGCAATGTCCATGATGTTACAGCGTGGGTGGCACCGCAAACCCTTTGTCCAGCATGTTGAACAACACTTGTCACGGGAATGTGAACGGGTGATTTCGCCGCCACCGCGGGAGATCGCTGACGAGGCCAACCGCGTCTTGATGGGGGCACTGAATGAAGCAGGTGCTATGTTTTGCAGCAAGTCTCCGCTCTACACAGAAGATCATAAGCGTCACGCCAGGGCGTTGCTTGAGCAACGCCGCACAGTCAGGCAGCAGTTTGCGTGCGAGTATGAGGAGATGGAGGGGGAGGACTTGGAGAGCAAGGAGCACGCGCTCGTGGAAAAGGGACAGAAAGCGTACAAGGCCTACCTGGACAAGGTCGAGGCTGTGGGCAAGGGCCACTGCCACGGCCCACCTGAGGTGCAAGTATTTGGCAGCATTCTGACTGATTTTGATTGCTTCTTGAACCAGGGCGACTGCCCGCGGGAAGTTCGCAAGTATCTGGGAATCGGCCAGAGGATCAAAGACATGCTCTCCAGGGGGACCCCAGAGGAGGCCTCGTTGTGGATCCACGAGTTCGGGTTCCCCCCCACGTTCGACTCGAAAAATCCTGAGGTGCACGTTCGAGCTCCGAGGACACATCCTGGTGGCAAAGAACGTGGAAGGCGCTAAACAAGCAGCAGGCAGAGGCGCGGGGAGGGGCACCGTCGGACGAGGAGTGAAAAAGGTCTTGCAGCGCAATCCTCTTGAGATCCCTGTGAACGAGTCCAACGAGCTTGTAGATTTAAGGGCGGTCCTGGCCAACATTTTCCGTGCCTGGGGTACCGCAAAAAAACTATGTAGAGCTCCGTGGGGTGCCCTTGCCAAAGGTCTGGGTGGTTAGTAGACCTGGACATAGTCTTGAATTGGGCCCCGCGGTGGTGAATTAGCCACGCAACTGGGTTTTAAGTGCCCTGGCCTGTTCGGGTCTGTAGCCTGCTGGTGGCACTAGGGTCCCGTGTGGGGCCCAAGTGCCGCCTGGGGGGGGCACCCTTTTTTTGGCGTCCTGGGCTCCTGGGTCTCTGGGGGCCTCCTGGGGGTGGTGCTTTGCCTTGCGGAGGCGTGCCCCCCCCCTGCAGGCCGCAGGCGTTCCGTCCGAGCTAGCCGCGTCCGCGGCTCCTCGGCGATGTCGATCGTGAAGTGTTGGTGCCTGGTGTAGGCGTGCCCAGAGTAGAGAGTGACAGTCCGCATGGATGCTTGAATGGGAGTTCGAAGTCGAAGGAGGAGGAGGAGGAGGAGGAGGAGGAGGAGGAGGAGGAGGAGGAGGAGGAGGAGGAGGAGGAGGGGGGGGGCGCGGACCTCCGACGCCCCGAAGAGAGCCCCGCGGCCTCTTCTGCCGCTGGGGTGCTCCAGCGTGCCACGGCCGCCGTCGGGCCGCCGGGCACCGCGAGCGCCAGGCCGGCGAGCCCAGGGCCAGGACAAGTCGGGGGCCTGGAGACGGGGGTCCATGCAAACGGGGGTCAGCCAGGGCGCCAGATCCTGCAGGATCCTGCGAAGACCCCCTCTGGCTGACCCGGGTTAGGGGGCCGCTCGAGGCCGCGAGGCGGCCGCGCCTATTGGCTGACCCCGGTTTGCGAGGACCTGCGTTGCATTTGTTGTTCCTGCATTGCAGTTTTTGGTTTCCTGCTGACCCGGGTCTGGATTGACCCGGGTCAGAAGATCCCCGAACAAGCAGGAGGGAAAACAGACCCAGACGCCATCCGTCGTCGATTCCCCAGAAGGACCCAGACCTCCGAAGTATTGAAAAAATCAAGACGGAGGTGTTCCTCGATGTTCGGCCTCTGGCGGCCGTCGCCGGGCCCCGGGACTGTCGAAAAACGACTCCGGATGAGAAACCGGTCCTGGAGAATAGGTCGAGACTTCCGGGGACCCCGCATTGAAAAAAACACGACATCGGATCTCTGGGAATATGGGAAAATATGGGAAGCGGGGGGGAAGACAGAAACCCAGAAACGTGGGAAACGATAGGGAATCCCGTCGTTTGCGTGCATGTGATTTGTGTGTCCCAGGGCCCCTTTTAGATAACTCGTTCCAGAGCTCCCCAGGGCGCTCCCCAGACATGCGGCGTCCTGATTGTTTGAGGACGGCGTCCCTGGAAGTCCCGACCCTTTCCCCGGGACCAGTTTTTCGTCCCGAGTCGTCGTTTGACGCTCCCGAGGCCAGGCGAGGGCCTCCCAAGGCCGAAATTGACCAAAAACCTGCCGTCCTGATTGTTTGACGACGCGAGCATGTCTGGGTCTGGAACGGCCACGGCGCCCGATACCATCAAGCGGTGGCGAGGCCTCCTGGCTGGCCTGTGAGCCCTCCAGAGAGCGCTCTGGGAGCCTCCTGTGGTTTGCAGGGAGTGCTCTTGGAGCCCTCCTGGCCGAAGCCATCTTGGCTTCACACACCGGGCTTACGTAAAATTCTGAGAGCACTGTTTGGGGAAATTCGAGCGCTTCGGGGCTCGAAGAGCATGTCGCGGTGGGCCACGTGGGAACGCGGAGACGGCCGGCCTCTTCCTCGAGACACACCTTCCATTTGGACACCCGAAATGGGTACCGAAAGAATGGGTACAATGCCCAACAACAAATGTTGTCCCAAAGCAACAGCGGCCGCTGTTGGGCCGGCGACCTCCTGTCTCGAATGGACACAGGCCGCGGCGGCGTGGACAGCGAGTCCTGTTCAAAATGAACAGGAACTGCTGTTGGGCATCGTACCCATTCTTTCAGTACCCATTTCGGGCGTGCAAATTCCCGAGCGCCGGGCCTCGGAGAGCCCCGCCGTGTCCCGAGGCGGGCGCTCTCCGTGCCCGGGCCTCGTCTCCTCGTCTTCTCGCTGGGAGGAGGGCCGGGAGGTCGGAGGACGGGCCCAGGAGGGGCAAGTGCACACAGACACAACGAAGCGTCGATTCCCGAGAAAGTATGGGAAACTATGGGAAGTGGGGGGGGGAGACAAAAGCCAAGAACATGTAGGAAAATATAAGGGGGATCTTGTGAGTTGTGTGTGTATTTCTTTGTGTGTCCATGGGCCCCTTTCATGAGCAAGAGCCACGGCATCGAAGGGCGGGGAGGTCGGAGGTCAGTGGCCAGGGGTTCTGTCAGGAGGGGAAAAAACACAGACACAACGAATCGTCGATTCCCCAGAAAACATGGGAAAATATGGGAAGTGGGGGGGAGACAAAAAAACAGGAAACATGGGAAAATATGGGGAATCGTTTTATCTGTGTGTGTGTTTATGTGTGTGTCCTGGGGCCCCTTCGTTCTGGTCGCCAGCTCCGAGTTCTGTGCGTGCTCGCTCGAGGGCGGTGCGCCGCAGGTCCGCCCAGGATGGCCCCAGGTGCACTGATTATGTGCGTGCACGCTCGGGCACGGTGCTCCCTGGGTCCAGACTCAAGTCGGGCGTGCCCCTCGACAGGAGGAATGTGCAAAGATGGTCAAAAAAATGATCTGGGAGCAAAGTGTTGGGTATTGTTTTGCATGTTTTGAGAGTTGTTTCAGATTGTTAATTAGGTTTTTCATTCAAAATCTGCTAGTAGGGGGACATGCCCGATTGACGTCCAGACAGTGTTGCGTCCCAGAGCGTCCCTGGTGCATCCCGTGCATGCCCGCTCGAGGATCGTGCGCCCCAGGCCCAGGCAATGGTTCGTCCCAAGCACGTCCAAGGTGCACACTGTGCGTGATCCCTCGAGGACGATGTGCCCCAGGTCCACTCAATTGTACGACCCAGGCCCGCACAACGGTGCGTCCCTGCACCGTCTCAGGCGCACTATTCGCGTTGCCGCTCGAGGATGGTGCGCCCGAGTTCCAAACGACGAGCGTGCAATCCGCGTGCCCCACAGGTTTCGACCCCTTCTCCCAGGGAAGGACCTCGCAGTGGCCTGGGAATGCTCCCCCGGGCGGGGAGGCGAAGATCTAAGTCGGGCATCGTATGCTATACCATTCTGGGGCATCTTTTTGGGCACTGTAACCTTTTCGTCCACAATCCGCCTGTAGGGGGACAGGCCCGACCTAAGCGAAGAGGAAGGAAACGGAATCGACCTCAGGAACCCGCGTCTGGTCTCGCCTCAGCCCTCAGCCCTCAGCCTTCAGCCCTCACGCTGAGGGCCTCTGCTTGGGCCTCCGCCCTCACGCCCTCAGCCCTCAGCCCTCAGCCCTCAGCCTCTCAGCCCTCAGCCTCTCAGCCTCTCAGCCTCTCAGCCCTCATCGTCGCCTGGCCTCGCCTCCGCCCTCACGCGGAGGGCGGCGCCGAGACCGCACAGCGGGGGCCGCGGGCCCGAAAACGAGCCGAGCCGGGCCGAGGGCCGAGGCTCCCCGGGGGGGGGGAGGAGGAGAGCTGGGCCGAGGGCCGAGGCCCGAGCTGCGCGGGCCGCTGCTCGGGCCGCCGCCCTCCCGACCTCCCGGGCCGTGTTTTGACAGCCCCGAGGCCCAGTAAGTGTATGTATATATATATATATATATGTGTGTGTGTGTGTCTACAAATGTATACATATAACGGCGCACCGGGTCCGGGGGCCCGGGGCCGGGACCTCGACCGCAAATGTGGGCTCCGGGGGGCCCGGAGGCTCGTCGGGGCTTGCCGGAGGCCTCCCCGGTCAGACAAGACGGCCCCAGGAGCGCCCAAGACGGCCCAAGAAACTTCCAAGAGGCCTCCAAGAGGGCTCCGAGATGCTGAAGATGGCCTCCAGACGTCCAAGGACGCCCCCAAGAGGCCCCAAGAAGCCTCCAACATGCGTCCCAAGAGGGCCCCTAGACGCAAAAATTGGCCCATTCCCTTCGTAAAACGTACGTTTTCAACAAAGTTCTCTTTTGGGCTTTCCGACGTTACAGGACGGCCCAAGAGGCGCCCAAGACCGCCCCAAGACGGCCCAAGAAGCTTCCAAGAGGGCCCCAGGACAGCCCAAGAGGGCCCCAAGACGGCCCAAGAGGCGCCCAAGATGGCCCAAGAGGGCCCCAAGACGGGCCCAAGAGGGGGCCCAGAGGGGGACCACGAATCGCAAGCTCGAGCCTTCCGCCCCAAGAGGCCGCCAGGAGGCCCCCAGGAGGCCCCTCAAGAGGCCCCAGGAGACCCCAGACGTCCAAGGACGCCCCCACGACGCTTCGCGTCACCAATTTCTTCTCACAACGATTCCTGGGTCTGTGACTCGACAGAACCTACGCGCGCGAAGCGCGCGCGTGGTTCTAGTATGTATGTATGTATGTATGCATGCGTGCGTGCATGCGTGCATGTATGTACGTATGTATGTATGTATGGATGGATGGATGGATGGATGGATGTGTGTATGTATGTATGCATATATGCATGTGTGTATGTATGTGTGTATGCACGCATGCATGCATGCATGTATGTATGCATGCATGCATGTATGTATGTAGGTTTGTATGTGTGTGTATGTATGTATGCATGCATGTATGTATGTACGTATGTATGTAGGTGTTTATGTTTGTATGTATGTATGGATGTGTGTATGTGTGTATGTATGCATGCATGCATGCATTCATGTATGCATACATGTATGTATGTGTGTATGTATGTATGCGTATATGTATGTATGGTTGTATGTATGTATACGTGGTTGGGTATATGTATGTATGCATGCATGCATGTGTGTATGTATGTATGGATGCGTGTCTGTATGTGTGTATGCATGTATGGTTGTACGCATGCATGTATGCATGCATGCGTGTATGTATGTATGTGTGTATGCATGTATGTCTGTATGTATGTATGTGGGTGTGTGTATGTATGTGTGTGTGTTTGTATGCCTGCATGTATGAATGAATGAATGTATGTATGTGTGTAGGTGCGTATGTATGTATGTGCTCTACGTATGCATGTGTATGTATGTATGTATGTACGTATGTATGTATGTATGTGTGTGTATGCCTGTATGTATGGATGCATGGTTGTATGTATGTATGTATGTATGTATGTGTATGTAGGTGTGTATGTTTGTATGTAGGTATATATGTATGTGTGTATGTTTGTAGGTATGTATACGTACATGCATAGATATGTGTGTAAGCTCATGTATGTATATCAATACATGTATGTAAATATATGCGCCTACATCTGCATGTATATGCACGTATGTAAATATGCATGTGGCTAGGTCCATGTGCATATGGGTGTATATATATGTCGATTATGCATATGTATGTATGTATGTATGCTTGTGTGTATCTACATGTATGTAGACGCTGGCTCCGGGAGGCCGAAAACGATGACAAGCATCCGTTTTGGTGTTTGCTCGGGACGCTGGACGTGTGGGCTCCGCCCCCCCACGGCCGAGGAGTTCGTGACGGGCACCGTGCTCCCCGGCGAGCCGGGCCGTGCGGGCCTGCCGGGCCTGGAGGACTCGGGTGTTTCTAGAATCGGGGGAGCGAAAGACCTGGGTTTGCCAGGACTCGGGTTCGCCATCGTGTTTTGACGACCGCGATTCGGATTTTGACGAGTAGGAGTTTCGTGGGATGTCTGCAGCGGGAGGCCTCGTCAAAATGCAGGCTCGGCCTCGTCATTTTTTTGACGACCTCGTCGGGGATTTCCGAGTCCCCTGTACCCGGGTCTTACGCCCCCCTGATAGAAGCGCCCTTGGCCCAGGGTGCCCCCTATGATTTCCAAGGAGGTCCCCACGGCCTCCACGGCCACCCCTCGCGAGGCCTAGGGGGCCTCGAGGGCCCCGAGACGGAGCAAGAAAGCTGGGGGGCACCTGGGGCGGCGCCTTCGGCAACCCTCGCGAAGGACTGGAGCGCCACCGACGCCAACGGCAGTGCCAGGCCGCCTCCCCGTCCTCCTCCTCCTCCTCCTCCTCCTCCTCCTCCTCCTCCTCCTCCTCTTCCTTTTCCTCCCCCTCCTCCTCCTCCTCCTCCTCCTCCTCCTCCTCCTCCTCCCTCCTCCTCCTCCTCCTCCTCCTCCTCCTCCTCCCTGCTCCGCCGCCCAGCCCACGGCCGCCGCCAGGGAGGGGAGGCGGGCAAGGGGGGGCGGGCAGGGGATTCGACACGTGTCGGGGTTGATACCGAGACACGCCCTCGCAGTAGTGGAATAGTAAGCGTAATAATCAGACTCGCCATACGAATCATAACAGTCATAGCAATACGGAACCTACTAATAAACATTGCTGCCCATAGTCATAATAATCCGACGAATCATACTGATAAGAAAAATACTACACCGAAACATGAAGCTAATACTAATACGATTAACCATGCCAACGATACTAGTAATACTACGAGTAATACGAATGCTGCCAATGGGATTGGTAATATCACTACTAGCAAAAACAATAGCAATGCCAATACTAACAACATTGCAATAGCAGTAATACTGTTAGTAGTGAGAATGAGAACGGCACTACTAACATTAACACGAGTGCTCTTAATTTGAGGATAGCATAACAACATTATTGATAGCACTAAGCATATTTGTAAATATACAAACATAGAGGAATAACATTGATACGAATGAGAACAATGCTAATGTGTATACTAAAAGTAGTAATAATAATACTAATACTAACAAATAATAATAATAATAATAATAATAATAACAATAATCATAATAAGAGGAATAGCAACGAAAAGAAGAAGAATACACACGACGGGCGGTTATTGACCGTTGTCGGCCTCTGGGGGCCCTCGCTGGGCACGGACACCGTCAACACATATCCGGGATGGTAAACCGGCCATGTGGGAAAGAGGTCGGGGCTTCCAGGTACCCCGTATGAGAAAAGTCCGAATCTCGCATGTCTGGGGCAGAAGGCAGGAGAGAGCAAGAGAGGGGTGCTGCTTGCCGGGGGGCTGGGAGAGGTCATGGCCAAGGCCACGCGATCTCGCCAGATCACGTGGCCCCCTCTTCTTATGTCAGTACGTCCTTCGGTTAAGTGTTTGACCATCCAGCTTTCCCGCCGAAAACCCTCAGAAACCGCCGAAGACCGCTGGAACGCGCCATAAGACTGCCAGAAGCCGACCGAAGACCGCCGAAGAGCGACCAAGGCGAACGGGCAACAAGGGTGTCCATGATCGAACGCCGCCTAGCCTTGGCCGTCCCCTTGTCTGTGCAAATGCTTCGGGCCCTGATCTGCGAACCCCCTCTTGTCGGGGAGACGTAAGGCCCGAGTACGCCGGAACCCGCGTTTGCCGACGCTTTTTCCCGGAAAGGGCCTGAGCCCAGGGTTCTCTTTTAGTTGGTTTCCCCCCGGTTTTGACGGCTGTAGGGCCGGCGAATTTCTTTTGCGATAAATAACGAGGTCGCGTAGGGCCGGCGAATTAAACATTGAGGATGGCCCCAGCGAAACGCTTGTTTTTGAAATCGCGATCGATAAATCACAGGGTGCGGGACACGTTTTGGTCAGGGGCATGGCCCCAGGAAGCCCCAGGAGGCCCCAGGATGTTTAGGGAATGCCTAGGAAGCCCCAGGAGGCCCCAGGAGAGCCCAGGAGGCCCCAGGAGGCCCCAGGACGTCCCAGGACGTCCCAGAAGGCTTCAGGAGGCCCCAGAAGGCTCCAGGAGGCCCCAGGAATGCCGAGGAGGCCCGAGGAGGCCTTAGGAAGGCCCAGGAGGCGAAAGGGGCGAAAGGGACCCACGTGTTTTCACACTTGTTCCGCTCAGGGGCGAAAGGGACCCACGTGTTTTCACGCTTGTTCCGTTCAGGGACGAAAGGGACCCACGTGTTTTCACGCTTGTTCCGCTCAGGGGCGAAAGGGACCCACGTGTTTTCACGCTTATTCTGGTCAGGGGCGAAAGGGACCCACGTGTTTTCACGCTTGTTCCGCTCAGGGGCGAAAAGGGACCCACGTGTTTTCACGCTTGTTCCGCTCAGGGGCGAAAGGGACCCAAGTGTTTTCACGCTTGATCCGCTCTGGGGCGAAAGGGACCCATATGTTTCACGTGTCCAGGTCGCTCAGGCGGATGTCTAGAATGAGGATTTTGACAGGATGTCTCGAGCGAAACGCTTGTCCCCAGCACGTTCCGTAGCGCGTCCCCTTAGCACGTCCCGCGGTGCGTCCCCATGGCACGTCCCCTGGCATATCGTCTGACGCGTCCCTTGAGACGTTCCGCGGCGCGTCCTCCTGGCATGTCCCCCTGTCAATTAGCTCTGGGGCAGATACTATGTGTTCAGGCAGCTCGAGCTTAAGATCCAGATCAGTTCGGTCAGGACTCGGATGCAAAGGAGGACTCGATCCACGACGCTATAGAGCACAACCGCGGCATGGCACGTCGCAATTCAGCACGGTGCAGCACAGCACAGACTTCGGCACGGTACATCAAGATCGATACATTCAGCATTGCAACCTGGCACGTTCCTTTGCACGTTCCGTGGGGCGTCCCTTGGCGAGTCCCCCTGGCACGTCGCGTGGCGCGTCCCCTGACACATTCCGTGGCACATCCATTGGCACGTTCCGTAGCGCGTCCCCTTGGCACGTCCTACGGTGCGACCCCATGGCACGTCCCCTGGCACGTCGCCTGGCGCGTCCCTTGGGCCCCCCTGTCAATTAGCTCTGGGGCAGCTGCTATGTGATCAGGCAGCTCGAGCTTAAGATCCAGATCAGTTCGGTCAGGACTCGGATGCAAAGGAAGACTCGATCCACGACGCTATAGAGCACAACCGCGGCATGGCACATCGCAATTCAGCACGGTGGAGCACAGCACAGCCCTTGGCACGGTACATGAAGATCGATACAATCAGCATTGCACTTGCCCGTCACCCAATCAGGTGTCTTTGAAAACGTTGCCATGCGTTGCATTTCTATATTCCTTTCCGGGTTCGTGGGTCGATCATGTTCCTGGAAAGGGCTGAGGCCCAGGGTTTTCTCCTCGAGTTTTGTTAAACAACAGGCCGGGTCTTTACTTGCGACGGGCCGGCGAATTTCTTTTGTGATATATTGCGAGGGCGAGACGGGCCGGCGAATTAAGATTTGAGGATGTCCCGAGCGAAACGCTGGTGTTTGAAATTCCGATCGATAAAACAGGGTGCGGGACACATTCGGATCAGGGGCACGAATCCGTATGTTTTTACGTGTGTTTCCATAGATTGGTCCTCTCTAGGGGCACGAATCCGTTTGTTGTTACGTATGTTCCTATCGATTGGCCCTCTCCAGGAGGCCCCACGAGGGCCCATACCTAACATGGTTGTCCCGAGCTGGAACCACGTTTTTGTTACGTGTCCAGACCACCCAGTGGGTAAATCTAACATGGTTGTCCCGAGCTTGAGCCATGTGTTTTTCAAGTCCAGGCCGCCCAGGGGGGGTATCTAACATGGCGTCGGGCCCAACGCCGAATTATAAGGAAACGCACGGGGAGCCGAAAAGCGCTACCCGAACACATATCCCAAATACAGAAGTTATGCTTTCTTGCTCTGGACAGGGGGTGGCGCTTTGGGGGCCTCTCCAGGGACGACATTGCGAGAATGTCTCGAGCGGGAGCGCGAAGTCAGCGCATCCAGGCCACGCAGGGGGGTATCTAACATGGCTGTCCCGAGCTGCCACCACGTGTTTTTACATGTCCAGGCCACCCAGGGGGGTATTTGACATGATTGTCCCGAGCAAGGACAGAGTGTCTCAACGTGTCCAGGCCAATCAGGGGTGTATATAACATGGTTGTCCCGAGCTGCCACCACGTGTTTTTATATGTCCAGGCCACCCAGGGGTGATATCTAACATGGTTGTCCCGAGCTGGAACCGCGTGATTTTGCGTGTCCAGGCCACCAGGGGTGTATCTAATATGGTTGTCCCGAGCTGGAACCACGTGTTTTTACATGTCCAGGCCACCCAGGGGAGTATTTGACATGATTGTTCCGAGCAAGGACAGCGTGTCTTAACGTGTCCAGGCCACGCAGGGGTGTATCTAACATGGTTGCCCAGAGCTTGCTCCACGTGTTTTTTGCGTGTCCAGACCACCCAGTGGGGTATCTAACATGATTGTCCCGAAGTGGAACCACGTTTTACGTGTCCAGCCCTCTAGCATGGCGTCGGGCCCAGCGCCGAATCATCAGGAACGCACGGGGGGCCGAAAAGCGCTACCCGAACACATGCCCCAATACAGAACAGTTATGGTTTCTTGCTCTTGACCGGAGGTGGCACTTTGGGGGCCTCTCCAGGGAAGGCATGGCGAGGATGTCTCGAGCGGGAGCGCGAAGTCAGCGTATCCAGGCCACGCAGAGGCGTATCTAACATGGTTGTCCCGAGCTGAACCACGTGTTTTTACATGTCCAGGCCACCCATGGGTGATACCTAACTGGTTGTCCCGAGCTTGAACCACGTGTTTTTACATGTCCAGGCCACCCCAGGGGGAGGGGGGGGCCTAACATGGTTGCCCGTGGCTGGAGCCACATGTTTTGACATGTCCAGGCCACCCAGGGGTGATATCTAACATGGTTGTCCCGAGCTCGAACCGCGTGATTTTGCGTGTCCAGGCCACCCAGGGGGGTATCTAACATGGTCGTCCCGAGCAAAGGACCATGTGTTTAAACGTGTCCAGGCCACCCAGGGGGGTATCTAACATGGTTGTCCCGAGCAAAGGACCACGTGTTTTAACGTGTCCAGGCCACCCAGGGGTGTATCTGACATGGTTGTCCCGAGCTTGCACCACGTGGTTTAACATGTCCAGGCCATCCAGTGGTGTATCTAACATGGTTGCCCAGATCTGGTCCGACGTGTGTTTACGTGTCCAGGCCGCCCACGGTGGTATCGAACATGATTGTCCCGAATTGAAACCACGTGGTTTTACTTGCCCAGGCCGCCCAGGGTGGCTACCTAACATGGCGGAACCAGGTGGTGTAACGTGTCTAGGCCACGCGGGGGTATCTAACATGGGCATCTTCGGGCTTTCCTTGGGGCCTGGAACGGACGTCCGAGCGCACCATTTGTTTTCACGTGTCCAGTTCGCCCAGGCGGATGTCTAGCATGAGGTGGCGCGTCCATTGGCACGTTCCGTAGCGCGTCCCCGTGGCACTTTCCGCGGTGCGTCCCCGTGGTACGTCCGTTGGCACGTCGCTTGGCGCGTCCCTTGGGACGTTCCGCGGCGCGTCCTCTTGGCATGGTCCCTTGTCAATTTGCCCTGGGGCAGCTACATTGTGCTGAGGCAGCTCGAGCTTAAGTTCCAGATCAGTTCGGCCAGTACTCGGATGCAAAGGCGGACTCGATCCACAATACTATCGAGCACAATCGCGGCATGGCACATCGCAATTCAGCACGGCGCAGCACAGCATAGTTTTCGGCACGGTACATCAATATTGATACATTCAGCGTTGCAATTTGGCTCGTTCCGTGGCACGTTCCGTGGCGCGTCCCGTGGCGAGTCCCCTTGGCACGTCGCGCGGCGCGTCCCCTGGCACGTCCCGTGGCACGTCCATTGGCACGTTCCGTAGCGCGTCCCCGTGGCACGTCCCGCGGTGCGTCCCCGTGGCACGTCCCTTAGCGCGTCGTTTGGCGCGTCCCTTGGGACGTTCCGCGGCGCGTCCTCCTGGCATGTTCCCTTGACAATTAGCTCTAGGGCAGCTACTTTGTGTTCAGGCAGCTCGAGCTTAAGATCCATATCAGTTCGGTCAGGACTCGGATGCAAAGGCGGACTCGATCCACAACGCTATCGAGCACAATCGCACCATGGCACATCGCAATTCAGCACGGCGCAGCTCAGCACAGCCCGCGGTACGTTACATCAAGATCGATACATTCAGCACTGCAACCTGGCACGTTCCATGGCGCGTCCCGTGGCAAGTCCCCCTGGCACGTCGCGCGGCGCGTCCCCTGGCACGTCCCGTGGCACGTCCATTGGCACGTTCCGTAGCGCGTCCCCGTGGCACGTCCCGCGGTGCGTCCCCATGGCACGTCCTTTGGCGCGCCGTTTGGCGCGTCCCTTGGGACGTTCCGCGGCGCGTCCTCCTGGCATGTTTCCTTGTCAATTAGCTCTAGGGCAGCTACTTTGTGCTCAGGCAGCTCGAGCTTAAGATCCATATCTGTTCGGTCAGGACTCGGATGCAAAGGCGGACTCGATCCACAATACTATCGAGCACAATCGCGGCATGGCACATCGCAATTCAGCACGGCGCAGCACAGCACAGCCCGCGGTACGTTACATCAAGATCGATACATTCAGCATTGTAGTTGCCCGTCGCCCAATCAGGTGTCTTTGAAACGTTGCGTGTCTTACGTTTCGATATTCCTTTCCGGGTTCGTGGGTCGATCATGTTGACGAGCTCCGAGCGCGTCCTGGATTTTGACGGTACAGTTGTTGTGGGATGTTCGCGGCGGGAGCTCGCGCCAATTTTCAGAGTGGGTCGCGTCATTTTCATGATGGCCCCGTCAGGCCAATCCGATCCCCCCGAACCCGAGTCTTACGTCTCCCTGATCTTGGACGGCCCCGAAGAACCCCCACCCTGCCAGGTCGCTCAGCGGGTTGCCTGTGCCTGTGGTCAGTTCTCGGGCGGGCGCCGCGGCCGCAGGGTCTGCGGGCCCGTGCCCGTTGGGCCTGGGCTGGGGGGGCTTATCCATATCCGCCCCTGGACACGGAGCCGACCCCCTCGGTTCTCCCTCCCTCTCTCCCTCTCTCTCTCCCTCTCCCTCTCTCCGTCTCTCTTCCTCCCTCTATCTCTCTCTCCCTCTCTCCCTCCCTCCCTCCCTCCCTCCCTCTTTCTCTCTCTCTCTCTCTCTCTCTTTCTCGTCCGTCCTCTCTCCCTCTTCCTGTGCCTCTGCAGCCTGCCGCCGGAAGGCTCTTCAGCTGGATGAGCGAGCAGGAGGCCCTGTCCGGCGGCGTCAAGGCCGCCCACCGCCCCCCGCCAACGGCCCCGCGCGCAGCCAGCGCGTCGACAGGACGGGGAGGGCGCCAGCGGACGGGGCCTTGAAGTCGCAGTGATTCTCCTCCTCCTCCCCCTCCCCCTCCTCCTCCTCCTCCTCCTCCTCCTCCTCCTCCTCCTCCTCCCCCTCCTCCTCCTCCTCCTCCTCCTCCTCCTCCTCCTACTACTACTACTACTACTACTACTACTACTACTACTACTACTCCTCCTCCCGCGTCATCCTTCTCCTCCTCCTCCTCCTCCTCCCCCCCTCCTCCTCCTCCTCCTCCTCCTCCTCCTCCTCCTCCTCCTCCTCCTCCTCCTCCTCCTCCTCCTCCTCCTCCTCCTCCTCCTCCTCCTCCTCCTCCTCCTCCTCCCCTCCCCCTCCCCCTCCTCCCCCTCCTCCCCCAGCTGCGTTCTAGAGATCTCAGGGCCCGTTCTTTTCGTCGTCGGTCGTTCGTTCGCTCGTCGCCCCCTGGGCCAACCCTGCCCCTGCTCCCCCATGATGGTCATGATGGCCCCAAGGGGACGCCAGGATCGTCCAAGAGCCCCCCTCCTTCCTCACCCCCTTTCTCCGGGTCCCCTCCCTCTCTCGTGCGAGATCCAGGGCCCGGAGGGTTCCAAAGGGGGCTTTGGGGGAGGGGGTCTTCTAGAAGGGGTCCCCCAGGGGCTTCGCACCCCCTCTTTTGTCGAGGTTCCGAGGCCCCTGCGGGGCTCTCTGGAAAACCCCCTCTCCGAAAAGTTCTTTTGGAACTCTCCAGAGGGCATGCCAGTTTAAAGTCGGGCTTGTCCCTCTGCAGAGGGGAATACCCAAAAATGGTACAAACATAGTCTGGGGAGCATGTTTTGAGTATCTTTTGGACCGTTCTGGCTCATTGTTGGGGGTGTTCTTTATTTTTCGTCGAAAATCCCCCTGTACCTGGCATCGCTCAGACGTGTGCGTTTTTTCCTCGGCGAGGACCCTCGAGGAGCATCCTGGACCACTTGCCCAAAACACCACGCACGAAACCGAAAAAAACACAGTGAATGGACGTCCGAGCGATGCCGAGTGTCGGGGGACGCGCCCGACTTTCACCACCCACCAAACCACCCCAACCCAACCCGAAGGCCTCACATTGACCTCCATTTCCAGTGGGGGGGGGGGTCGGGGAACATCGAGAAAACACATATGGAACCCGTACCCCCCCCCCAACCCGAAATTCGGGTCTTCGGGTTGGGTTGGGGTGGTCTGGCAGGTAGTCAGACTTGATGCCGGCTGTTCTGCTCCGAGCGATGCCCGCCCGAGCGCGCCGGGCGGGCTCTGCCCCAGGGGGCGGCGGCCCTCGCCCTCCTGGGCCGCCGTCGCGGCCCCAGCGCGCGGCCGCCGGCTGCCCAAGGCGCACGAAGCGGCACGTCGGGCGTGTCCCCTCTGCAGGAGGAATCAGTCAACAATAATTTTGAAAAATGTTCTGGGGACGGAGGGGAGGGAGGGGAGGAGGGGGAAGAGGAGGAGAGGAGGGGAGACGCGGGCCACCGTCTCTTCAAAACGAGGACCCAACACTACAGGATGGTTGGGAAAAAATAATTTCAAAATAATTCTGGACGCCCGAAATGGGTACTGAAAGAATGGGTACAATGCCCAACAGCAATTCCTGTTCGTTTTGAACAAGATTCGCTGTCCGCGCCGCCGCGGCCTGTGTCCATTCGAGACAGAAGGCCGCCTGCCCAACAGCGGCCGCTGTTGGCTTGGGACAACATTTGTTGTTGGGCATAGTGCCCATTCTTTCCGTACCCATTTCGGGCGTACAAAAAACTGTTCTGGGTACGATGGTCCTTCTATGTCTGATGATTCTGGTGTATGCTTTGACTATTCTCTCTGTGTTCTTCGTCCAGGGTCCGCCTGCAGGGGGACGTGCCAGACCCGAGCTTTGGGCCTGGCGGATGCGGTATGCAGGGTGTGGCCTGTCGGGGGCCTTGTCTTTTAAGTTTCACAACCCCAACTTGCCGGGTGGGGAACCGACGGCACATGCGTGAGTTGCTGGAGGTCCGCACGGATTCTTTGGTTCGACGTCGGGTTCCCTTCCCACTGAGTTCTTCCGTTCCCAGATAAGGCCTGAGCCCGGGGTTCTTTTTTAGCAGGTTTACCCCCGGCCTCGACTTGCGTAGGACTAGCGAACTTATTGTTGAGGATGCCCCGAGCGAAACGCTTGTGTTTCAGAATGTGTTGCGGATCACCCGAGCGAAACGCTTATTTGGTGTTGTAGATTGTCCTCAAATTGACGACCAGAATTCACGTGAAATGCTTGTTTCCACGTGAAATGCTTGTATTCATGTGCCTCAGGAGATGTCTCTGGTAAAATGCTTGTTGTCCACGAGAAATTGAGGATGTCTCAGGTGAAATGCTTGTTTTCACGTGCCCAGGTCTTGAGGATGTCTCGAGCGAGACGCTTGGTTTCCCGCCTCCAGGTTTCCCAGGCAGATGTCTAGCATCAGGATGTCTCGAGCAAGACGCTTGTTTTCACGCGTCCAGGTCGTCCAGGCGCATGTCTAGCATGAGGATGTGTTGAGGATGTCTCGAGAGAGACGCTTGTTTTCATGTGTTCAGGTCGCCCAGGCGGATGTCTAGCATGAGGAGGTGTTGAGGATGCCTCGAGCGAGACGCTTGTTTTCACGTGCCAAGGTCGCCCAGGTGGATGTCTAAGATGGAGATATGTTGGGGATGCCTCGAGCGAGACGCTTGCTTTCACGTGTCCAGGTCGTCCAGGCGGATGTCTAGCATGAGGATGTGTTGAGCCAAACGCTTGTTTTCACGTGCCCAGGTCGCCCACGCGGATGTTGAGGATGTGTTGAGGATGTCTCTAGTGAGACGCTCGTGTTCGCGTGTCCAGGTAGCCCAGGCGGATGTCTAGCATGAGGAGGTGTTGATGATGTGTTGAGCGAAACGCGTGCTTTCACGTGTCCAGGTCTCCCAGGTGGATGTCTAACATGAAGATCTTCGGAGGATGTTTCGAGCAAGACGCTCGTTTTCGCGAGTCCAGGTAGCCCAGGCGGATGTCGAGCATGAGGATGTGTTGAGGATGTGTTGAGCCAAACGCTTGGTTTCACGTGCCCAGGCCGCCCAGGTGGATGTCTAGCATGAAGATGTGTTGAGAACGTCTCGAGCGAAACGCTTGTTTTCACGTGTCCAGGCCACCCAGGCGGACGTGCAACATGAAGATGTGTTGAGGATGTCTCGAGCGGACCACTTGTTTTCACGCGTCCAGGTCGCCCAGGCGGATGTCTAGCATGAGGATGTGTTGAGGAAGTCTCGATCCAGACGCTTGTTTTCACGTGTTCAGGTCGCCCAGGCGGATGTCTAGCATGAGGAATTGGGCAGAATGTATCGAGCGAAACGCTTGTCTCCAGCACGTTCCGTAGCGCGTGCCCTTGGCACGTCCCGCGGTGCGTCCCCATGGCACGTCGCTTGGCAGGTCCCCTGGCGCGTCCTTTGGGAACGTCCCCCTGTCAATTAGCTCTGGGGCAGCTACTTTGTGCTCAGGCAGCTCGAGCTGAAGATCCAGATCAGTTTGGTCAGGACTCGAATGCGAAGGAGGACTCGATCCACAACGCTATAGAGCACAGTCGTGGCATGGCACATGGAAATTCAACACGGCGCAGCACAGCAAAGCTTTCGACACGTTACGTCAAGATCGATACACACAGCATTGCAATTTGGCACGTTCCTTGGCACGTTCTGTGGCGCGTCCTTTGGCGAGTCCCCTTGGCACGTTGCGCGGCGCGTCTCCTGGCACGTCCCGTGGCACGTCCATTGGCACGTTCCGTAGCGCGTCCCCTTGAAGGCACGTCCCGCGGTGCGTCCCCACGGCACGTCTCCTGGCACGCCCCCTGGCGCGTCCTTTGGGACGTTCCGCGGCGCGTCCTCCTGGCATGTCCCCTTGTCAATTAGCTCTAGGGCAGCTACTTTGTGCTCAGGCAGCTCGAGCTTAAGATCCAGATCAGTTCGGTCAGGACTCGGGTGCAAATGAGGACTCGATCCACAACGGTATAGAGCACAATCGCGTCATGGCACATCGCAATTCAGCACGGCGCAGCACAGCACAGCCCTCGGCACAGTACAACAAGATCGATACACTCAGCCTGGCAGTTGCCCGTCGCCCTATCAGGCGTCTTTGAAACGTTGCCATGCCTTGCATTTCGATGTTCCTTTCCAGGTTCGTGGGTCGATCATGTTCCCGGAGAGGGGGCTGGCCCAGGGTTTTCTTTTAGCTGTTTACCCCCGGTATCGACGGCTGCAGGGCCAGCGAATTTGATCTGCGATGAAAAACGAGGTCGAGTAGGGCCGGCGAATTGAAACTTGAGGATGTCCCGAGCGAAACGCTTGTTTTTGCAGAAATTGTTGAGGGTGTCTCGAGCGAAACGTTGCTTTTGCGATATAGATTCTCCACTCCTGGGGACCAGAATTCAAAGGATCTCTCAAGTGAAATGCATGTTTTCACTTGCCCAGCTCTTGAGGATGTCTCGAGCAAGACGCTTGGTTTCACGCGTCCGGGTTGTCCAGGCAGATGTCTAGCATGAGGATTTGTTGAGGATGTCTCGAGCGAGACGTTTGTTTGCACGTGTCCGGGTTGCCCAAGGCGGATGTGCAGCATGAGGATGTGTTGAGAATGTCTCGAGCGAGACGATTGCTCTCACGTGTCCGGGTCGCCCAGGCACAGCACAGCCCTCGACACGGCACATCGAGAACGTTACACTCAGCGTTGCAACCTGGCGCGTTCCGTGGCGCGTCCCATGGCGAGTCCCCCTGGCACGTCGCGCGGCGCGTCCCCTGGCACGTCTCGTGGCACGTCCATTGGCACGTTCCGTAGCGCGTCCCCTTGAAGGCACGTCCCGCGGTGCGTCCCCATGGCACGTCCCCTGGCACGTCCCCTGGCGCGTCTTTTGGGACGTTACACGATGCGTCCATCTAGCATGTCCCCTTGTCAATTAGCTCTAGGGCAGCTACTTTGTGCTCAGGCAGCTCGAGCTTAAGATCAAGATCAGTTCGGTCAGGACTCGGATGCAAGTGAGGACTCGATCCACAGCGCTATAGAGCACAATCGCGGTATGGCACATCGCAATTCAGCACGGCGCAGCACAGCACAGCCCTCGGCACAGTACATCAAGATCGATACACTCAGCATTGCAGTTGCCCGTCGCCCAATCAGGTGTCTTTGAAACGTTGCCATGCCTTACATCTCGATATTCCTTTCCGGGTTCGTGGGTCGATCATGTTGAGGTTTACCCCCAGTTTTGATTTGCGTAGGGCTGGCGGAATGGTTCTGCGATAGATAACGAGGTCGCGTAGTGCCGGCGGGAATGAATTCTAGACGCTTCGCGTATCCCCACCAGCCCGTCCAGAAACGACGCCCAGGCGAGTAGAGGGTCGTCCTGAGGGGTTTCTCGGCGTCTTGGGTGCCTCGGGGGGGCCTCTGTGGGCCGTTCGGGATCCTCTTTGGGGCCTCCTGGGGGCCTCTTGGGGCCTCTTGGGGCCATCTTGGGGCCTTTGGGGGCCTCCTCGGCGCTTCTTGGGGCCATCTTTGCCCCTTGGGTGCCTCTTGGGGGTCTCTTGGGGCCTCTGGGGGGTCTCTTGGGGGCCTCCTGGGGGCCTCTTGGGGGGCCTCTTGGGGCCATCTTGGGGCCATCCTGCAGCCTCTGGGGGCATCCTGGGGGCCTCTTGCGGCCATCGTGGAGGAAATCGATCAAAGAAGAGGGGAGCTCTAATTAGCGCTGCCCCTTCAGAAGGCCAACATGGGGCCAAAACCATAGTAAAATCAGTGATTTGGGCTTCCTCGCCGAGGCCGTTTTGGACGCTCTGACCGCTCCCCGCCCCTCCTGTCCAGGTCAGTGGGGAGGGGGTAGGGGGAGGGGTAAACCCTTCCCCGAAGGGGAAGAGGGAGGGGTGGAAGAGGAAACACACTAAACCACCGACGCCCAGAGGGCTGGCGGGATTGAGGCGTCGAGTAAGGGAGCGCTCAGGAAAAATAGCATGTTTCTCGGAACAATCATGTGATCAGGCTGATACAGGGAAGGGGAGAAGGAATATCATAGTAGGCATACACGGATGATGGCGATTGAGAGGATGATGATGATGAGGAGGAGGAGGAGAAGGAAGAGGATGATAAGGCGGACGAGGAGAAGGAGGAGGAGGAGGAGGAAAAAGAGGAGAAGGCGGAGGATAATTGGCGGCCTTGCCGCAATTTCCTGCAACAGCAGTCGCATCCGACGCTTTTTGTAGCTTGCTGCGGACAGTATAGATGGCAATTGAGGCGTCGAGTAAGGGAGCGGTCAGGAAGAATCACATGTTTCTCGGGACAATCATGTGATCTGGCGGATAAAGAGAAGCGGGCAGGAGTATCATAGTAGACAGACACGGATGATGATGATGATGATGATGATGATGATGAGGATGGTGATGATGATTATGATGGAGAGGATGATGAGGAGGAGGAGGAGGAGGAGGAAACGGAAGAGGACGAGAAGGCGGACGAGGAGGGGGAGGAGGAGGAGGAGGAGGAGGAGGAGGCGGAGGCGGAGGAGGAGGAAGAGAAGGATGAGCAAGGCACATGACGAATATAAGAGCCTCCTAGGATCTCTTTTCGGATTAGTCTTGGAAGTCTCTTGAGACGTTTGGGGAGCTTTCCAATGGCCTCAGGGAGACTCTTGAGGTTTCCTGGGGGTATCTTGGGAAGCTGTTTTGGGAGGCTTGGGCTCCTCTTGGACCCGTCTGGGCGCCCTTGAAGGCCCTGCTGGGGCGCTCTTTGGGCAATTTTGGGAGGACATCGGTCAAGGAAGCGGGGCTCTCTAATTACCCCCCCCCCCCCCCCCCCCCCCCCCCCCCCCAGGAGCTCCAAAAATCGCTTCTGGGCGCGTGCGTCCCTTGTGGGCTCCCTGGGTGCCCGCCCGCACCCCCCTCGTAGTGGCTCCTGCTCCCTGCGCGGGATCCCGTGTTCGAGCGGCGGGTGCGCGCGCCTCCGTGCTCGAGATTCTGGCCCACCCCCTCTCCTCTCCCGCCCTCTCGGGGTGGCCCGCGGTGGAGCCAAGACTTTGGCTTGCGTGCGTGGGCACAGGGTCATGCTGGAGGGGCCCTGCAAAAGAGGCTTTTGGGCGCTGGTGGATCTCAGTGCTGCTTTCGTTTGTGCCGTAGTCCACAGCGGGAGTTCGGCCGAGCCGCGCAACGGTGCAATGCAAGCGGATCGTCGCATCGGGATCCGTTTTTATCTGATATGAAGCTTGGGCGTTGGTGGATTTCAGTGGTGTTTTCGGTAGCGTTCTATTCTGCAGCGGGCGTTCGACTGACTCGTGCAACCGTGCAATGCAAGCGGATCGTCTTATCGGGATCCGTCCTTCCCTGATGAAATTGTGGAAGATGTCTCAGGCCAGGCCGGTGGGGACACCCGCACTTGTCCTCTTAGTTGTCCTCTTCTCTCACCTCTCTGTGCGTGGCCCTCAAGGCGCACGCGTCTCTGTGGAGTATCCTGCGGCCAAGTGCCCTGCGCAGGCGCCATTCCACAGGGGGTGGGTATACGCTGACTGGCTGTCTTGCTTGCTCATCCCTCTCACAGGTTATCAGCCGTTTGTGTTTCGCCATCTGGGCCATGTGACCATCGTTACGTTGCTGTTCATTCTGAGTTGTGGTTGTGCTGCGCCACGCGAAGGACGGCGCATTTTTCAGGTGCTGTGACGGATCTCCTTGCCCGTTGTGAGCTGTGCAGCACCACTTGAAAGACGGCGCAATAGCTTCCGATGATGGTGTTGTCCGCTGTCCGTATATTGTGTCCCAGGTGTATTACCGAGCTTGGTATCGTATATTTTACTTTCATGGGAGGGCATCGGAGTACGACCTACGCGAAGCATCATCCCCGTGACTCCCACCTTGATGCATCACACATTTGACACAGGTTGATGATCGTCGCACATGTTTGAGGCCTGGTGTGGCTCACGCGATACGTTTCACGCCGTGTAGTTAATCAGTCGTTATCACAACTTCGGTTTTGATATACATTGAATTCGAGCCTGAACTGTCTTTCGGTATGTCCCGAATTGTAAGGTTTCTTTTCTAACTCTCTCGCGTCGTCCTTTGCCGGGGGGGTCGCTTTCCACCCCCCGCAGGCGCGCGTCGACGCCCTCCTCTTTTCGCTTCCTGTTGTCTGTTGCTGCCTCTATCCATCCATCGATTCTCTCCCACCATCCATGTGTCCTTTTTGGAGCGATTGCTGGAAGCTGCGTCATACCGAACAGCCTTCGCTTCACGCTTTGACGCATCTGAGCGCGCGCACATTGCTTGCTTGGTCGCGTCGCGGAACTCCAACGCTCTGGCAGAGTTGCACGGTGCGCGGGCCCAGACTGGCCAGCTGGCTACCCGACGTCGGCTCACGGGTCCGCCCTCGCAGGCGGCGGACCTCGCGCAGGACGCACGCGCCGCCTCTCCCGGGCCCGAAAAGAGATTCGAGATTCGGAGATGCTGAAAAAGGCACGGGTTCTGAAAGTCCCCGCCCGTTTGGACCGCGCGCAAGTCGCGCGGTGCACATCGCACCAGGCAAGCAGGAGCCAAGTCTACGCTGCGCGCGCTGACGATTCCGAGACGTCGACGGCGGGGGCCCGCAGGCGCCCGCAGCGGACCCATGACCTTCTGATTTGTTTTGCGGCGTGGCGGTTGCGACGGTCGCGTTAAGTTTGCCTTTCCTCGCGGCGGACCCCGCTGCAGCTTCGCGCAGATCTCTATTTTTCCTCACTCGCAACGCACGGACGCGGATGTCCCTCTTCGGGGGGGCATTGCCCTCTTTCCCCCTTCCCCCTCCTCTCTTCAGGTCCCGCTGCCTCTTGGGGTCGCGGGAATTCACCTCCCCGCGTCTCTCCGGAGCCGTGTCCGCCCCCTCCTTTTCTTTCCCCTTCTCCTCGTCGCAAAGAAGGAGCTTCGCCGGGGGGGCCACGGCCCCGCAAACTGACACCTCTCACCACGGAGCATTAAAAACATGCTCGAGGTGGCCAGAGTTCGGCCCCCGTCGATGAGGGCAGCTCGTTTTGGGCGGGGCCAGCACGCCCCGAATCGTTAAGAGCAGCCCGTTTTGGGCGGGGGCGACGTTTCCTCTATCTTCTATCTTACTCTGCTTTCCCTCTCTCGCGTGGTCTCGCGCCGGGGGGGGGCCTGTGGCGTCGCCAGCGCCCCCGCTCTTCGGGGCGGTTGAGCCTCGAGGAACCCAGTGGTTGAACTCGCATCGTTTCGCGTCGTTTCGCTCATCGGCCCGAGCTCGCGCTTTTCGGGTCGAAGGGGCAGCGCTCCGCCTCCCCGCAGTTGCACATCGACACGTTCCTGCCCCTCCTCCTGTCCTCCGTTCTCTTCCTCTGTCCTGCCCCCCCACGGGCGTGCGTCGAGAGGCGCGCGTCGACGTGTTCAAGTTCGCGCGCGCTCACACAATCCTGCTTTCTTTTTTCGGTCGCTCCCGTCAGGTGCGCATCTTGAGATACAGCGCGCTGCGCAGTGGGCAATCCAACTTATGCCCATGCTATTTTTTGACGTCGTGCGCACATGTCAGATGTTCAATTTTCTTCCCACAGGTCCACATGTTGACGCCTCTCTACCACCGGCTCTCTTAGAATGCTGTCGATGCAGGGTCTGATTGGCCAGGTATTTTTTTCATCTTCCGTTTGCTTCCGCCACCCGCGTGTCTGAAAGGGGGGGGCGTGGAAGATGTCTCCGGCCAGGCCTGTGGGGACACCCACAGTTGTCCTCTTAGTTGCGCGTGACCCTCAAGGCGCGCGCGTCTCTGCGGAGTGTCCTGTGGCCAAGTGCCCTGCGCAGGCGCCATTCCAAAGGGGGCGGGCATATGCTGAATGGCTGTCCTGCTCGCTCATTCCTCTCACAGAAGTTCTGGCGCTTGTTGATTTCAGCAGCGCTTTCGTTCGCGCCCTAGTCTACAGCGGGAGTTCGGCGGAATCGCGCGCGACATGCAATGCAAGTGGATCGTCGCGTCGGGATCCGTCCTTATTTCATCCGAAGCCTCGAAGCCTCGATGGGGGGTTTTCTACCTAGCCCCTGGCCTCGTAGGTAGCCATTCGCGCCATGGGCACCATTTGGTGGAAGGCCGCGGCAGGCTATCTCGAACAAAAAGGGGCCTCGAAGTCGGATGTGTTTTTGTTCCCCACATCCTGAGTGGGGTTCTTGTTTTCCCAGAACACCCTCTCCTTCCCACCCACCTCCAGCTCCATCTTCCATACAGCACAATATTATTCCTACCACACACACACCATACCATACCATAGTTCCTACCACACATACCATACCATACCATACCATACCATACCATACCACACCATACGTACCATACCGTACCATACCATACCATGGCGTACCATAGCATACCATACCATATCACACCAATGCCACACCGTACCATACCATACCATACCTCCAGTACCATACCATACCATATCATACCATACCGTACCATACCATACCTACCATACCATTCCATACCACTCCATACCGAAAACCATACTACTTACATGGTTTCGTGCCCCTCCCACCCCTCCAGGGAGGCCCCGCCTGAGCGAGGAGGGTATCGGAATACCATACTATTTACATGGTTTCGTGCCCCTCCCACCCTTCCAGGGAGGCCCCGCCTGAGCGAGGAGGGTATCGGAAACCATACTATTTACATGGTTTCGTGCCCCTCCCACCCCTCCAGGGAGGCCCCGCCTGAGCGAGGAGGGTATCGGAAACCATACTATTTACATGGTTTCGTGCCCCTCCCACCCCTCCAGGGAGGCCCCGCCTGAGCGAGGAGGGTATCGGAATACCATACTATTTACATGGTTTCGTGCCCCTCCCACCCCTCCAGG
This sequence comes from Prorocentrum cordatum, assembly GCA_963575745.1. Taxonomy (NCBI): domain Eukaryota; class Dinophyceae; order Prorocentrales; family Prorocentraceae; genus Prorocentrum; species Prorocentrum cordatum. The sequence goes on along the minus strand of CAUYUJ010017075.1, from coordinate 7,718 downwards.
GAGGCCCCGCCTGAGCGAGGAGGGTATCGGAATACCATACTATTTACATGGTTTCGTGCCCCTCCCACCCCTCCAGGGAGGCCCCGCCTGAGCGAGGAGGGTATCGGAATACCATACTATTTACATGGTTTCGTGCCCCTCCCACCCCTCCAGGGAGGCCCCGCCTGAGCGAGGAGGGTATCGGAATACCATACTATTTACATGGTTTCGTGCCCCTCCCACCCCTCCAGGGAGGCCCCGCCTGAGCGAGGAGGGTATCGGAATACCATACTATTTACATGGTTTCGTGCCCCTCCCACCCCTCCAGGGAGGCCCCGCCTGAGCGAGGAGGGTATCGGAAAACCATACTATTTACATGGTTTCGTGCCCCTCCCACCCCTCCAGGGAGGCCCCGCCTGAGCGAGGAGGGTATCCGAAAACCATACTATTTACATGGTTTCGTGCCCCTCCCACCCCTCCAGGGAGGCCCCGCCTGAGCGAGGAGGGTATCGGAAAACCATACTATTTACACGGTTTCGTGCCCCTCCCACCCCTTCAGGGAGGCCCCGCCTGAGCGAGGAAACCACCAACGCCCAGAGGGCTGGTGGGATTGAGAGTCTGTGTGCCGGAGCTCCTTACATGTCTGCAAGGTCGCTGAGCCTAGTGCACACCAAGGGGTCCTCCAGGGCCTCGGCAAACCCTTTCAACATGAGCGGACAGGATGAGGAGGAGGAGGAGGAGGAGGGAGGAGGAAGAGGAGGGGGAGGAGGAGGAGGAGGAGGAGGAGGAGGAGGAGGAGGAGGAGGAGGAGGAGGAGGAGGAGAGGATTGGGACCAGATAGAACCCATGATGCATCAGCGATATACACCCTCCCGTCCCATGTCCCCTCCTCTTAAGTTCCTACACGCATCTTTTCCAAACCTCGGACGCGCGCCCAGGAGAGACAGGCGCCCCATGGGCGTGGCATTGGTGAGGAAACTGAAGTTCAATACATCTGGCAGGTTTTTTTGGAATCGCAACTGGGTTTTCATATGTGTTTCAAGAGCTATATCTTAGAATGCTCAGAAACCCAATGGCTTTGAAAAGGATTTCGTCATGCGCGCGCGGCGACGCCGCTCCAGAGTGCTCGCGCGATGGGACTGGTGTGACGACCTTTTGCCCACAGCATTCGCAGTCGAAGTCCGAGTAGAGCTCTCAGAGTTGGGAGTCCGCGTGCTGCTGCTGCTGCTGCTGCTGCTGCTGCTGCTGCTGCTGCGGTTGCTGCTGCTGCTCTTTGCCATCATCCATCTTATCCTCTTCCTCCTCCTCCTCCTCCTCCTCCTCTTCCTGGAGGGTATCGGAAAACATGCTGTTTACACGGTTTCGTGTCCCCCCTCCACTCCTCCAGAGAGGCCGCGCTTGAACGAGGAGGGTCGCGGAAAGCATTACTCTTCGCCAGGTTTCGTAGCCCTCCCCCCTTCCAGCGGGGCCCCGCCAAAGCGAGGAGGGCATCAAGAAAATGGGTCCCACGAAACCGTTAATCTCTTTATGTGGGGAACTCCGTTAGCATAATTTTCATCGGCGAACTGGAACGGACAGGGCGCGCGTCGCCACCCGTACCCGCGGTCATTCAACCCTTTCCTCTCATCATCGTCCTTATTCTTCGCTCTGGCTCCTCTGCCCCGCGCAACTCCTTTTTATCTCGTCAGCATATTCCTCCTGCTTCTAATTCCTCATTCCTTTCCCTTTTCAATCTCGCATCATTCCTACTGTTCCTCCCCCTGATCCTACTACTCACAATTTAGCCATCACTCCTCGTCGTTCCTTCCTTCCTCGCCCCATTTCAATACTTAATGCCACCAACGCCCGTTTCGATTCGATGCGGGCGGCCCGAGGAATCCTTCGAAGCGAGCGACGTCGCGTGCGACAGCGTGAATATATGCACGGGCACACACAAAGACAGAGGTACACACACACACACACACACACACACACACACACACACACACGCACACACACACATACACACACATACACACACACACACGCACACAAACGCACACGCACACGCACGCGCACACACTGGCACACACAGGGACACCCAGACAACACACACACACACGCAGGCATACACAAACACACACACACACACACATGCACACTCACACCCACACGCACACGCACGCCCAAAGCAAGCACGGTGATGGACCCACTACCAGCCAATTGCTGGTGCATGGTAGTTCGCGTTTCCGCCATTCCTGCTTTTGCTTCCGATCCGTTGAAGATTTTTGCCTCGGCTGGGGGGCCCGCCGCCCGCGGGAGAGATCCCCCGCCCAGCTTTTTCCTGTGCGAGCTCGTAGTGAAATGGCCACTTCGTCGGGAAAAGTATCGACCCCGCCCACCCGCGGTCACAGAGGCTCCCACGAGCCCTTTTGTGGCGTCGCGCGGTGGGGTTCCCACCTCCCCCTGTCTACCTGGTTCCCTCCCTCCATGTCCCTTTCCTTTCCCGCCTCCTCCTTCCTCTCACCCTCCTTTCTTTTTTTTTTTGTTCTCCCCACCTCTGCTTTTCCCTTCCCTCGATTGCCGTCTTTCGGTACTCGTTTTGAATAGAGCAGTGTGGTCGCCCCGTCCTCCTTCTCCTCCCCCCTCCCCTCCTCTCCTGTCTCCTGTGTTCCCCTCTCGTCTTCTCTCGTGCCGTCGGGCTGCGATCTGCGCGCGCCACTTTCGTGGGCTCCTGGGAGGCCCAGCGGAGGTGGGTCCCACATGGATCACTTCGAGACCTCCTGGGGGCTGCGATCTGCGCAATTGTCGCCACTTTCGTGGGCCCCTGGGAGACCCAGCGGAGCTGGGTCCCACGCGGATCACCTCGAGACCTCGCGGTGCCCTGGGGCTGCGATCTGCGCAAGTGTCGTGTTTTTCGTGAGCCGTCTTGGGCCACATTGGACGCGCCACCGCCTCGCCGGGCGCCGGGGGGGGGCGCTCCGCCACGCCAAGGGCACAGGGGGGAAGGGGCTTTCCGGGAGGGGAAGAGGAGGTAGGATGGGAACCCAGACATGATCGCGTCGTAAAAAAATCAGGACGCAAGGTTTTTGCATATTTTCGGCGTCAGGGGGCCCTCGCCGGGCCTCGGGACCGTCAAAAAACCACTCAGGGCGAGAAACCGGCCCCGGGGAAAGGGCCGGGACTTCCGGGGACGCCGTCCTGGAAAAATCAGAACGTCGCATGTCTGTCTGGGGAACGCCAGGGGGCTCGGGGAGTGCGGACGCAGCGTAGTTTACCAGGGATCGTGGCCCTGGGAGCGCGGCCGCAGCATAATTTACGATGGGTCGTGGCCCTGGGAGCGCGGGCGCAGCATATTTCACTAGGGATCGAGGCCCCGTGCGGTGGAGATAGAGACGAGCGCGTCCTTGCGAGGACAAGCAGAATGGGGGGACGGCGGGCAATGTTGAAATGAAGACACTGCTGTTCCGGCTTTTGGGAGATGCTGGGAACGGACGCGCCCCGCATTCGGTGCGTGGTGTATCCAGGGCGCTTGATGATGAATCAGTTTGTCCCGTGGTTTTTCGGCGTGGCATTTCCGTTTTGTTTCAAATATGGGGTGGGGATGCCAGACATGCCTGAGTGGCAGGAAAATGCAAGGCATCGACGTGGGCCAGCGGCGCCCCGCGTGGAACTGGCTCTGTGGGCGCGCATCATGACGCGTCGGGTGGAGTCTCAGTTCCGGCGTGAGTGGCGGTTTGGTTCTACAGTGTTGTCGGTCTTGTTTCAAAGTTCCGTGAATATGGCCCGGTCCGCTCGTTTGGCGGATTATAGAAAAGATGGAGCGACGGAGCGCCAGCATTCGCAAGGTGAGCCCGAGAAGGCGGCCGTCAGCATCGCAGATGCTTTGCATGGTGCGCACAAGGATCCGTCAACCGGGAAGCCCACGAACGTACGCGGAGATTTCTCGAAGCTGAAGTATGTGCAGTCGCTCGACCCGATAGCGAAGCGATTGGTTGCGGGGACCAGCGCGGTCGCTCGCAAGATTGAAGGGGCGAACGAGGTGCGGGCGCTCCTGAGGCACGACGCCCATGCTGCTCGAATCGCCCATGGGGTGCCGTTATTTTTCACCATGTCCCCAGACGAGAGACGCAACCAGGTAGTGGTGCGGCTGTCGCGGTCGCGAAAGAAGGACCCTGTGAATCGTCGTGCGGCGCGGGCGCTCCACGGCCCGGCGCACGGTGGGTTGCGGGAGCCGTCGCCGGCGCACGCGGGAGAAAAAACAGGAGATGCCGTAACAAAGGATGGGCGCGAGCAGGCGGGCGAGGGCGGATCGGGCACAGAAGGGGCAGAGGGTGACGACGACGTGGGCATGGTAGTGCCTGTGGCGATGTTGGCAGACGCCGTTCCCGCGTCGGACGAGAGACGGGCAGTGCTCGCTCGGGGCCCGCTGGCGGACGTCGACAGGTTTCGGGTCATCGTGGGCTTTGTTTTTGAATGCATGTTGGGCATGCGGCATTGTCCGAAGTGCCCAGATTGCGAGTGTGCGGACTTGTTTGGCAGCAGCGCTACGGCGGCGGGCGGGTGTTTGGGTCGCGCGGACGGGGTATGCGGCAGCATTGAAGCTCTGGAGTCGGCTGGGAGTCTGCACTTGCACGCGCAAGTCTTCGCGCAATGTTTGCACCAGCACACCCCGCAGCGCGAACTGATGCAGTTGCCGCCAGACGCGCTGAAGGGGCTGGTACAGGAGCACAAGAGGTACAAGAAAAACGCGAGTCGCCAGGAGTACGTTGACGTAGAAGGATGGAGGAAGAGGAAAACGGAGGTGGAGAAGGCGTGGCCCACGTACCACGAGACGGCGGATCTGGTCGCAGCGCAGGAGTACTTACACAGCGGCCACACGAATGGGCGGGGAGAGATGGAAGGAGGCGGTAGGAAAATAACGAACGACATTGGCAAACGCGCGCCCGATCCTGGGGGAATAGAAAACGGGAAGAAGGTGAGCGAGGAAGGGCGAACGTGGCTGCAAGAATGCTTGGGCGTCTGGGTGCAAAAGGGGCAAAAGTTTCGACGGAACCACGTGCACCAGCGGAGTGTGCGTTTGCAGCGCGTGGCACCGTTGGCTCATTGTCAGAGGAAAGACGACATGACGCAGCGCAGAAGCTTTTTCCCGCGCGCGGCATGGTTAATAGATCGCGCAGTGGTCTTATGCCACGGCTTGTTGAAATCACGTGGCGTGCCGCGAGCTGGGGGGAGGAACGTGACAGGGCGCTTGCACGGGCCAATGAACGAAGAGGAGGAAGAGGACGAGGAATACACGAAAGGGAGGGGAGCAAGGAGCGGCGGAGGTGGGCGGGCAGGTGGGTACGCAGGAGGAGGGGGAGGAGGAGGAGGAGGAGGAGGAGGACCTCCTCCCCCTCCCCCTCCAAAGTATGGTGGTGGTGGCGGAAAACAGGCCCATCAAGGAGGCCTATCCCGGTCTGCCCCGCAGCTCGGACCCGACGCCGGGCTATCCTGGAGCGCCCCCTCTCCCCCTCCCTCCTTGGTACAGCAGTGGCGACGCGTCCTGCCTCGCCTACAGCCCTACCAAACAATGTTCTAAGAACTTTTTGAGGTTCGCACGAAGCGTTCTCAAAACAGTTATGGCGGATTCTGTTTTGTTTTGGCACGCTGGGGAGATGTTCTACGAACTTTGCCTTTGTTATTCGAACAGTTTGGGGTTCTACGAACACTTCGTGGCAGGACCATAGACTATAAGAAGGCCGGGACGGTCGGTCCCTGTTCAACCTTGCCCCCCCCCCCCAACACACACGCACACACAGCCACCCCTTGTCTCGGGTATAGCCTTAATTAAATCGGGCCTGTCCCTTTTTTCAGGAGGAACATTCACAAATAGTCCGAAAGTGGTCTGGGGACGACTTTGTTTAGTATGTTTGAGCATTTTGTTGAGCACCTTTGTGGTATTATTCATTTTTCGCCCAAAATCCTCGGTTACACATCATAAAACCAGGTCGCTCGGAACCCAGTCCTGCCAACGCCCGATTGTCGGCGGCGACCAAGGGGGGAAAATCAGAACGAGAAGGCCTTTTCAGGAAGCGGCGGGACTTCTCATAAGCCCTCGCGCCTTCTGAGCGGTTTTTTGAGCCTTCGGGGAAGGCTCAGAGAAAGCGTCTTAGAACGGCCGAGCCTTCTGAGGAGGCCCGCCCCTTCTCGGTTCACCCCCCGGCTCGCCGCCTACCTTTGACTTTGCGGCCCCTCCCGCTGCTCGGGGGCGGAAAAGAGGGGGGGGGATGACTAGGGGGCGGTGGATATCATGACGGGGGTCATGATATCTCCCCAGATTTCATGGCGCCTCTTCTTATCTCGTTACGCCTCTGGCCCCCCCGGCTGGGCCGCGCACGTGCCGCCGGTCATGATTTGCGCCCCCCCCTCCTGGACAGCCCCCTCTTGGCCGCTCCCGATTCTGCCCCCCCCCCCCGCCTCTCCCCGCCTCCGCGCGGCGCGCGCCCTCAGCTGCGGCCCGACCACGCCGCCGCGGAGGAGCCGTCGGGCCTGGTGAAGGCCGCGCGCCGCGCCTCCGCGGGGAGGGAGGAGGGGGGCCCGGAGCTCGGCACTCCGGAGGCCCGCGACAAGATGCTGGAGGTCGAAGAGAAAGACACCGTCAGCATACACTGCCGTTTTTTTTGTACATGCTCCGCGTGCGGATCATGTATTAGGAATGCAGGGACTCAGTATCAAAAACAAAGATGGGCTCGTGCATATATATATATATATATATATATATATATATATGTATATATGTATATATGTATATATATAGTCATTCGTAAATTAATCATGTATTCCAAATCCTATATGTTCAAGAGTCCTATGTATTAAAAGCTCCCCTGCAAACTTTTGGCAGCATGGACTGTTGGCGCTCCGCGCGGGTTTGATGGATTTGCGCATGGCCCCCCCCCCTGGCGGCGGCGGCCCCGGCGCCGCCCCTGGCGCGCTCGGCGCTCCTCTCTGCCCCCAGTCGCGGTGGCCTCTCAGCCTCATTGCATGATCACAAAAAACAAATAAACGGCGTAAACACGAACGTTTGGCGCTCCGCACGGATTGCTTGGATCTGCGCTGGACACCCTTCCCTGGCGCGCGGAGTGCGCCAGGAGCGGCGCCGGAGGTTCCGCCAGGGGGGCACATGTCCATTCGGGTCCCCCGTCTGGGCACTCTCTTGTAGCCGTCTGTGGGGCCTCTTCGGCCGTCTTAGAGGCCTCTTGGGCCGTCTTGAAGCCCTCTTGGGTCGTCTTGGGGGCCTCTTTGCCCGTCTTTGGGCGATCTTGGGGGCCTCTTGGACCGGATTGGAGTCTCGGTAAACATAAAACAGCGAGAACCCCCCAAAAATTGAAAATCCATAAGTTTAGCCTCTTGGGCTCTCTTGGGAGCCGTCTTGGAGATCTCTTGGAGCATCTTGGAGGCGACTTTGGCCGTCTGGACGCTATCTTGGGCGTCTTGGTGCGATCGTTCGGCGACTCGGGGCGCTCATGGGTTGGCTCGGGTCCCTCTTTGACCGTCTGCGGGGCCTCTTGAGCCCCTCTGGGACCGAGTTGGAGCCATCTTTGGCCCGGAAAAGACATACGGAAAGACGCTTTGGGCACGCTGGAAGCCCTGAGAGATTTGGCAAGTTGGGGCCCGGCCCCCAAAAAGATTCCTCAGGATTGAAGACTAAGGCCGATGGGGTTAGGCAAAGGAACCGAGGACACGCCCACTTCGTGCCCAGAGGAACGGTGGCGCATATA
>CAUYUJ010017074.1:238668-249940 GCA_963575745.1 Prorocentrum cordatum | reverse complement strand
CTGGGTACAGGCCCGGCGTTCGGAGCCCCGGAATCATCCACCTGCATGGGATTCTGTTCCCTGCCTCGTCGAGCCCCTCGTCGAAAAGCGACAAACACACATACACGCGCACACACGCGTACACACACCCATTCGCTGGAACACACACACACACATACACACCCACACAAACACGTACACACACACACGTACACACGCATACACACGCACACACACAAACACACACACACACACATACACGCGCACACACGCGTAATGTGATGATGATGATGATGATGATGATGATGATGATGATGATGATGATGATGATGATGATGATGATGATGATGATGATGATGATGATGGGGAGCCCCCGGTCAATGTCGCAACACTTTTCTGGGCCCCCTTGTTGTGTTTTTTCAATGCGGGGTCTCCGGTTGCCCCCGGAGGTCCCGTCAACACTGTTGGTTTTACAGATCGATGTGGCCCGTTCAAAGCCTCCGGAGACAGAAAAGAGCGGACAGCCTCCACGACGTCCTGGGGGCTACTCACCCAGACGGCCACAGAAGACTCCAAGACGACCGCACAGGCTTCGAACAGGACTCCCAGGAAGGGCCCAAAGGCCGAAATCATCCAATCTGTTTAAACGGGAGCCCCCCCCTGCTGCCCCAAGATGGGACCCTTACAAACCTACAAGAGCCACAAACGATTCAACAAGGCACGGTGGCGGGACGACACGGGAGAGGAGAGAGATAGAGAGACAGAGAGAGAGAGAGAGGAAAAAAACACACGCACACACAAAAACACGCCCACACACACGCGCATTCGACCCGGGCTCCCGCTCGTTCCGTATCGCGTTCGGGCTGCAGCGCTGCCCTCGTCTACAATTACTCCATATGAACACTACCCCCCCTCTCTCACCAATGTTGCGGGAAAAGCTCGCGGCGACACCTGAAAACAAGAAAAACACAATGCCTCATTTGGGGTCGGCGGCAGAGGCGGCAGCCTTAAGATTTTTGCTGGTCCAGGTCCGTCGGTTTCGGTCCTAGGCCGTTATCGCTCAAGTGTGGCTCACTAAGGGAGGCTTGTCCACCGCCGAAGCACGCCCGCTGCGAGGGGGCACGACGGGCACTGCCACCCCCGGTCCCGCGCCCCCCGGGTGCTGCGCCTGCCTGCTGCTGCCTCTGCCGCCCCCCCCCACCCCCCCCCCCCCCCCCCTGCACGCCCGCGTCTGCTCGCCGCGTTTCTCCTCCGGCACGCCCTCGCCCTCCCGCCCCGGGAGCCCGCGGCCCTGCCACCCGAAGGGTGGTCGGCTGCGCCGCAAGGGTCGGCCGAGCCAGGCCCTTCGTAGCCAGCAGTTCTGTTGTTCTTCCTCCTCCTCGCCCCCCTCCTCCCCCTCCTCCTCCTCCTCCTCCCCCTCCTCCTCCTCCTCCTCCTCCTCCTCCTCCTCCTCCTCCTCCTCCTCCTCCTCCGCCGAATCATCTGTCGCCGTTGCCCGCGCGTTGCCACCTCCCTCCCCCCGGTTTTTGGCCAGGGCGGCGGGGCCGGACAGATGGTCCGATGGTGCGGGACGGAGCTGCGGAGCTGCACCGACCGTGCTGCCTGATGGCGGCTGACGAGCTCAGCTGGGAAGTCGCTGGGGGCTGGCTGGGCACTGGTGGGGCAGTGCTCGCACTTCTGACTGCAGCCAGACGCGCCGTGTCGGCAGAGTGGCAGAGGAGCTCGGCTGAGAGGTCGCCGGGGGGCGGCTGGGCACTGGTGTTGCAGCGCTCACATTTTTCACCAGCCAGACGCGCCACTGCATGCGAGTGCGGGCCGCGCCCGGCCACAAGCTCGGGGGCCCATTGCGTCGACCGGGCTCGGGAAGTGCCGCGGAGCGCCGGCTTCGGCAGCTTCGGCCCCGGTCCTCTCCGCGGCGCGTGCAGCGGGCTTCCAGCCTCCCCTGCCCCCCTCCGCCTCCTCCGCTCGTGCATGCTCCTGGAGACTGCACGTGCTGCACGTGCGACGCGCTCTCACCTCATCGTCCTCATCCCCCCCTCCCTTCTCGTCCTCCTCCTCCTCCTCCTCCTCCTCCTCCCTCCCTTCCTCCTCCGCCTCCCCCCTCCCTCCCTCCTCCGCCTCCTCCGTTCCCTCCCTCCCTCCCTTCCTGGCCACGTAGATTGTGGCGCCCAGGACGCTCCAGGACACTCCCTTCCTCCCTGCTGCGGCCTGGGGACGCCCGAGTGGGTCCCCACCCCCATCACACCAGGGGACCCCCGGGCAATGGGGCTCATGTCCTGGGTGCCACGTCAGCTGCTGCCGTTCTCGCCTGAGGACATGTGGCGGCCTCCCGCCGCCCCTGCCGCCAGCTGCCTGACCCCAGACTGCCGCTCAGCCTCGGGTCCTCGAGCCCCCCTCCCCCCGATCTTCCCCCCCTCCTCCGTGGGCCCGAGTTCGAACCCTTCTCCCCTCGAGCCCCTCTCTCCCCCCCGATCCTCCCCCAACCCTTCTCCGCGCCCCCCTCCTGCACCCCCACCCACTTTCGGCCCACAGGCGCGCGGCACGCCCGCGACACAACCTCGAGTCGCGCGGCGCGGGTGCCGCCGACGCCGCCGCCGCCGCCCCCGCGGCGGCCTCAGCGGGAGGGCGCGGGCGGCCCCATCGGTGGCCAGGGGCGGCGGCGGCGGCGGCGGCGGCGGCGGCGACGACGACGACGACGACGACGACGACGACGACGACGATGACCACGACGACAACGACGACGACGACGACGACCACCACGACGGCGACGGCGACGACGACGACCACGACGACGACGACGACGACCACGACGGCGACGGCGACGACGGCGACCACGACGACCACGACGACCACGACGACCACGACGACCACGACGACCACGACGACCACGGACGGACGGACGCACGGACGGACGGGCGCGGGCGGACCCTCGGTGGCCAAGGGCGGCGCCAGGGGGGACGCATCGAGCCCCAATCGCTCACTCCGTCCTGGGAGTGCGGGGTACGGATGCCGCTGCTCGCCCTGGAAGTTCTTCGTCGCCACGGCTGGTTTCCCCTCGGGCGCCCCTGGAATGGCTCGGGTGATCAGCGGCATTTCTACAGCCAAAATCCATGGTAAGGACGCGGTGCTTCCGCAAGGGCACCCTTGCATCCTTGCCTCCTCGGCCAACCCTTGGTCAATCTCGACATCCAAGGGCGTCCAATTTACAAGGCCAAAGGGCCGTGCATCCTTACCTTGGCTCCTCGCTATCGATTTCGGATTTTGATTCTACTCTTCTCGGATTCGAGGTCCGAGGTTTTCGGGTTCGTTGTTCGAAGTCCGAGGTTTTCGGGCGCTTTCGTGGGTCCCCGACGGCGCTCCAGCCAAAGGGGTGCTCTTGAGCAGTTGTCGTCCCCACCTCGACAACGACGCTGGCGACGACGCCGACGCCGACGGCGCATCGACACTGACCGACGCCGACGGCGCATCGACGCCGTCGCCGTTGACGCCAGCGCAATCGGCGCTGACGACGACGACCTTGACGCCGACAACGACGACCTTAACGACGACGACGACGCCACCGCCGCAGACGACGACGACCACGACGACCACGACGACCACGACGACGACGACGACGACGACGACGACGACGGCGACCACCACGACGACGACGACGACGACCACCACCACGAACACGACAACCACGACGAAGACGACGACGACGACCACGACGACGACGACGACCACGACTACGACCACGACGAAGACGACGACGACGACCACGACGACGACTACGACCGCGACGAACACGACGACGACGACCACGACGAACACGACGACGACCACGACGAAGACGACGACGACGACGAACACGACGACGACGACGACCACGACGACGACTACGACGACCACGACGACCACGACGACGACGACGACGACGACGACGACGACGACGACGACGACCAGCCCCCGCCGAGGCCCCCGCCGACCCGCGAGGCCAGCGCCAAGGGCGCGTTGCGTGCGCCCAGGCGCTCGGGCCGGCCCCCTGCCCTCCGCCGCGCGTGCCTCGCCGCTCCAGCCGCGCTGCTGTGGCCAGCGGGCGCTGCTACGCCCCAGACGCTCGGCGGCCCTCGGCGGCCTTCGGCGGCCGTTGGCCCTCGGTGCTCCTCGGCGGTCTTCGGCGGCCCTTGGCACTTTCGCTGCACTCGCCGGCGCTGGTGCTGGTGCTGGCGCTGTCGTCGTCGTTGTCGTCGTCGTCAAGGTTGTCTGGTGCTGGTGCTGGCGCTGTCGTCGTCGTCGTCGTCGTCGTCGTCGTCGTCGTCGTCGTCGTCGTCGTCGTCGTCGTCGTCGTCGTCGTCGTCAAGGTTGTCCTCGTCGTCGTCGTCGTCGTCGTCATCGTCGTCGTCGTCAAGGTCGTCGTCGCCGTCGTCGTCGTCGTCAAGGTCGCCGTCGTAGTCAAGGTCGTCAAGGTCGTCGTCGTCAAGGTCGTCGTCCTCGATTTCGACGACGCCGTCACCGCCGTCCACGTCGCCGTCGTCGTCTGCGTTGTCGCCATCGCCGATTCTCATACGGACAACCGAGAAGGCCTGGTGGCCCTCCCTCATAGCTTCCAGCGGCCCCCAGGGCTGATCAAACCAGGACGGCGCGGCATCAGAAGCCTTCACAAGGTCTTTCGAGGGAGCTCTGGAAGCTCTTGGAGAGAAATTCTGGAGAACTTGACGGCATCTGTCTTTGGAAGCAGTTGGAATTTCAGAGAAGGCCTCCCGAGACACGCTGCAGCCCCGGAGTGGTCGCGGCGGGCCCCAGCCCCAGCCACCGTGCCTGGGGTGATCAATCAAACTAGTTGCTCTGGGTTTCTCCATGAGCGTGGGGGGGGGGGGACCCGCCCGACGGGAGTCGACCTCGCCTCGTCGTTGCGCCGCGACGGGGACTGGAGCGCCTTCGGCGCGCGGTTGCTGCCCGCGACGGGGGTCGATGTGGGGCTGTCGGCAGGGGTGACGCCCCCCCGACGCTTATGATGGACTTGTTTTCCACCACCACCACCATAAGCTGGAGGGGGAGGGCGTCCTCCTCCTCCTGCTCCTTCTCCTCTTCCTCCTCCTCCTCCTCTTCCTCCTCATCGTCCTCATTTTCGTCGTCCTCCTCCTCTTCTTCCTCCTCCTCCTCCCCCATCCAACTTGTGGTGGTGGTGGAAAACAGGCCCATCAGCTTACTAAGAGACTCGGAGTATCTGCAAGTCGAGAGAGAGCGGCCCTCCGGGGGGCGAGGTCGGCCCCCTGCGGCCTCCTCGAGGTGGCGGCACGGCCGGTGCGTCTTCCCCTCAAGCCCAGCGAGTGCAGAAACGCCACGGTTGCAGGGCGCTTTTTTTTCGATTCTATAGGCTTACGCCACACCCGCCGACCCCTATATAAGCTACTGCGCCTCCAGGACTGCATTGCACGAGGCTTGTCCGGATCGTGACACGGCGCTCGACACCGTTCCTGTTGCTTCGTTGCTGTTGTCGTACCTCTTGGTGCTCTTTTGTTGCCTTTTGGTGGCATCTTGGCCTGTCTGCAGGCCATATCCGGCCGCCTCGAGGCATCTTGGGCCAAGTTTTGGGGCCTCTTGGGGGCTTCCTGGGGGCTTCCTGGAGGCCTTTGAGGTTCTCTGGGGGGTCCCTCAGGGCCTCTTGGGCTGTTCTTTGGGCATGCTGGGGACGTCTTGGGGCCGAAGGCTCGAAAAGGTGCCCTATGGGCTCCGTCTTGGAGCCGTCTGGGGGCCCTCTTGGGCTGTCTTGGGAGCCTCGGGGACTGTTGTTGGCCCCTCTTCGGCCCTTCTTGGGGGCCCCTTTGGCCGTCTGGGGGCGATATTGAAGGTTTCTTTGCCCGTCTGGGACGTTGTGAAAACCGAATCGGCGAGCATGCGAAAAATGCTTGTTTCTCGAAGGGAATGGGGCGATGTTTGTTTCTTGGGGCCCTCTTTGGGCGCATCTTGGGGGCCTTTTGGGGCGTCTTGGCAGCTTCGGAGGCCGCCTGGAGGCCATCGTGGGCGTCCAGGGCGATATTTCGGCGATTCGTGGCCCCCTGGGACCGTCTGGGGAGCGTTTTGGTGCCTTCTTGGCCAGTTTTGGAGCCCTCCGCTCCCCCGTGGCGGGTTCGGTCCGGGGTCCGGCTGTGCCAGGGGGGGGGGTCGAATTGCCGGTTTGGGGTCCCTGGGGAGGGGAGTATGGGGGGGCGGTAATCTCACACGCCTAGAGGCCCACAAGGGGTCGGCGGATTCCTCCGATTCGATTTGATTGGATTTCAATGGTTTCCGCTTCCTATTCGATTCACTTTGGATTTCGATTTGGATTCTCCTAGCCTGCCGATTTCCGCCGATTCGATGTTGTCCGACTTGGCTGCCGATCTCCGCCGATCCGATTCATTTCGAACGCCGATCTGAATGATCGATTCGATTCTGGGCTCGCCTGCGGTCGGCAGGGGGTTTCGATATGAGGCCTTCAAGAGAGGGCCTTGCATTGGAGGGTCGAAGGGGTTCCCATCTCTTCCTTGTCGAGAGGCCGGCGGACAGCGTAGGAGGGAAACCGAGGCCTCCTTTGCCGGAATAGCCGGCGGAAGTAAGACATGTTCTTGCAAGATCTGGTAGCAAATCATGGGAGCCGATCTCTAGCGTCGATTAGCGTTTGGGAGTCGATGGGATAGCGCCGCGTCGGTTACCGTCGATTAGCGTCGATGTAGCGTCGATTAGCATCGATTTAGCGTCGATGAGCGTCGATTCGCAAGAGCCGACAAGACGATTTGGGAGGTTCCCATGAGGTGCCACCGAACACCGAACCTGCAAGAGATGGCATCATTGGGGGGTTCAAGGTTTCCGGAATCGGCCATCTGCGGGGTTGGGTGCCAGAGTCCCCTTCCTCTTGGATTCGGCGGTGCGCCCTGGGGGGGGGGAAGTGAAAGGGGGCAGGCCTTCTCATATGGCGGAGGCGCTTTTGCTTCTCAGAAGCCCTCTGGTCTTCTGAAAAGTCCCCTGTGTCTTCGGAGAAGGCTCAGAAAACTGCTCAGAAGGCGCGATGGCTTCTAAGAAACCCCGCCGCCTGCTGAGAAGGCCTGTCCGCTCTCATGCCCCCCGGGCTCGCCGCCAATATGGACGCCTTCGGATTCGACCACCTGCGGGCTTGGGGGCCAGAGTCTTCTCCCTCGCGGATGCCACGGCCCCGATCATCTGGCCTCGAGCAGGCCCGGACTGCAGGCTGCACTGGTGATCGTTCATTAGTTCCTCTCGGATGCCTCCTGGGGCCACCCTTGGGGCAGGGCTGGGACGAGGACAAATCCATCCCAGAGCGCTCTGAGACGCTCTCAGAGCGTTCCGGAACGCTTTGCGAAGGGCGCGGCGCCCGAGACATCCTCCAGAGCCGCCGGATCTCAGAGATTCTCGGCGCAGCCCCACTCGATCTTCTCCTCGCCCTCGCTCCGTCTTAGCCCTCATCCGCAGCCGCCCAACCGCCCTGCCGGCCCGCCGCACGGGCTCTGAGCTCCAGGTGCCTCGCGCAGACCTCTCCCCGCGCGCGCTGCCGCGCGCGCGCGCTTGACGGGGGCGGGGCGGCGCCGCCTGGGGCGGCCCGGCCGCTGCAGGCTCGGAGCGAGACCCCGCCGAGCCTTCTCGACGGCGACGGCGGCGGCGGCGACGACGACGAAGAAGAGGATGACGACGGCGGCGGCGGCGACGACGACGACGGTGGCGGCGGCGGCGGCGTGGGTCGGGGGCGGCAAAGAGGGGGATGATGACTGGGGGGGGTGGATATCATGGCGTGGGCCATGATATTTCCTCAAATTTCATGGCGCCTCTTCTCATTCCATTACGTCCCTGGCCCCCCCGCTGGGCCGCGCACGTGCCGCCGTTCATGATTTGCACCCCCCCCTCTTGGACACCCCCCTCTTGGCCGCTCCCGAGTGGGCGACGACGACATCGACGTCGACGACGACGGCGACCGGGTCGGATGAAAGGCAGGTCGGGGCTCGAAGTTTTCAAGCGTTTTTTCGTCGCTTCCCGGCGGGCTTCCAGCCTCGGGGTGCTCCCCAGCAACTGCGCCCCGCCGAGGGCGTTCCGGCGGTGCCCATATCGTCCCGAATGGCCGCCAGAGACAAGACCCGAAGACTATGGCCGTTCCCCCCGGGGCTCGTGAGAGGCACCTCCCTGGCCTTCCAGGTAGGCAGGGCCCTATGAGTGACACGGTCCGCAGTGGCAGCAGCGAGAGCTACCCCGGGCCACCTCAGGGCGAGTGACGGCTGCAAGCCAGGGCCCGCCGATTTCAAAAGTTGGAGAGCAAAGTCTACCTGCTTCTAAAAGACCGATCTCTGGGGCATATGCCAAGTATCAGTTTCACTATCTAGCCACAGGCATATACAAACACATTGGGTGTCGTTATGTATCTGAGCACATTCGGCATGGATGCTTCTATAGACAACGCGGCATTTGCGTTCTACATCCATCTACGGCACGCTAACGCAGGTCTCGAATGTGCGACGAATGAAGACCGGCTCGTCTTCGCCGGCATTGGCGCAGAAGCTGCCCGCGCAAGGCCGCGCGTAAGCGCCCTCGTTTCCAATGTGGCGTGCCACGCTGGCGGCCCGCGTCAGCCGCGGCGTATGGTCGCCGTGCCATCCCGCGTAAGACTCCTTCCTTTTCGTTTCGTCGCCCACATGGCGCTCCAACTCAAAAGTAGGCTTGACCGCCTCGTTGCGGGGGAGGGGGATGGAGGGGTGGAGGATCGAGGAGGAGGGTCGAGGATCGAGGAGGCCTAGACATGCGATGTCCTGAAATCCCGACCCTTTCTCCAGGGCCAGTTTGTCATCCTGAGTGGTGTTCTGATGGCCCTGGGGCCCTGCGAGAGCCTCTGTAGAACGAAAACGGCGAACAACCTCCGCCTTGATTGTTTCAACGCGTTGGATTCCTGGGGGCCGAGGAGGAGGATCGAGGAGGCACTCCAGCTCAACAGTGGGCCAGGCCGCCCTGGGGGGGCGCACTCCCCGCCGCACACGGCGGGCGGCCCCCCGGGCCACTGCCTTCGCCGCCGCCCGTTCGCCGCCGAGGCTGCCCAACCTCTGTGCCCGATCCTCGACCCTCGTCCTCCTCCTCCTCCTCCTCCTCCTCCTCCTCCTTCTCCCCCTCCTCCTCCTCCCCCTCCGCCTCCCCCTGGATCCTCTGTCCCCGATCCTCGTCCTCGACCATCGGTCCTGGATCCTCTCCCCGATCCTCGATCCGCGATCCTCTGCGGCGACGACGACGACGGCGCTTTTCGATCCTCGATCCTCTTCGATTCTCGAGCCACGACGACGACGACGACGACGACGAAGACGACGACGACGACGACGACGACGACGACGGCGGCGACGACTACGACGACGACGACGGTGGCGGCGGCGATGACGACGACGGTGGCGGCGGCGACGACGGCGGCGGCGGAGGCTGCGGCGGCGGCGGCGGCTGCGGCGGCGATGGCGACGACGACGACGACGAAGACGAAGACGCCGACGACGACGACGACGACCACGACGACGACGACGACCACGACGACGACGACGGAGAAGGCTCCGCAACGCCCAGAGCGCCCTCTCCATTGGCGCCTCGTGCCTCTCACGAGATCCGAACGTATCCACATCCTGATCGTGAGGGGTGCTCAAGCAGCCGCCTGCGCCTCCCTGGGAAAGCTGGGGGCACCTCGGGCCTGGGGGCACTCTCGGCAGCGGCTGGTTGGTGGGTGCTGGTCGGCTTCCCTTCTCCGGCCTCGTGCCGCCAGCGATGCTGCGGATGGGCAGATGAGACCACATATTCATGGGCTGGCTCTGGGACTGGCCACCCTTGCCGCCTCAGAGGGCGGAAGTGTTCACGAGCTCCGAACGTATCCATACCCACGCCCTCGCGGTCTGGATTCTGGGGCGCGATCCTGCGGATGCCTCCGCGTTGGAGCAGCGATGCCGAGCCCAGCCGCCCAAGTGTGCAAGTCAGCCGGTGCACCCGCCGGTCGCCCGCTGGCCCTCGCCACGCACACGCAGGTGCAGCAGCGGCTGCTCGCCCGCTCTGCTTTGGAGGTCGCCAGCGGCGAGCGTATCCATATCCAGGCCCTCGCGGTCTGGATTCCTGGGCGCGATCCCGCGGAAACGCGGTCCTACGGATAAATCCCGCGCGGGACATTCTCTTTCGCTTGGTATTGGGGGTCTGCTTCTTACGGGTCATGAAGCATGAAAAGGGGAAGCTCAATTCCTCGGATGTGCCTTGTTCGGGACCGCAATTGATTCAAAGCGTGTACTTCGTCTTGTGTGTTTACCATTGCAGTTCCTTTGGGTATTCGTTGCCAGGGCCACTGCTTTTCTCGGAAAGCATGGTTTCCTTAGTGTTTGCCCTTCGCTGGCTCTGTTCCCCGCGGCTTCTCATGGCGCCAATCTCCCAGAGCGGATTTCGTTCGGAAAACGATAGGATGGGACCGGGGTGTCCTGGAGAACTTCGTTCCGGATTTCGGGGTGAGTTTCGTGCGGTTTTTGTTGGGGCCAGGAATGAAGACCCCCCCAAAACAATCCACGCGAAATTCATTTCGATGTTCGGTCGCCGTTAAAATCCATGCAGCAAGGGCGCCCTCGAGGGCGCGAAGTTATTCGCGCTTCGCGGTTCGGCTCCGATTCCCCCTCATCCTCCTCTCCTCCCCTGGGAGGCGGCGCGAGAGCGCGAAGTTATTCGCACTTCGCGCTTCGCGCAGCGCGAAGCGCGAAGTTGGGAGCCCTTGATGCAGAAATCCACGCAGAAATCCGCTGCAGCACGTCAGCAGGGCCGGTGCAGTGAGGTTTCTGATGCTCTGATCCCCCCTGGGCAGGCGAACGGCACCCGCAACAAAAACGGCCCCGCATCCGCGGGGTCGCGGCCCCGTGGCCCGGCCAGCGAGGCCGCGGATACGGATACGGATACGGATATATATATATATATATATATATATATATATATACATACATACATACATACATATGTATATATATATATACATACAAGCCGGTCGTTGAAAGTGGATGCCCGAATCTTAATCTACTTTAGGCGCCTTCCTACTTCAAGAGTCGAGCGGTTTTCCTTTTTCCTCCTCTTCAGGAGGCGGTTGGAAGCCAATCTACTTCCAACGCCTTCCTACTTCATGTTTCAACCCATTTCTTCCGACCAGCGTGTATGTATATGTGTGTATATATAATTCCTTTCTAAAAATGCTCATCTGTCTACATGGACGATGTTGTATCTATGTATACGTGTATATATAGATGTATTTACATACGTCTTGCGCCCACAACCTCGGTGCGGT
>CAUYUJ010017074.1:216523-236068 GCA_963575745.1 Prorocentrum cordatum | reverse complement strand
CGACGACAACGACGACGCGACGACGACCACGTCGTCGACCAGGGCGGCGACCCCGACGACGACCGCGACGACGACCACGACGACGACGACGTCGACCCCGACGACGACCACGACCCCACGACGACCACGACGACGACCACGACCACGACGACCACGACGACGACCACGACGACCACGACGACCGCGACGACGATCCCGGCGACGACCACGACGACGACGACCACGACGACCGCGACGACCACGACGACGACGACCATGACGACCACGACGACCACGACGACGACGACGACCACGACGACGACCTGGACGACGACCACGACCACGACGACCACAACCACGACCACCACGACGACGACCACGACGACGACCACGACCACGACCTGGACGACCACGACGACCACCACGACGACCACGACGATGACCACGACAACCACGACGACGACCTGGACGATCACGACGACCACGATGACGACCAGCACGACGACCCGGATGACGACCACGACAAAGACGACCACGACGACGACGACGACCCCGACGACGACCACGACGACCACGACGACGGGCACGACGACGACGACCACGACGACCACGTCGACGACCACGACGACCACGACGACCACGACGACGACCACGACGACGACCCCGACGACGACCACGACGACCACCCACGACGACGACGGCGACCGCGACGACTACCACGACGAACACGACGACCATGACGACGACCACCACGACGACCATGACGACGACCACGACGACGACCACGACGACCACGACGACCACGACGACGACCCCGACGACGACCACCTTGACGACCACGACGACCACGACGACCACGACGCTGACGACGATCAGGATGACCACGACGACGACGACCACGACGACGACGTCGTCGACCAGGGCGACGACCCCGACGACGACCGCGACGACGACCACGACGACGACCACGACGACGACTCCGACGACGACGAAGACGACGACCACGACGACGACGTCGACCCCGACGACGACCACGACGACCACGAGGACCGCTACGACCACGACGACGACCCCGACGACGACCCCGACGACGATGACCACATCGACGACGACCACGACGACGACATCGACCCCGTCGACGACCACGGCGACCGCGACGACGACCACGACGACGACGACGACCATCACGACCATGATGACGACCACGACGACCACGACGACCCCGACGACGACCACGACGACGACCCTTACGACGACCACGACGACGACCACGACGACGACCACGACGACGACGTCGACCCCGACGACGACCTCGACGACCACGACGGCGACGACCACGACCACGACGACGACCACGACGACGACAACGACGACCCCGACGATGACCACGACCACGACGACGACGTCGACGACGACGACCAAGACCACGACCACCACGACGACTGCGAGCATGAGCACGACGACGACGACTACGACCACGACCACGACGACGACGGCGATCACGACGACCACGACGACCACGACGACGAACACGACGACGACTCCGACGACGACCAACATGACGACGACGACGACCACGACGACAACCTGGACGAGCACGACGACGACCACGACGACGGCCTGGACGACCACGACGACGACCTAGACGATCACGACGACCACGATGACCACCACCACGACCCCGACGACGACCACGACGACGACCACGAAGACGACGACGACCCCGACGACGACCACGACGACCGCGACGACGACGACCACGACGACCACGCCGACCACGACGACCACGACGACGAGCACGACGACTACGACGACCACGACGACGACCACGACGACGACGTCGACCCCGACGACTACCACGACGACCACGACCACCACGACCACGACGACCACGACGACGACCACGACGACGACCCCGACGACGACCACCACGACGACGACCACGACGACGACCTCGACCGCGACGACGACCACGACGACCAGGGCGACAACGACGACCACGACGACCACGAGGACGACGACGACGACGACCACGACGACCACGACGATGACGACGACCACGACGACCAGCACGACGATCTCGACGACGACGACGACGACCCTGACGACAACCACGACGACTCCGACGTCGACCCCGTCGACGACCACGACGACGACGTCGACCCCGACGACGACCACGACGACCTCGACGACGACGACGACAACCACGACGACCACGACGACGACCACGACGACGACCCACGCCGACGAAGCGGACCACTACGACGACCACGACGACGACCCCGACGACGACCACGGCGACGACGACGACGACGTCGAACCCCGACGGCGACCACGACGACCACGACGACCACGACGCTGACCACGACAACCTCGACGACCACGACGACGACCACGACCACGACCACGACGACGGCGTCGACCGCGACGACGACCACGACGACCGCTACGACCACGACGACGACGACCACGATGATCACGACGCCGACCACGACGTCGACCCCGACGACGACCACGGCGACGACCACGACTACGACGACGACGACGACCACGACGACCACAACCACGACCACCACGACGACGACCACGACGACGACCACGACGACGACCACGACCACCACGACGACGACCACGACGACCACGAAGACTACCACGACGACCACGACGACCACAACGACGACCACGACGACGAGCCCGACAACGACCACGACGACGACGATCACGACCACGACGTCAGCCTCGACGACGACCACGACGACCGCGACGGCCACGACGTCGATGACGACGACGACGACGACGACGACCACGACGGCCACGACGACGACCTGGACGACCACGACGACGACCACGACGACGACACCGACGAAGAGCACGACGACGACGACCACAGCGACGACGGCGACCCCGACGACGATGACCACGACGACCACGACGACGACCTGGACAATCACGACGACCACGATAACGACCACGCCGACGACCCCGACGACCCCGAGGATGAACACGATGATCATTCACACGACCACGACGACCAAGACCACCACGACGACGACCACGACGACGACCACTTCGACGACCACGACGACCACGACGACGACGATGACGATGACCACAGCGGCGGCGGCGACGACGACGACGTCGACGAAGTTGCCGACGACAACGATGACGACAGCGACGTTGATGACGAGGACGACCACGACGACCATGACGACGACGACCACGACGGCGGCGGCAGCGACGACGACGACGACGACCAGCACGACGACCACGACGACGACGACGACCACGACCACGGTGGCGGCGGCGACGACGACAACGACGTAGACGACGACGACGACGACGACGACCCTGACGACCATGACGACGTCGACGACGACGACGACGACGACGGCGGCAGCGACAACGACGACGACAAAAGGGACGACGACGACGACGAAGTTGACCCCGGCGGCCCAGGTCTTCGGCGAAATCTGATCCTTACCGTCGCCGATCAACGGTTCAGGCAGCTCGATGGTCGGCGGGAGTGGGGCTCGGATTTCGTCGAGCACGTGGCGAAATCCAAACACTACTTCCGCCTCCCATCCCCATCCCTTCAGGAGATTCGATGGTTCGGGGGTTCATGGTCCGGCTGCCGCCCCCTTTTCTTTTGAGCGTCCCACCCCTCGTGGGGAGGAGTACACCTTAGGCGATGCTTAAGAAAACTTAAGTTTTCGGCCAGAGTCTCGATTATTCTTGACGTTTCAATGTAAGTCTAAGTTTTTAATGGAAACGTTGGGTTTTTATTCAAGTTCTGAGACTATGAATTTCTTAACCCATGATTTCTTAAGCATTTCGCAGGGTGTAGCTGCCGAGCCAGGTCCGGAGAATGCAGTCGTCGGGACCCGGAGGCCCAGTCCACCTCTGCCGACGGCACCATCCAGCCAAGCAGGCGCCAGAGCACCCCTCGGCGCGCACGGGCTCGCAGCAAAGCTGAGGAAGACAAGCTACGTGCGCCAAGCGTGCTCGTGAGGGCAAGGCGCGACTTGGCATCGCTCGGACGTGTGCATTTTTCCTTCGGCGAGGACCATCCAGGAGCATCCTTGATGATTTGGCGAAAACCACGCACGAAACCGAACAAAAACACATGGAATGGACGTCCGAGCGATGCCCAGGCGGAGGTTCGGATGTCGCCACTGCCAGGGGCCCGGCCCGCGACGCCGCGGCTGCGGGCTACGGGCACGTCTTTCGCCAGCGAGCCTCGGCGCGACAGGCCGGGCGGCGGGCGGCCCCGGCCCGAGCTCGAAGGAGACACGTTGGCATGTGCATGAATTTTCGAAGCTCCGCGCCGACTTCTTGGCTCGGCGCCTGGGGCACCCCTGGCGGCGTCTCCGGCGCCGCGCGCCAGAGAGGGGGTCCGGCGCAGATTTAAGCAATCCGCGCGAAACGTCGAAAGTTTATGTTCATACAGTTTGGTCTTCCTCTACGGGAGCCGCGGCGACGCGGCCTTGTGCTGGCTCAGCCCCATCCAGCACCTTCTCGCCATTCTTCTGCTCGTCTTCCGCCCTTCAGGAGGGAAAGAAATTGACACAAGACAAAACGACGTCGAGTTCTACGGAAACGCAGAGATCAATGTGGGAAGTACGGGGTATAAGAGGAGGACCTAGCAAATACGGAAAATGTTTGAAATTCTTGACGCTTCGCGTATCCCCACCAGCACACAAAGCGTTGACGGGATCAGAGGAGGGGCTAGGCAGTCCGCGCACCATGTCGGACCTGAAGTACATAGGAGGCGGGGTCGCCATGTCCAACCGCCGCCTCCACGAAGACCTCCCGGCCTCACCAGCCCCTGGCACAACACTTTCCCCCCCGACAGTACGGGACGAGCGGTTCTGCAGGCTGCAGAAGGACGCCAGATACAAATGCAACGGCTGCTCCAGCACGGGACTACAGGGAGCAGCCGGCACCTGGGAAGATGATGACACCCGTGAGTTGCTCGCCCAGAACCGCGCGCAGGCATACATGAAGGGCAAGAGCTGCAGATGGCTCTGTGAGATGTGCTGGGTCAGCTCCCTGGAAAGCAAGGGAATCCACGTTCCTGACCCCAACCAGGCTGAAGGCATTACCAAGAAGGCCATGCAGCAGCGACTGCAGGAGTACAAGCGCAGAATGGGCGACGAACGAGCGCGCAAGAGAGCTCGGACCCTCCCTTCACTGTCCAACCTCCCGCTGGGGTTCGGATGGTCTAGCGAGGCCTCGATCCCTACATCCCTGAGTGACCTCGTCATGCGGGCGCCGCGCCCCTTCCAGCCAGCCTGCGCCGGCACCACCCTCCAACCACACAGGCTCACCGACGGCATGTTTGGTGCAGAAACGCACCACACCCAAATGTACTCGGCCACGTGCGACACCTGCCCCCCCGGTTCCCCTTTGCTTCTGAATGGATGCCTGGCCATCCAGCCCTGGGATGCTTCATACGGCGCCCAGAGACGGACGCCAACTGCAACGAGCAGACAGGACTCCCGTCGTGGGACGCAATGCCCTTTGTATGGGTCACACGGAAGTGGAACGCAACATGGGCCTGTAGGAGGTGCCTTGTTCACATCTGGAACATCGCCCCGGGCGTCCTCGACCAAGTACTCGGCCGCTACTCCGACGAGGTATACCCCGCCACCCCCACCGTGCGACAGGCCACAACCGACATTCCCGAGGACTGGTGCAACTACGACATGACGGCGCACCTTTCCCCAGCCACCCGGGCCTCGGGCACAAGCACTGGCACACTGGTCCCACCAGGCAACGATCAGTCAGCACAGCCCCCCGCTGCCCACGAACAAAGGGGTTCGGCCGACGGAGCCACCACCCCCTACGTTTTTCCCAACCAGCCGCCGCCCCCTGCACCCCAGCTGCCTACATACTCCACCTGGTTGGCTGGGGAGGAGTCGAGAGCCCCCGTTCGCGCTCTAGTGAGTTACCTGATTGAGTGGAGCCACGTAGCCTACACCCTCTGGGGGGCCTATGTGCAGCGACTGGGGAAGGATATAGTGGGCGACGTGACCGACGAAACGGGATGGCCTTTCGAGCAATTGCTGCCCTTCCTGGACTCAATCTACGGAAAGGAGATCCCCAGCAATGGCCATCCACCACACATCCCATGGGACGGAAAGAGGGCTGCTGCGGCCAGGGTTGTCACACGCCTGGTGGATAGCAACCCAAAATACAAGAAGGAATGGGAGCACTACGCCAGCAACCTGGACAACAAGAAAGGACAGTGCCCCTACCGTCGGCCGGTACACGTCCTCACGCAGTTCCTCCCGGAGCTGGAGAAGCATCTAACCAGAGGGACAATTGAACTCCTCGCGGCCCACCCCCAGGACGCGACGTCCAGAGGATCAGAAGAGGAGTCGCCCGCTGCCAGCTGGCTCAACAGGCCCCAGGAGAGGGCGCAACTGCCCACGACCGACCAACGCGCGGAGGATCACGAGGCCACCCTGGCCCGCGCCAGCGCCTCCCCCCGGCAACCCGACGCACCTGGCCTGCCCGATGGGCCCCTCGAAGAGGTGCCTTCCTCACCAGAGCACTTGAACGGCGACGGCAACGTGGAAGGCATCGACTGGGACGATGACGCCAACAAGAAATCCGAGACGGACGACAGCCCGCCAAGTCCCCCCGACCCAGAACAACAGGACGGCTCTGCACACCAGGCTGACGACGCAGACAGTCCAGCTCACACCTATCCGACGGCGGCCCAAGCCCCCCCCCCCCCTATATGGACCCAGCCCCCCCACGGGGCTGAATCCGAAGCCTGGCCCCCATTTGCGCGGGCGTCAGATCGAGGGGCACCGCGCGACGCATGGAGGAGGGGCGAAGCCCCCCCTTAGTGAGGAACGAGCCTGGAACGTTCGCATCGGTGACGGCCGGTCACTCAGACAATCGGGGAGCGAAGCAAGCCGCCGACCACCCATAATCGCCGAAGACCGCAACAGAGAACACTCAGCCACACCACCCCGCAGCTCACCCAGACAGCGCCACAGCTCGCAAGGATGGCGGCACGACGCACGGACAGTAGCAATCCCACCTGCGCGCCGAGACGACCCCATGGGGGCCCCCCCCCATGTGCCTGAGACCCATCGGCGACGCAGACGCCACAAGGGACGAGCCTGCACCAGAAGAGATCACGCGAATGCAGAAGATGCTGGGGGGGTGCTTTCAATGGGGTGTGGAGCGCCTGGGCCAGAAAGGCGGCCCACAAGCAAGGGAGCTCCTGGGTCAACATCAAGTCCGACCCCCGGCGAAACACGCCACAGCAGTTCGACGACTTCCTCATGGGCAGCGAATGCCAGCTCCACGTCGACTGGCCAGACGTCATGGAGAAGCAGCGCAAGCACGCACAACGCGACAATAGAGCGCGCGCAGTGGAACCCCCCATCGGAAGCGGAGGCGAACACCTGTGGACCGATGAGGGCCAAGAGGCTGCAAAGAACTCCCCATGGGCCTCCAAGGACTGAGCCGCGCAGACAGGTGCATCTGGATCTGCAGCCCCCTGGCGTTCTTGGGAGTCCTGGGGCGCGTGGGAACGCCGGCGGGACACTTGGACCGACGCAGAGCAGACTGGAAGGCCAGGGGGAAGCGGTCCTCCCCCAGAGGAGATACCCACTACGCGGACAAGCGTCAGCGCGGGTGGGACTTTGGCCCCAAGTGATCACGACAAGGCCTTGACGCAGACGCCCAAGAACCCCCCCCAGGTCGGAGGGGTCTGGCCGGCCGCTCAGGGCCCCTTCGCGGGCGCGCCTCACGCCCCCCCCCCCCCCCGCACCTGCTCGTCGGGTCCCACCCCGGGTCCCGGGAAGGATGCCCCTCATAGCCTATCTGCGGCTCAAGCCTTTCTTCACCCAACCATGTCAATTCTCAGAGTTGCTACTCAGACTGTCATGGGGCGCAACGCGTGCTTTTTGGGCAATGACGACCTGGGGCAACTGGGGACAGCCTCCCCCACCCTCTACAAGGTGGTCTCCATCGCGTTGACCCTGTGGCTCAAGCCCTTCTGGCCCAAGCTTCTGCTGTGCCAGATCACCTTGTGCTGTTACCATTTGTGTGCTGGCTTGAGAGCCTCCGACAGGAGGTTAAAGCAAGGTCTCAAGATTCCCTCACAGCTGCAGCCATGGCGCCTGCTTCCAGTACTGTGGCTCCTTGGAGGAGTTCTGCAGCCGCTCCTGCTGCGGACGACGCCGCCTGGGCCACCTTCTCTGCCAACGGCAAGACGTGGACATGTGGAAGTTGCGGTTGCAAGCGTAACAAGCGTTCGTGGTGGTTCTGCAAACATTGCAAGACGTCCCGTGCTTCGTCCGACTCTGGCACGCATGCCCCCCCCTCGTGGGGTGGCAGCTGGCACGCGGGCGGGTCTGGAGGCTACAGCGGTTGGCCAGGCCTTCCGCTACGTGCAGGGCCCCAGTTCGACCCGAACGCTGGAGGTGCCGGTGGCGGCGGTGGTGCAGGCCATGGCTGGGTTTCGCCTCCGCCCGTCGATCACGGCAACACCTCCATTCCCGAGTTGGAGAAACTGGTGTCATAGTGGCTCTTTCTTTGGAGACGAAAAGGGGCGCGCGCCGAAATCCATTCCAGACGAAATTGAAGTTTTTCTTAGAGTTTCAGTGTGCAGGCGCGCCCTGCCGCGCGGTGGTTCCCAGACGCACCTTAGAGCGCGCTGACGTATAATGCGAGGCATTCACGTTGCACGTTGCGCATGCTATCGCGTGCAAATCACGCATGGCTTGAGCTACTTCGCAGACGCTTTCTGGCGAGGCCCGTCGAGGGCCCTCTCAGGGCCCGCCGGGGTCGCCGAGTGCCGCGAGCTTCTGGCAGCCATTGTCGACAGTTGGCAAAAGCAACGTCGCCGAAATGGTCGCCGAAAGAGCCGTCGAATGGGCCGCCGAGATTGCCGCCGAAGGAGCCGGCGAAAGAGCCGTCGGAAGGGCCGCCAGAATTGCCGCCGAAATTGCCGCCGAAATTGCCGCCGAAATCGCCGCCGAAATTGCCGCCGAAATTGCCGCCGAAATTGCCGCCGAAATTGCCGCCGAAATTCCAGATGGTTCCGCCGAGAAAAGACCGAATTTGACCTTGGCTGTGACTCTATGCCTGTGTCTGCGGCGTCATCGCGCTTACTGGAACAGCGATCTCGCTTGCGACGGGGCAATGAAAATTTCGGCGGCTGAATTTCGGCGGCGATTTCGGCGGCTGAATTCGGGCGGCTATTTTGGCGGAGTTCGCAATTATTTCGGCGGCAATTTCGGCGGCAATTTCGGCGGCAAGTTCGGCGGCAAGTTCGGCGGCAATTTCGGCGGCAATTTCGGCGGCGATTTCGGCGGCAATTTCGGCGGCAATTTCGGCGGCGATTTCGGCGACGATTTCGGCGGCCCTTTTCGGCGGCCCTCCTGGCGGCCCTTTCAAGGACCATTTCGGCGGTTTTGCCGTTGACAACTGTCGACGAATGCTGCTGGGAGCTCGCGGCGCTCAGCTTCGGTAAAGAGTCGATGCGCGGCGACGCAGACTGACCTGACCTCAGCCCGACGATGATTGTAACATGTGTTATCTTGTGGTTTTGGCGGTGATGATGGCGACGGCCGCGGTAATGTTTGGTTCAACATGGATGCTCGTCAGGGGGCATTACAGGCTGGCCTACGCGCCCAGCGCTGCATGCTTTCAAACAAGAAAAAATGGTCGCGCAACTCCTTCGGAATTCGGCGGCTATTTGGGGGGCCGTGGCGGCTCCAAAGGGTTGTCCTCGGTGACTGGTGGACCTCCTCACGAAGTGCGGCGACGCGATGGGGGCGCGGAAGCATCAGCTCATTCTGGATCAGAAGCGCCGTGCTGCCACAGCCCCCGCTGTCCCGCTACAGGCTAAGGTCAACGAGGCTTTCCATGACCTTCGTCAGCTTCGTGATCGCACCGACAAGGCCTGCAACGTCTATGAGAAGATGGAGGCAGAGTTGGTGTTGCAGCGGGGCCGCATCCAGAACCTCACGAACGAGCTCAAGCAGGCGGAGGAGGCGCACACGGCCCTGGTGGAGCAGCTGCACAAAGAAGTTGCACCTCCTTCGTCATCAGGCCCGCCTCCAGCTGCCTGTCTGGACATCGCGGCCATCATCCAGGGCAAGGCTGAGGAGATCCCGATCTCGATCGACTCGCTGTTGGCCCCTCAGAATGACTATGAGATCGCTGGCGACGACCTTGAGGAGGCGAATCGCAGGGCGCAGGAGCTCAAGCAGTCTCTTCAAGATGCAGTTCGCAAGCTGTTCGGCGACGCGCTGGACAGGACCAAAGCCTTCCAGGCGGACCAGCAGAAGATGCTCGAGCGGATCGCCTCCAAGCGGAGGCGCAAAGATGGAGACGGAGCAGCGGAGACAGTCGCGGGAGGTGGTGACCCTGCTCCTACTGCCGCTGCCGCCGCCGCGGGCGGCGACAACGTGGCTGCTGCTGGGGCAGCCGCCTCTGCCCCCCAGGCTGAGGTTCCAGGAGACGGCGCTGCTGCCGATCCCGACCGTGCAGATGTACGAGCCCGTGCTGAACGCCTGTTGTCACATGACCTCCCCCCCGCGGCTGAGGGGCTGCGGGGGGGCACAGCTGCAGCCTGAACATCATCATCTGAACCGCTCTGATGGACTCGCGCCTGTCTCTGCAGGCCAGCCGTTCAACTTGTCTAACTCTATTCTTTCGGCCTCTCGGCCTCGCCTCCGTCGTTTCCTCCGCTCCCGCGTTGCGCGTCCTTCAGGCTGCGGCCTGAAGGCTGCTGTTCGCCACGCGTGCTGGAGGACCAAACGAATTTTGTCGGGTGAGTGTCAGAGGTTCGACTCCCTGCAGGTTGCCCTATCCAAGCCTGCCGATTTTGCTCGGCCTGGCCCAGCTTACCCCGTGTTGGCTGCGCCTGGCTCTCAGTACCCGATTGAGGTGGTGCCTGGTCCCAGGATCTCCCAGGCTCCCCTTCCGTGCTCCTCCCTTGCCCCTCCTGGCACCCTGGAGCCTGACGGGATGAGCTCTGTCGCTTTGTCTGTTCGAACCCTCAACTGCAACAGTTGGGGCACCCTGAAGAAGATGTTACCTCACACGCCTTCGGCGGTCCTGCTGGTGCAGGAACATAGATTGGCGGGCAGTGAAGAAGTTGCTCAGGCCTCCTCTTGGTGTGCTCGCAATGGCTGGAAATCGCTGTGGACCCCAGCCGTTCTCACGGAAAACGGCACGTCTGGGGGCACTGTTTTGCTTGTGAAAAGTTGGCTCGGCCTTTGCCCCCCTCCCTCTGGACACGCTATCGTTCCAGGGCGGGCTACCCATGGGGTCATTCAGGTTCCAGGCGGTTCCAGCTACCACATGTTTTCGGCTTATCTGCATGACGGGGAAGGTTTGACCGAGCGCAATCTTGAGCTCTTAAGTTGTGTCGGTGCCTGTGCTTCCGCGTGCTGCTCCAGTTTTGTTGTGGGCGGCGACTTCAACGTCTCTCCGTGCGAGCTGGAGAGCAGCAAGTTTGTCTCTCAGCTTCAGGGCCAGCTCATCAACCCTGGAGGCCATACTCATTTTGGTAAAGGGGCTCCCATCCACCCTGGACTATTTTGTTTGCAGTGGGGGGCTGGGGAAAACCGTGGATTCTTGCTGGATCGATCTGACGACGGAGCTCAGTCCCCATCGTCCCGTGGAGCTCCAGTTCCACCGATCCCCTGCTACTCTCAAGGCCCTCAGTTTCAGGAAGCCCCCCCCCCTGCCGAGAGACCGCGTTATAGGTCCGATGCTGCCCCCTCCGTGCTGGGATCACGTGATCTCGCGAGCTCAGGCTGGTCTTGACGCGGTCGCAGCAGGCGACGCCGCGGCTGCCCTCAGCCACTTGTCGCCGGCTTACGGCGCTTGGGCCGATAAGGCGGAGGAGGAGCTGGTCCATTTGTTGGGGGCGGACTTGGTGAAGGCAGGATGCAGGAGTAAGGGGCCTCAGCTCGTGTGGCGCAGCTTAGTTGGCCGAGATTCGCAGCCAAGGTATCCTGAGCATTGTGCCATCAGCTGGCTGGTGGCTCAGTTTCGCGCGTTTATGGGGCTGCAGCGGGCCGACCAAGGTTGTGGGAGCCAGGCCGCCAGCCTGCATGCCTTGCTTGTCAGCCCCCCTCCTGTGATTTCACGTCATTCGAGCAAGTATGCCACCTCTTTCAGCCGCGTGAAAGACTTTACTGCTGCTTTGCAGGGCGATCTCCGCCAGGCCCCTTCTGAGCAAATTGTGAAAGGTGACGAGCTTCTTGGCACCCTTGTCTCTGTCTTGGAAGGGGCCAATGGGGAGTTTCGGGCCCTGGCTCAGTCGGATTGGAGAGCCTGGCTCACGGAGGGCCTCGATCAAGGGGCCCGTCGGGTTCATGCGATAGTCCGTGACCCCACCCCTTGGGTCCCCACCACGACCCTTGCCAGAGATGGGTCTGTTGTGGCCGACCCCCTTTCTCTTCTGTCTGAGGAGGGCACCAAGTTTGCCAGGTTCTGGAAAGATGGCGCTGGCAATCCAGCGAGTTGCACTCTTGTGGAAGCTCTCCCCAGGGCTGATCCTGCTCAGTTGCGGGCTGTTAGTAAGAAATATAAGAAAACCTCGGCTGTCACTTACGACGGTTTTGATTGCCGTCACTTTCACCTTCTGTGTGATGCTGGGCTGGTTGCGCTTGGCATGCTCTTTCAGCTGATGGAGTCGGTTGGCCAGCTTCCGCGCCAGATCTCCGCGGTGTTGATTGCCCTGCTCTCGAAACCCAGCGGCGGCTACAGACCGATAGGGGTGTTCTGCTCCTGGTATAGGGTCTGGGGGCGCCTTAGGCGTCCCCAAGCCTTATACTGGGAGCAGCAACACCCCCGTCGGTACTGGGCTGCTGGGGCGTTTCGTGGAGCAGCTGATGTGGTCTGGCGCCAGTCGTTTCGCTCGGAGACAGGGACCTCTAAAGGGGAAGAGAGTGCCAGCGTCTTCTATGATATGCTCAAGTATTATGAAACGATTGATTTAGACGTGCTTGAGCAGCGTTGCCACCAACACAATTTCCCGATAGTGTTGACTAGGCTTACCCTTTATGCGTACAGGTGCGGCCGCTTCGTCTCCATCGCCGGCCTCTTGGATGTGCCGCACTTTGTGCAGAAAGGAGTCATCGCAGGCTGCAGCATGGCCACGACACATATACGCATATATGGTATGTCTTCTTTCGATAAGCTCCCCTCGTTTCCTTCTCAAGACTTCGACATCTATATAGATGATACTGGAGTGTCTTGCACGGGGTCCCGAAAGCATGTGATTTCTTCCATAGTTGCCGTCTCTCTCGCTCTCCATCATGCTATTGCTGATGAGAATGAAATGAATTGTCAGCTGGCGCTAGACAAGATATGCACTGTTGCGTCTTCCAAAGGCCTGGCCACCGCGCTGGCTGCTGCTCTCGGTCAATTAGGAGGCAAGTTCACTGCCTCGACTGTGAATCTTGGAGTTGACTACTGTGCTGGCGCCCCGGTCAGGGCCTCTGGGCGCAGCTCGAAGCTCAAGAGCCGCGTGGCACTTCTTTGCAGGAAAGCTCGTCGTCTCAAGCGTCAGGCAGGCAACCTTGGTCGCAAAGCCCTCAGAGTGTTCGCCTCGGGTCCCCTCCCTGGAGGGGCCTATGGGGCGGACATCCTGGGGGTGAGCGACCAGGTCCTCCTAACTATGAGGCGGCAAGCCTTCAAGACGGTGAGGCCTTTTGCTAAAAGTAGGTCTCTCACGGCTGTCAGCATCTTGTCGGACGACCCTTGCTGGCGAGCTGCGTCGGCCCCCCTTCTGCGCTGGAGCAAGGAGGTCTGGTTGGCCCAAACCCGTGAGTTCCCCTGGTCCATTCCTCATCGGGAGCTCCGAGACGGCTTCAGGAGTGTTTTCGCGTTGCCCAGGTTTACTTGGCCAACTGTGAAGGGCCCTGTGTCTGCTCTTCGCCTTACCCTCCTTCGCCTTGGTTGGACCATGGAAGACTATGCCACGATTTCCGACGACCGAGGATACCGTTTGCAGCTCGGTTTGATTCCCCCCAAGCTTTTGGAAACCTTGTGCAAAGAGGCCTACCTTCGTGGGCTCGAGCGTGATCTCGGGGGAAAATGGGGGCTTGAATGCAGGGCGTGCCTGGACATTCCCAAAGCTGCTTGTGTCAGTAAGAAGTTCACGCCAGCGCAGAGGGGCTGGATTCGAGCATGCTCTTGTGATGCTATTTGGCCTGCGGACAAGGCCCTGGCATGCGGGTGCCAGGTCGACCCGCTCTGCCCTCTATGCTCTGCTGCGCCCGATTCAGTGTTTCACAGGATTTGGCAGTGCACGGCGACGGAAGTTCAAGAGTTGCGGACTCAGCTGGTCCCGGCCTCAGTTGTGCTAGACGCCATCGCCGCGTGGACAGCTCAGGCGGAACCTGACCCTCACGTGCGAGCACTATACACTAGAGGAGCTTTCGCTCATCCCGCTGATGTTTTGCCGCGTCCTGTCGTGGAGGGAACGAATGCCCTTCAGTTCGTCTGGCATTGTGACGAGCTTCAAAGCCCTGAAGGTCCCAGGGTCCCAGTGAACGGGGAAATGTGGGGTCATGTCTTCATTGATGGGTCCTGCCAGCGTCACCCGATCAAGGAACTTTCAAGAGCGGCCTATGCCATTTCAATGAACGCCGAGGATGGCACTTGCCTTGGAGAGGCGAGAGGCCCTGTCTGGGCTCATCTTCCTCAGACGCCTCAGGCGGCTGAATATGCTGCCAGATGTGTCGCCGCTCAGTTCCTGGTGTTGCCGACCACTATTTACTCGGACTGTGCCAATGTCGTGTCTCATAGTACGTTGCCCTTGCCAGAGAGATACTCGGGCAAGAGGTCGTATTCAGGAATGATCATGTGTGCCAACAACTTTGAGGGCCGTTTTTTTGGAAGGCACTGTAAAGGTCAAAACACATTTAGATGTCCATCAGGAGGGCATCTCGGAGAGAGAACGATTTCTCAGGCGTGGAAATGCTGACGCTGATGCGGGTGCCAAACATGCCCTTCAGCTTCACCCTTCTGACCCGTCTGAATTAGCCAAGGTAGACAAGCTTGTGGAAGCGGCCAGGGGTTATTGCATCCTTGCTGCTAACTTGCTTCCGTTATGGCCTAAGCTCTCTCTTGACGTCCCTTATTTCCCTCCCCCTCCTGCTGAGCATTCAGGCTCCTTCAGTAAGGTAGGTCATCGTTGGGAAGTCTGGGCTGGTGTCTGGAGGTGTGCAGTTTGCCTCCGTGGGAGTAGGGGCACGACACGCCCTTCCCCTGGTAGATGCCCCCAGGAGTCCAAGTTGCATGCCGCGCGGCAGGATGCTCTAGGGCACAGAACTGTTGCCTTCGACTGTTCAGACAAGTCAGTGCTATTCATATGCCTGAAATGCAAATGCCACTCTACTGGTGGCAGGGTTAGAGGCCTAGGGGAAGTCTGTAAGAAGCCTTCCCGCGCGGGTCGTCTTGGTTGGGCTGCCTTGTGTAAGGGTATTCATCCACACTACTCTCGGTCGAGTAAAGGTGTTACAGTTGATGATACCTCTCTTGTGCGCTGCTTTAACTCGTATTTGGTTTCGAATCCTGATTTTACGGAGGATGGTGACAAGAGCGCCGCTCCCTCTGGCTCGTCTGGTAGTGCTGCCAGCGCTGGAGGGCAGGAGCCTGTCCGCTCCGCAGAGCCTGCCACTGCTTCTGTCGCAGGCGTTCCTGTCTGCAGCGTTGCGCCCAGCTCTTCCTCGAGTGATGTGGTCGCCTCGGCCGCAGCCACCAGGGAGTGCTTAAGGCGCATTGCTGCTTCTCTCCGCTGCGAGGCGGACGATATGGGAACGGGTGGGGCTGTGGAGGAGGGGTCGGGATCGGATTGACTTGCAGCGTTCTTGCCTGCCTTTCTCTTTTGGCAGGCGTGAACCCGTCTTCTCGTACGTGTGGTTGCAGGCGCAGCCACCCCCTCTAATTCAGTTTCTGTTCTCAATCTTATTCTCGGCCGTGCTTTGCCTCCTCGGCCCTCAGGCTGTTGTGGCATAGGTCGCGGCTTCGCGATCTAAGCGGCGACCGCCTGTCCGCTCAGGATGCTCTCCGCGTTGCCGATCGTTTTTCCAGCTGATGGTCCAGCTGGTGCCTGTTTTTTCTCCTGTCATTCGCCACTAATGGCAGGTGTGATTACTTGTGTGGTGAGTCGTATTTTTCTTGTGCACTGTCTCTGGCGTGTCTGCCAGACAGTGAGAGCCCGAGCCGAGGGTCGATCCGTGCGGGGAGGGGGCCATAGTGGGCGCTCCGAAAGGAACTCGCGAAGCCCCCTCCCCATAGCGGCTCTCGCCGAGGCGAGGTTTTCTCAGAGCTGGCAGGTCCCGCACTGCCAGTTGCCCGCACTATGCGGTGGGCCCGTGGAGGTCAAAAAAAAGCGTTGACCCTGTGGGCTATCTGGGGCCCCATCCGTTCCAGGCGGCGCCCGCTGGGTCGGCAGCCCCATGGTCCTCAACCGGCCCCTTGCTGCGCACGGCGATGCAGGGGAGAAGGACTGAGGAAGAAGGCGCGCCTGTCCCCAACAGTCCTGCTTCCCTCGTGGGCGCCCCCCACCCGGGCAGGGACTGGTTTCACCGCAGCGCCAGGCCTCGGCCTTAATACCCCCGTGCCACCTCTTTTGGGGCTGAGGTGCACCAATGCCCATGCGCTGTGCACTAGACAGCCCACGCTGGTCTCGCGGCACCTTCGCACGGCGGGCGGTGGCTGAAATAACCCACCCCCCGTGCACCACTGGGACGCCAGCTTTGTTCCCCCTGGGACACCTACTTCGGGCGGCCGGGGGCGGCGGCCATAGGCCCACCCCACGCGCTCCACCTGACTTCGACGCGCTGCACCTCACGTGCTCCCCCCCGACGACGCTGCCCTGCAGCTGGGACATAGCGTTCCCCAGCATGATCAGGCGCCCTGCCCCCCCGCGACCGAGGCCCCACCGCGTCGCACGGTGTGATCACAGTGGCCAAGGTCTCGCTGTATTCGCCATGGCGTCGCCTCCCCCTCCTCCTTTCATTCACATGATTTTGCGACTATCGGCTGCGTCTCCCCCTCCCCCCTCTCCTCCTCCTGCGGATTCGGCCGCGCGCGATTTCCCCCCTACCGAGGCTCTTGGAGCACTTGGGTATTTGCACCACCTGGCGGCTCTCTCGCAGAGCTCCGAGGTGAGGTCGGGCCGCGCTACCGCCTGGCGTTGTTCTGACGCTCGGGCCTCTGCCTGCCCCGGCACCACCGGGGGCCAGACCTGGGGTGAGTGCGGTGCGGCAGGTGGTACACCCTTTGCTCGACTGTCGACGTTCCCCCTTCTGGTCCACCACGGCCCCCGGTTGACGCGCGCCGCTTGGTCCCCCCGTCCACCGTGATGGATAAGCTGCCTGCGTTGTTCGCCGACGACGTGGTCCACCTCTGGACGGGAGCCACCATCGTGCTCCTGGTGCTGCACAAGTGGTTCATCCTTTGGCAGTACTCATGCTCTCCTACGGGTTGGACCATGGTGTTTGGCCACGACTGCTGCCGTTCCCCCGACACTCCGGGTCGGGCAGTCTAGGTTCGGACTCCGCGATTGCATCGACGTCAGTGCATTGGCCGATGGCTCACGTCGGATCGCGCCCAGGAGTCCAAGTGAGTGAGGCTTACCCGGCCCCCCCTCTTCTGCCTGCGCTTTCCCCGCTCTCTCGCCTCGTAGTGGTGAGCGGTGCGGCCTCACGTGCCCACTGTCCCGCCACTTGGCTGATCGGCCCTAGCCTGTGCTCTCTGGACTGTACGGTTTGAGCTGGCGCCACTGTGCGACTTCTCTCCGTCTACTCCAGTCTGGTGCTTGCGTCCCCGTTTTCGGGTCGCTCGTATCTTACTGAGGGGCATGTTGCTTCTTGCAGGTGCACTTGTTGCGTCGGCCTAGGCGCCTTCGTAACCAATTATCTCGCCTGTGCCCCAGACGTGCTTGCCCCGCTTCTTGGACTCTTCCTCGGAGCCGCCAATCAAAAAAGTACCCCCGCCAGCCCATCCAGAAACGATGTCCAGGCAAGTTGAAGAGATCAGGGAAGTGGGGGAGCAACGAGAGGGACAGCCCATCCGCGCAAAGGATGAGGCGGAAGAGGGGGCCAAATGGATAGCTGATGGGGGTGGCGAGGAACCGAGCAAAGGAGGGATGAGGAGAATGATGACGCTGGGTGGATGGTTGAATGCCGCTCGGATGCCTCTTGGAAGCCTTTTGGAAGCCTCTTCGGGCGTCTTGGGGGTCTCTTGGCGGTCAATGGGGGTTCTTGGGCGTCTTGGGTGCTTCGGGGGGGCCTCTTGAGGCCGCTTGGGGTCCTCTTGGGGGGCTATTGGGGGCCTGTTGGAGGCTTCTTGGGGCCTCTTGGGGGTCTCTTGGAGCTTCATGGCGGCCTCTTGGAGCCTCTTGGAGGCCTCTTGGAACCATCCTGGGAGCCTCTTGGAACCATCCTGGGAGCCTCTTGGAACCTCTTGGCGGCCTCTTGGGGCCTCTTGGAGGCCTCTTGGAAGCCTCTTGTGGCCTCCTGGGCGCCCTTTAGGGCCATTTTGGAAGCGATCGATCAAAGAAGAGGGTGGAGTTAATTAACCTTGCCCCCCCAAGAGGCCAACATGGGCCCAAAACCTTAGTAAAACCGATGATTTTGGTTTCCTCGCCGAGGCCGTTTTGGACGCTGTAACTACCAGCGGCCCCCCCCCGTCCAGGTCCAGGGGAGGGGGTTAGGGGGATGGGTAAACCCCTCCCCGAAGGGGAAGAAGGGAAGATGGAAGAGGAAACTCCCTAAACCACCTACGCCCAGAGGGCTGGTGGGATTCCAGTGCGCGTCTCGATTTCTTCGTGTCTCCCTGGGCCGCCCGAGCACTGCACTCACCCTGCCCGTCTTCGCCCAGGCCTCCCGGATGTGGTCGAAGCAGGTGGGGTCGGAGCATCGCGCCGCATCGCCAGTTGCGTCGCCGACGCAGCTCGATGTGAAACCCGATTTTCTCCACGCCGGCCGCTCCCATGCATCGCCGATGCGGCGCGATCCTTCGACACCATCTGTCGGCGGCGAGTCCAGGGGGGAAGTGAGAAAGGGGCGGGCCTGTTCAGAAGGCTCGGAAGCACACCTGGCCTTCTGAGCGATCCCTGAAGCCCCCCCCCAGGACACGGAAGGCTTCTCAGAAGGCCCCGCGAGGGCTTCTGAGGAGTCCCGCCGCCTTCTGAGAAGGCTTTCTCGGAAAAGCCCCCGGCGATCACGCGCGTGGCTGGCCCCGCCCCCCCCCGTCCCCTGTGGTCACGTCGCGGCGGTCGTCCGGTGGCGACCGCGGACGTCCTGTGGCGCTCGCAGGCTACTGTGGTGTTCAGAAGCATGTTGTTGCACTCACAGGGACACTGGCGCTTGCGTGCGTGCCGCGTGGTGCTCTCAGGGACGCAGTGTTGTTCTGTTGTTGAGACGCATTGGCGCGGCGGTCGGAGCGCGGCGCTCGCAGTTGCCGGCGCTGGGTGGTGTATACGGGCACAGAATGTGCCCACGGGCGTTGTGTAGTATATGAACGCTGCGGTGTTCATAGTCGCTGTGGCGTGCGCAGGCACTG
>CAUYUJ010017074.1:209023-211523 GCA_963575745.1 Prorocentrum cordatum | reverse complement strand
GTCTTTGAACTGAACCGCCCTGTACATGCACTACGGCCAGCTTGCACACGATTGCTTCTCTGTTTGCACGGTCGCGTATTGCGGTTGGGCTGCGCGCTGTATCTATCATAGCACCTCGACGTGACATCCCTCAACCTCACGTTCTCTGGCTTGAGGACCTCCTCGCGGCAGGATAGCATGTCTGCCAGGACTGCACCAGCATTCGAAGCGTTCCAGGAAGGGCATCGCCCTCGAGGGTCGAAGGAGTTGGCACATCCTCCCCGGCGGAAGGCCAGCGGAAGCAGCAGATGCGCCCCCAAGAGATGCACACCTTAATTTTTAGGTTCAGGATTTCTGGAATCCGCCTTTCAGGAGGGCGCTGACAGCCATGACCCACTGGGCTGCAGGACACCCGAGCGACGGAACGGCGCCGACGTTGGCGCGAAGATGTCCCGCGGAAGGTCGCACGTATAAGCGCCTTCGCGTCCGGTGTGACACGACTCGCTGGCGTTCCGCGTGAGCCGCGGCGTGCTATGTCATCTTGCGTCAGAATTTTCTTGCCGTCGTTTCGGCGTCGCCCCAGCATACTTATACTATATGTGCGTCGCCCCCCCAAGGGCGACGCGCGCACCGAGAAATCTTATAGTATATGCGTCGTGGCAGGCGCTTTCTGGCCACACCGCTCGAGAAACGATATACTACAAGATGGGTATACTATATGTTCGGGTCGGACGCGCGCCTCCAACTCGGACACGTAGTATTAGTATGTCTCTGTGCATCCCATCGTTCACTGGTCGCTTTCCGCCAGGGCCGTTTCCGTGGTGCACGGCATCGGCATTGCGCCCAATTCTGCCAAGCGCTGATGTTGGTCTGGAGGGTCTCGCAGGGTGCCCATTCAGCTCTGCCCCAGGGCTCCCGAGTCGTCTCCACGGGGTTCTGGTCATGCTTTGGTCATTCGCTTGGTTCTCTGCCCTGGGGTAACTGGTGGTGGCGGCTGGTGGAAGTGGCCGTACCTGCTGTTCCCGATGCGAGGTGTGTGTTGCCAGTGAGCGTGTGGCCGCGCCGATGCCCGAGGCACGAGCGTGCCACTCCTTGACGGCCGAGCGGGGCCGCGCTGGACGACCTTATAGACCAGATGCGTTTTTGGTTTGGCATCGTTCGGGCGTGTGCATTCTGTCCTCGGCGGGGACCATCGAGCAGCATCCTGGATCATCTTGGGACAAACATCCGACGACATCGAAACATGGACAGGGAATGGACGTCCGAGCGATGGCGAGATAGATCAGATGCGCTATGGGTGCGAGGTTGGGCGGGGCAATGTTCATGCGCTGCATCGCACCGTCCGTCCTGAACCACTTGTTCGTCGCTAAGGCGGGGCTCGTCCATGTGGTGCTCCTCGGTTTGATGGATTCGCTCACCGTGCGAAAT
The DNA here is from genome assembly GCA_963575745.1 of Prorocentrum cordatum. Taxonomy (NCBI): domain Eukaryota; class Dinophyceae; order Prorocentrales; family Prorocentraceae; genus Prorocentrum; species Prorocentrum cordatum. Next base: position 210,116 of record CAUYUJ010017074.1, on the reverse strand, counting down.
ACGTTCGCCGTGCCGCAGCGATCTTTCGTGATGTCGCTGGTTGACATGCCGCTCGCCTGACTGAAGAAGGATATCCCGACACATGGCCGTCCGGGTGCAGCCGACTTGGAGGAATAAGCCGTTCGTGAAGATATAGCATCTTGTTTTGCTGAAGCCTCTCGGCATGCTGATGCTGGCCCTCCTGCTGGAGACGCCGGTCCCGGTGAAGACTAGCCGGCACAGCGTAGTCGTCTTGAAAATACCGTTCGTCCTGAAGGTGTTGTTCCATCCGGTGAAGCCGTTGACCGTGAGGCCGCTGTTCTTCGAGCTGGCGCCGAATGTTATGATGAGAATGATTGACCCGCCGATCGCCCCGCTGAATGAGTGTGCCCTGACGACGCCGATCGCTCTGGTGCAGCCGTTCTGGACGAAGGCGGTGTCCGCCCGTCCTCTCCGAGGTGCCTTGCCTGCCAACGTGACGGTCGCACGGACATGCAGCGCGAGCGCCTCAGTTTTCATGCGCCTGCCAGCCTGCTGAAGGCGGCTCTCGATGCTGGAGGACGGAGCCCTGGATCCACGTCGATTGATTACCATTGTCGTGGACTACGGCCTGCTGAAAAGTAGCCCCCACCTTCTCGAGAAGGACTTGCGAATCCGGCGACCTCTCTCTCGCGCCCTTGGGCGGCTGGGAGTGGCGTGCGTCCACCTGCCCCATCGCTGCAGGCCTGCGTCACCACGGTCGGGATTGGTTAGCGTGCCGCTCCACCGTTTCTGGCCCACCACGCCTTGGCGCGATACTCCATCCATCTCCCAGTCCCCAGGCGGCAACGTCTCAAGTTTTCCCGATATCCCACCCCTCGGAGCGGAGCGACACATTCCACTCGCAAGGCATAGCGTGTCGCCAGGGCCGCCGCCGCGACACGCTAAGCAATTGACCGTAAGGGGCGAGCGCTTCACCGAGCTGGTCGGCGAGATGACGGATCCGCTCGCCATCCCTGCTTTGTGCTTGGTCGGCACATTGTTTTTGGTCAGCAACCTTGATGCACGGGCCGCTACGAGGCCCCGCTTCGCGGTTCGCGGTCTGCTCCTTTCCCCTTCGTTCCCCATCCTCTTC
>CAUYUJ010017074.1:194023-204023 GCA_963575745.1 Prorocentrum cordatum | reverse complement strand
TATCAGTATTGGGCCCTCGTCGAGACTCACGTCGCACTGCAGTCTGAAGTACGAGAGTGGGATGTTAAGGGTCGGACTATCGGACTCCGCATGCATCGCGACTGTGCACGTCGTTCTGGCAAGGTAGATAGTTTCCAGCAAGCAGGCCCGCTCAAACGGAGGGGGCGACATTTTCTTAGCCCAGGCGCACCTCCAGGCCCATAGTCTGCAAGAGGCCAAGGTTGCGCCAAGGCAATTCAAGGATGCAGATCAGTCAGCTCTCGACGGGTTCTTACCCATGATGCTTCATTTCTCAGGCTACTCTATTGTCGTCATTGTGCTTTACGGTCTGCCGCCCATTGCCGTGCCAGCCAGGAATCGCATTCGTTTTCAGCGCATAGGAGCACTTGCAAAATCCCTCAAGGTGCCCTGGCTCATGATATGGGGGCTTTAACATGGACCCTTCTGTCTTGCGCCGCTCGGAGTTTCCCCAACGTCTGGATGATGTCATTCGTGCCGCAGGTGTCGAGGGCACGTGCGCGCAGAAAGAAGGTCCTGACACAATGCTAGATCATGTTCTTTGCTCTCAGACCGCGCTTCCATTTGTCCAGCATGTCGAGGCAGTGCGGGCAGTGCCGCGGCGTCCGCACTTGGGGCTTGTGGTCCACTTTCGGAGCTCAGGGCTGTCTTTGCGCACGAGGGTTCTCGAGCTCCCCTGTAAGCCCTCACGAGCCCCGAGGCCCTAGCAGGACCCCACGCCAGGCCCTGAGTCCAGTCAGGCTCGGTCGCAGCGGTCGCTCGCCCGGGTCGTTGCCCAGGAAAAACGGCCCTTCTTTTACGCCGCCCTTTTTTGGCGACTGCTTCCAGGGGTCTCCGGGCTCTCGACCCATCCCGAGCGACGAAGGAGCTCGCGATGGGTTCTTGGAAGTAGAGGATGGTGAGTTGGCTGCCTGGCCCGACGAGGATGAAGATCCGTGGGCTGAGGAGCTCAATGTCTGTAGAGGCGGCTCGCTAGCGGCTGCTCTGGAAAATCCCTCGGCCCCTGCCCCGCCGCCGCGGGGTGTCCTTGGGGGCGCAGTTGGGCCCAGGGCCTCGGGAGGTCTGTGGTCGGTGCAAGGGGCGCCGCTTCCTGAGGCCCCGGAGCAGCGCAGCATAGCAGCCGAGCATAGCCTGTCACGTGGTCTATATCACAGCGTCTCACACCCCAGAACTATAAGAATGACCAGTTTGAATTCCAGCAAGTTTTTGATGGTCAGAAGCCGCGCCCAGCCCTGGAGGCGTCCCAACCTGAAGGTGCCGAGTTTAACATTCCCCCTGCCCTTTGGGAAAAGGTGAGGCCCCAGGTGGGTTTCACCCCGGGCGCTTCCCCTGTCTCCTCTGTCTCCCCTCTGCTGCTGCAGTCTGTAGCCTTTAGGCTAAAGCCTCAAGCCTGCTCAGCGGCGTCGGGGTTCCATGCGTCATGGCCCTCTGCCGCTGAGGCAGCCATCCTGGAGCACCGCGGGAAGCAGGCCAGCCCTGGGACCACGCGCGCTGCGGGGCCCAGGTTCTCCATGCAGACGCTGCGGCAGACACTTCACCTTCGTGAGCTACCGCTGCGTGATCAACGCAGTCAGTGGTGGACGCGACTACACACAGTATTGAAGGGCCTCCACAGGCATCGAGGTCGTGACAACGGGCCCAAGCAGGTGCAGCAGCTCGAGGAGGCGTGCCTGTGCTTGTACGGGGCCAGGCCTGCAGGGACCCACATCATCATCAAGGAAGGCAAGGGACCGCCGTGGTGCCAGTGGCTGGAGCTGCTACAACATCCTCGGCGAGTTCCACTCTCGGTCCTGGCCCAGTTCGTGGACAACGCAAAGAAGCTCATGGAGAGATCCCAGCGGGCGGCCATGCATGAGTCGCTCACAGAGTTTCGCACGTGGATCACCGAACCGACGGCGGCAGGGATATTGCACAAATCCTTGAAGCTGCAACCTCTCCCTCAGCATGAGGTCATTGTCGACGGCAGTGTTCTTGTTCATCCCATCGATGCGATTGATTGCAAGCAGGTGTCGTTCAAGAGGCTTTGGGCGCCCAAGGTCTTGAACGAGGCAAGCGTTGTGGAGCTATTTCGCGCGTTTCGCGAGGAGGCGGAGATGGGCCCACTTCCCCCGATCACTGGCGACGACATCTACCGTGGCGCCGCCAAGATAAAAATGAATGCGGGCATGGGCGTGGACATGCTCACTCCCGTGGACTACCGGCGTCTCCCGCAGCAGGCGGTGGAGGAGCTGGCTCTGGTGCTGCGGGCGGTCGAGGCCTCCATGGCCCGGCCCGCGCAGCTCATGCTCGTCCTCTGCCGCCTGATTCCCAAGAAGGCGGCGGGGGATCGAGCCATCGGCATCGCCCCCATGCTGGGAAGGCTGTGGCCCTTGCTGCTCGAGCCCGTGGTCAAGGACTGGTCGCGGGGCAACGCGGCCGCCTGGGGCGCGGCCATCGAGGGCAAGTCGTGTCTCCAGGAGGCCTACCCCAGGGCCATCGACGAGGAGTTGGCGCACTCCATGGGCATGTGCTTCGGGCGCGCGCTCACCGACTTCCAAGAGTTCTACGACTCGATCCCGTGGGACTTGCTGGCGATGGGGAGCCCTCCGCATGGGCTTCCCGCCCGTGGTCTTGGGATTGGAGCTCCTGCAGTGTGTGATGTGCAGAACTCTAGTCCAGGACGGTGCGGACTCGGAACCATTCCAACCGAGCCACAGCGCCGTCCAGGGCCTCCGTGCTGGCACGCGCTTCGCGCGCATCATGACATATTTTGTAATGGAGCAAGTCACCGCGGCGAGCCCACGCATGGGGCATAGGCTGTGGATCGACGACATTTCGCAGAAGGCAGTTGGCTCCAGAGCAATGGTGCGCAAGAGTTTAGTGAAGTGCATAGTGGACACGGGCACGGCTTTGGCGCGCAACAAGCTGCGCGTCTCGCCCAAGTCCGTGGTCATCTGCACCAGGATCGAGGATGCAGTCTCAGTGGCGCGGGCGGTGAAGCTCCGAGGATTCCAGATTCAAGCGGCTCGACAGGCATCGTACTTGGGAGTTGTTTTCAGCAGTGGTCGACGAGGTCGGGCTATGAGAGTCAAGGGTGACCTTAAGCATAAGCAGATGAGTAGCAAGATTGCGAGATTCACTAGGGCCTCGAGGGAGTACCAGCAGACCTCGAGGCTCGAGAAGGCAGGGGGGCAACCAGCGGACACTGACGGTTTCCAGGTGCATGGGATGTTCGCGCAGCAGGTCACCAATTGCCGCCGACGTCTGGCTCAAATGTGTGCCAGCCCATCTAAGGGGCGATGTTTGACGACACTGCTAGACCTTCGTGCCCCTGGTCAGGATCCTGCTATATTATATCCGAGACGGACGATCGATTTTTGGTTGACTACGTGGCAGGCTCACCCAGACATCCGTCACAGCATTCGTCATGTCTGGCCGAAGATTGTCGGCAAGCTGCAAGACCTCCCTCCCAGGATCCAGGCCAGGCGTGTGCAGGGACCCATATCGGCAGTGATATCACAGCTGATGCGGTTGAAGTGGCAGCCGATTGACCCCAACACGTGGTCATGTCAAAGTGAGTTCGGTACGACTGAAGAATGGAAACTTCCAGATTCAATTTACACTGGTGTCAAGGCTGTTGACACGCACAAGGGAATCCTGACTGACGTGGAGGCCTCAGCCAGGAAACAGCTGGCAGAAGGCGGCGGAGCACTACTGCGGCGGCGGGATGCAGGACGGGGTCCACAAGGAGTCGTACAGGCGCCTGCTCTTCCACCTGAGTCAGCAGCAGGATGGGCCGAGGCTCGCCGAGATCATGCTGAACGTGGCGACAGGTGGTGCATGGCCCAAAGGGAGCAAGCATAAGTACTTTGCCAGGGTCAGCGGGAACACGATCTGCGATCGGTGCCAGGCCCCAGTGGAGACGGCGCTCCACAGGAACTGGCAGTGCGAGGCGAACAGGGGCTCCAAGGCCTACGATATGAGCGACGAGCTGGTGGGCCAGGCGTTTGCGCAGGTCAACGCGGCGGAGCCGTTCCGGCGCAGGGGGCTCCTGCCGTCGGCATGGGTCGCGGCGCCCCCGCCACCGGCGGAGGACAAGTGGTGGCGCACGGGCACCGACGAGGTGCAGCAGGGGTGCATGGGTCATGGCCGTGATGGTGACCCGCTGGTCGTCTTTGGCGACGCGGGCGGAGGCGAGGATTCAGGTTGCAACAAGTTCCGTCGTGTTGGAGTCGCCATCGCGAGGATGACCGACATGACGAGCCCCGAGGCCCCCTCATGTCTGGCAGACCCTCTGGCAGGCCAACGGCAGGTGGTGGCGAGGGGCGAGCTGAAGGCGTTCCAGATGGCCTTGTTCTGCACGGCGGGGGCCATCACATATGTGACGGACTGCGACATGGTAGCAGAAGGGTGGTACAGCAAGAAGTTCCAGGCCCCGCGGGGCGACGACGCGGACATTTGGTGGGGCATCGGCAAACGGGTCGAGGATAGGCAGGTGGTGGTGCTCTTCACCCACTCCCACCTCACCGCCAAGGAGTTGTGCGAGGGCAGGGGTGTGCCTGGCCTCGTGTTCGGCAGCGCGGTTGTGGGCGAGTTGGCGAGCTGCGCGGCCGCGGAAGGCCTGTGTCCCGTCGGCTGACCGCCACCGCATTGGCATGCACGGAGAGGCGGGCGCTGTTGGTCAGGAGACGGCTGCTGCGGGCAGCCATCGACAGCATGACTGCCTCGGAGAAGGCCGAGGCCGCGAGGAGGAAAGGCGGCTCTGCTGCTGCTGCTGCTCCTCCTCCTCCTCCTCCTCCTCCTCCTCCTCCTCCTCCGTCTGCTGCTGCTGTCTCCTCTCTCCTCTCCCCCACTTTCTCACTGATGACAAACAGAGGTGTTTCAAGTGTTACAGCTCCGCCACCAAAGCTTGCATGAAGGCCTGGTGGCCTACCCCTTGCCCGCAGCTCCATGATGTGAATGGTATTATAATGTCCCCGAGAAGGGGGGATCGTATCCATATAATGGGGGCCTGGGCTCATCCCACCCACACCGTTCATGTGCGCACGACCCTCCGAATCTGGTGTTGTACGCTGTGTGGCGGCACAGCCGAGAAGCAAAATCGCCTCTTGGGCAAACCGTGTCCAAAGAGAATACCTCGACAAACTTGCGGCTGGTTTGAAGCCAAACGTCCTCAGCCAGGCCGAGAGGAAGGCCAGGAAGTTGAGCACACTTTAAGGGTTGAGGTTAAGACGAACTTGCATCCGCAACGGGCTCCACTCCACTCCACTCCACTCCTCCTCCTCCTCCCTTCTCCTCCCCCTTCCTTCTCCTCTCTTCTCCTCTCTTCTCCTCTCTTATCCTCTCTTATCCTCTCTTCTCCTCTCTTCTCCTCTCTCCTCCTCCTCTCCTCTCTCCTCCTCCTCCTCCTCCTCCTCCTCCTCCTCGCCTCCTCCTCTCCCTCCTCCTCCTTCTCGTCCTCCATTCCTTCTCCTTATAGATAAGTTCTCCCTGTCGCATCCCGGGGCCAGTTTTTAGGGCTGGCCGGGCGTTTCGCCTGAGACTTCCTCACAATGTGTGATTCTGAGGCTTAAAACGTGACAGCAGTTTCACATATGGAAGGTGGGTGGTTTTCAGAATGTGGCTCTCGCCTTAGCGCCACGCGCATTCGTGTAAACCATACAAGAGCTTCACGGATTGAGGGCGGGCCTTTCTCAAAATGTGGTTCTCGCCTCCGCGCCGTGCACATTCGTTTAAATAAAATTGCAAGAACTTCACGGATTGTTGGCGGGTCGTTTTCAAAATGTGGTTCTCATTATTTCGTCGCCGCGCACACTCGTTTAATACATTTGCTAAAGTTTCACGGATTGAGGGCGGCTCCTATTCAAAATGGGTTTCTCCATTTATCGCCGCGCACATTCGTTTAATACATTTGCTAGAGTTTCCCGGATTGAGGGCGGCTCCTTTTCAAAATGTGTTTCTCGCCTTATCGCCGCGCACAAAGCGCTTTAATCCTTTGCAAGAGTTTCACGGATTGATGGTGGCTTTTTTCCCGGAAAGGGCTTGAGCCCAGGGTTCTCTTTTAGATGGTTTCCCCCCGGGTTTGACGGGAAGAGGGCCGGCGAATTTCTTTTGCGATAAATAACGAGTGGGAAGAGGGCCGGCGAATTAAAATTTGAGGATGTCCCTAGCGAAACGCTTGTTTTTCAGAATTTATTGAGGATGTCTCGAGCGAAACGCTTGTTTTGTGTTGTAGATTGTCCTCTCCTGGGGACCTGAATTCTGAGGATCTCTCAAGTGGATTGCTTGTTTTCACGTGCCCAGGTCTTGAGGATGTCTCGAGCGAGACGCTTGGTTTCACGCCTCCAGGTGGCCCAGACAGATGTCTAGCATGAGGATTTGTTGAGGATGTCTCGAACCAGAGGCTTGTTTTCACGTGTCCAGGTCGCCCAGGCGGATGTCTAGCATGAGCATTTGTTGAGGATGTCTCGAGCGAGACGCTTGTTTGCACGTGTCCAGGTTGCCCAGGCGGATGTCTAGCATGAGGATGTGCTGACAACGTCTTGAGCGAAACGCGTGTTTTCACGTGTCCAGGTCGCCCAGGCACAGCACAGCCCTCGGCACGGTACATCAATATCGATACCCTTAGCATTGCAGCCTGGCATGTTGCCTGGCACGTTCCGCGGAGCGTCCCGTGGCGAGTCCCCCTGGCACGTCGCGCGGTGCACGTCCACTGGCACGTTCCGTAGCGCGTCCCCTTGGCACGTCCCGCGGTGCGTGCCCATGGCACGTCCCCTGGCACGTCGCCTGGCGCGTCCCTTGGGACGTTCCGCGGCGCGTCCTCCTGGCATGTTCCCTCTGTCGATTAGTTCTGGGGCAGCTACCATCTGCTCAGGCAGCTCGAGCTTACGATCCAGATCAGTTCGGTCAGGACTCGGATGCCAGGGAGGACTCGATCCACAATGCTATGTAGAGCACAATCGCGGCATGGCACATCGCAGTTCAGCACGGCCCAGCACAGCACAGCCGTCGGCACGGTACATCAAGATCGATATACTCAACTATGCATCTTGGCACGTTCCTTGGCGCGTTCCGTGGCGAGTCCACCTGGCACGTCGCGCGGCGCGTCCCCTGGCACGTCCCTCGGCACGTCCATTGGCACGTTCCGTAGCGCGTCCCCTTGGCACGTCCTGCGGTGCGTCCCCATGGCACGTCCCCTGGCACGTCGCCTGGCGCGTCCCTTGGGGCGTTCCGCGGCGCGTCCTCCTGGCATGTTCCCTCTGTCGATTAGTTCTGGGGCAGCTACCATCTGCTCAGGCAGCTCGAGCTTACGCTCCAGATCAGTTCGGTGAGGACTCGGATGCCAGGGAGGACTCGATCCACAACGCTATATAGAGCACAATCGCGGCATGGCACATCGCAGTTCAGCACGGCGTAGCACAGCACAGCCTTCGGCACAGTACATCATCATCGATACATTCAGCATTGCATGTGCCCGTCGCCCAATCAGGTGTCTTTGAAATGTTGCAATGCCTTACATTTCTATATTCCTTTCCGGGTTCGTGGGTCGATCATGTTTTTCAAAATGTGGTTATCGCTTTATCGCCGCGCAGATTCGTTTTCAAGTTTGCAAGGGTTTCACGGATTCCCATGAAACGTACCAGAAATGGTGTTTTGGAAGGGTTCAGGATTATGCGGGCGCAACAGTTATGTTGATTCGCTGTGATGAAGTCCCACAAGTGGCGTTCTGGCACGATTGTGGATCGTCAAGACGCAGCGTTCAGGTTGATACGTGGTTTTGACGTCCCGAGAACAATGTTTGGGCACTGTTGTCTTCAAACGAATCATTTCCCTCAATGGAATGAACCGTTGTAGGGGCCTATGAAGAGGGAGCTTGGAGGGAGGATTCATTCCAACATTGTTGATGACTCTTGGGTTTCCACTGGTCCTCCTCCTCCTCCTCCTCCTCCTCCTCCTCCTCCTCCTCCTCCTCCTCCCCCTCCGCCCTCATTCTCCTGCTCCTCCTCCTCCTCCTCCTCCTCCTCCTCCCCCTCCTCCTGTTCCACATCCTGGGTGCTGGCTTATCTCAAGACGGTGGCTAATGGCTGGACCACCTCACCTCTTACCGAATTATTGGTTAACGCGGGCGGCATCCGTGTCCTCGCCGTCGCGATATACTCCAGCAGCGCGCAGACGGGGGGAGGGCGAGTGGGGAAGGCTTCTGGGAAGGAGGATGCTTCTTAGAAGGCGCCGGCCTTGTCTGAAGGCCGGCGCCTTCTAAGAAGCAGCCTCCTAAGAAGCCGCCCCCCTCCCCCTACAGCCAAGACGCTGAGGTAAGGACCACTTTGAGTTCAGCAGGGGCTCGCTGTTCCTACAGCTCTTCCATGGCTGTTCCTCTAGCCCTTCTCGTGCACCTGGGCTCCTCGGCAGCTTCGTTCCTTATTTGGCGTTCCTTCTGGTAGTATCTCCACAATACCCCCCTCTGCGCGCCACCAGCTAACCTCGGGAGGTCTTTAGTTTTGATCCCACCCTTGTCATCCGGCGGTGAGTAGGACTGGTCCTAAGGCCTCTTCCTCCTCCTCCCCCATCTCCCCCTCGTCCTTCCCCTCCTCCTCCTCGTCCTCCTCCTCGTCCTCCTCCTCCTGCTCTCCCTCCTCCTCCTGCTCATCATCCCATTGCTGCGCGGCGGGTGCCACGGGAAAAACAATCGATTACCACACATTGGTGGGACTCCAGTCCTTCAATAAGGCCGCCGGAACATTATCAATCACCCCCTATTCGGGGGGGGAACAGACTTACCGCAGTTAACCTCAGCAGGTCTTGAGTTTTACACCCCCCTTGCTTCTCTCGGCGGGAAATAAGATAGATTCGTCCATCCTCCTGTTCCGCCTGCTTCTCCTCCTCCCCCCCCCTTCTCCTCCTCATCCGCCCTTCCTCGTCGTCGTTGTTGCGCGGCGGGCGCCGCAGAGACATCATTCTGTTCCACTACTGGTGGGACCCCGGTCCGTCAACAAGGGCGCCGACAAGAGAATTAGCTTCAATTTTTGGGAGCTCTACGCGAGGACGACGAGGAGGTGGAGGAGGCGGAGGAGGAGGTGGGAGGAGGAGGAGGAGGAGGAGGAGGAGGAGGAGGAAGGAGGAAGAGAAGGAGGAACCAGACGAAGGCGAGGACGATGGCAAAACAAAAGGGCGAGAGGCAAGAGCGGGGGCGAGGCCCGGAGACCGGGCCGCCCCCGCGCCTCCTCCTCCTTGACACTGTGACTGTGGCGATCATGACACTCATGACACCCTCCTCCTCCTCCTCCCTCCTCCTCCTCCTCCTCCTCGGGACCACCCTCCTAGCCTCCTCCTCCTCCTCCTCCTCCTCCTCCCTCCTCCTCCTGCCTCATCCTTCATCCTCCTCCTCCTCCTCGGGATCCTCCTCCTCCTCGGATCTCCTCCTCCTCTTCCTCCTCCTCCTCCTCCTCTTCCTCCTCCTCCTCCTGCTCCTCCACCTCCTCCTCCCCCGCCTCCTCCTCTCTCCTCCTCTCCCCCTCCCTCCTCCTCCTTCTCCTCCTCCTTCTCCTGCTCCTCTCTCCTCCTCCTGCTCCTCCTCCTCCTCCTCCTCCCCTCCTCCTCCTCCTCCCTCCTCCCTCCCCTCCTCCTCCCTCCTCCTCTCCCTCCTCCTCCTCCTCCTCCTCCTCCTCCTCCTTCTCCTCGTCCTCCTCCTCCTCCTCCTTCCACCACCTCTCCCCCTCCTCTGTCCTCCTCCTCCGTCTCCTCCTTCTCTTCTCCTCCTCCTCCTCCTCCTCCATCCTTCCTCTCACATCATCATCATCATCATCATCCATCATCATCATCATCAACAGCATCCAACAATCTATTTCCCTCCTCCTCCTCCTCCTTCTCCCTCGTCCTCCTCCTCCTCCTGTTCCACATCCTGGACGATGGCTTATCTCAAGACGGTGGCTGATGGCTGGACCACCTCCTCCTCCTCCGCCTCGTCCTGCTCCTCATCCCTCCTCTTCCTTTCCTCCTCCTCCTC
>CAUYUJ010017074.1:157500-193923 GCA_963575745.1 Prorocentrum cordatum | reverse complement strand
CTCCTCATCCTGATCCTCCTCTATACTCCTCCTCTCCTCTCTCCTCCTCCTCCTCCTCCTCCGCCTCCTCCTCCTCTGTCCTTCTCATCCTCCTCTCTTCTCCTCTTCCTTCTCATTTGTTCTTCTTATCCTTATCCTTCGTATTCTCGTTCTCCTCCTCCTCCTCCTCCTCCAGCTCTGCCCTCCTCCTCCTTCCCCTCCTCATCCTCCTCATCCCGCGCACGCCGCCTCGGACAGTCTCAGTCCCTGCGCACCAGGAGGACTATGGGCACTCACGGGTCTGCTCCTGGCCAGGACTTTATCCCTGGAGGCAGTCTCCCTTTGGTGAGTCTCAAAAGGGCCTTGTGACCCCCACTCTGACTATTGCGGGGTGGGGCACGAAATTTCCTGCAGGCCCGAACCCGCCAACACCCGCACCGCCGACACCAGAGAACCCCGCGACATACGGCGAGATGGGGCCGGTGGCTGGGATGGACGGCAGGTCCGTCGCCCTCCGAAGGACCGAAATCAAGCGCTCATCCCCCATTGGGGCCCCCGCTCCCTGGGAAAATGCCGCTGGCCGTGACGGGCCCAGGGCAGCGGGTGCGGAGCCACCTGGCGCAGGACCTCCTGTGGGTCTGCTTCCCACATCTCGAGCAAGAAACTTGGGTCTCGCTGACGTGGGGCCAATGGGGGGTGTGGGGAAGAAGATGCTGCAGGGCACGTTCGCTCCGCTCGCGACGCCGAGCTCTCTTGCACTCGGCGCTATCTTCAACAACTGGAAATGGGTCCACCACAACATTTGGACCGTTGCCAGCCGCCCACGGATCTGTTCGCCGAGGGTGTCGAGGGCGAAAACTCTCTGCGCGAGATCTGCGGGCACTGCAGCCTGGGCAGCGGCTTCGCTTGCGAGCCGATCCGCCTGGTCATTTACATACAGGACCCAGTCGGGAAAACGAGCGCGCACCTCGGGGTCAGTCGCGTGACTCTTGACCTTGAGGTACCGAAGACGGCCCTCACGGGTCACCAAGACGCGCCAGCATTCGAACCAGAGCCGCCTGTTGGTGGCCTGCCTCCTACGGGGCCCTTTGTGGTGGCCCTTGATTAAGTAAGCGGAGCCCGTAACCACCTAGAGGTCCCCTTTGGTGTGACGGAGGAGCTCTATGGCCCCTTTAAGCTCCGCCCTATTTATAGTCTGGGCCCCCACGACGTTCCCTTGGAGAGTGCCGAGGGGTGTTAAATCTGAACTCCAAATCCCCGCACCCCATCCTGCTCGCCTGAGGCGGGGATCGGCCGAGAAGGCACCCCCTGAACCATCTACTGAGCCGAGGTGCCAACCGCTCCTCGGCTCTGGAGGGTCCAGGAAGGCGCCCGTCCCTTGCAGAAAGGGGTGCCTGGGCGTCAGCTCCTCTACTGCTCTCAGGGTTAACTCAGTGGGGATCAGTCCGCGGAGCCATAGGCATTCGGGTTGATTGTCCCCTTGGGCGAGGTCTCGGAGGTCTTGTGTGGCTGCGATGAGAGGGTGGTCGACTTGTTCAAGGATGGGGCCCCCCAGAACTTGTGCCAATCATCGCAATTGTGGTCGCCACACAACGGGCAGGTGGCATCTTCTGTAAGGCCTGCCTCGTAGCGACGCCGTGGGCTCCAGGCGGCAACACTGCCGACAGCCTTGAGCGCCTTCGCGAGGTTGGCCTGGCCATCGCGGTAGAGGCGTTCGATCTGCCAGCGCGAACTCTTGATGTCTACTCCTCCCTGACATCCTCCTGCTGCATGCCCTCCCTGTGCTCCTCCCCATACCCTGTGATAAAGGAACTGCTAAAACCTGCAAAGAAAGTGTTCCTGATCCTCGTACTTCTCGGGGCCGACTGGGAAAACTTCGCCGGTGGGTCCTGACCAGGACCATGCTGAGTCTGGGCTCCATCCGAGGTCCAGGAGGGTTCCAATGACTGCACTGAGGTGATTGATTACGTTATTCCACCGCCTGGGACGTTGGAGCTTCGCAACAACTTCCGGCCAGGCTGCCGCGATGCCGCTCCTGAGGTGGGGCTCCGCCGCCACCAACTCGAACCGCGTCTCGAACAGACGGAGGCGTAAAAAGATAGCGGGGTCGATGGCGTCGGGCGGCAGCATAGCTTGGTGGAGCCCTGCGGTGAGGCAGCTCCCTGGCTTGCTAACGCCTAGCGCTGCCCCCGCCGCCCTCATATGACGGGTGAGCTCGGTAGGGGCAACGCCATGACCTTCGAGGCCCCAATGAAGCTGCGGTTGGGCGCCTGCACGGTAAAGTCGATGGGCGTACTTGGTGACCCTGGGGAGCCTCTTGATCTTCTGGTGCCTCTTGAAACCCAACCTTTGCCGAGCTCCCCGAACCTTGAGGAGCCTTCGTTTCCCTGCGGTCGAGTCCACGCCGAGGCCCCTGGTGCCCAACTTGGTTTGTAGGGGAACACCTTCGTCATGACAGCGACGGAGAAGCTGGCGCCTGATTTCGCTGTCGTTCCCGAGGACGGCGGATTTTGGGGAAAGCCTGCACCCAAGATCAGCCAACCCAGCTTTGAGGAACTTCATGGCCTCGGGGAAATCCTCGAGAAGGGACCTGCTGGAGCCCACCATGCGTGCGCGTAGATCACCAACCCAAGTACGGATAGTAAAACGCGGGAAACGGTGATGCGCTTGGTGCAGGAAGTCATAGAGCAAGACCCTCGTCCAGGCGACGCTCTGTCCACACCCCGCTAGGATACTACGTTGAGGAATGATTGGATCGCTGACCCCCATTTCGGCGGCGAGGAAACGGACTGCCAAGTGGGTCATCATCCCGAGGCTGAGGCAGATCACGGGGCACCCCAGTTCCTTCGCTTTCCTGGCCAGGGTAGGGGTGTGGATGGCGTCATAGAACCTCTCTATATCAAGGAGCCCTTCGGCGAGCTTGGTCTGGAGCTCTGTCCCGATCTCGGCAAAAAGTTCAGACAAGATCCCTGCTCGCAGGCAGCCGGGCCGTTTGATTGCTGCGTCCCAATGTCCTGCCTTCTCCACCTCCCACTTGCTGATCTTCCCCCTCCTGAGGCGCATGGGCAGGCGGTAGAGGGAGGTGGTGAGGGTGATCGGCCTGTCCGCCGTCACCGTCTTCGGCTTGAGCGCAACGAGGTTCCCTAAGCACTGGGCTGGCATGGCCTGCTCGGCCTCGGTGGTATTCAGCACCCCGACTAGCTCGGCTCGGCCTGGCTGCGGGAGCCTGGGGAAATCACGCACTTTCCACTGGTCCAGGCCCGTGGCTGAGTGTGGTGGGAAGGTCTTGACCGCGCGGAAAGCCTCCTCCTCCGTCCAAAACTCTTCCGTGCTCTTCTCCCCCATCGCCTCCTGTCGAAGGTCCTGGAGCCAGGATTCTGAGATCGGCGTGGTGCCCCGAATTCTGTCTGGGCCCCAGTATTGCTTCCAAAACTCGCTTTTGGCTCTGAGGGTGTCCACGGGATCCGTTAAAACCTCCTCCCCTGGGATGAAGTTGTCTGCCTCCTCCGTGGTTACCTCCACCTCCACTTCCCTCGTGAAAGCATGGGCGGCTCCGCCCCCCTGCTTGAGGCTGGTCTCCAGCCAGTCGGCGAAACCGCGCTGGGCGTTCTGCAACGCCTGCTGCTCGAAAAACTGGACCTGCCGCTCTAACAGGTCATGAAACTCGAAGGGGTGGCCTGACCGCATACTGAGGCTATCCCATAGGCTGTTCTGTTCAGTCTGGGAGGGGTCCGAGCGCCCCGTTCTTCCCGCCTGAACGGTTGGGCCCGACTTGGTCCGTCTGGGCCCTCTGGGTCATCGGGCACAGCGCACCGCCACTCGAGGGCCTGCGAGAGGACGGCGAAACGGTGGGTAAGGGCCTTGCTGACATGGGCCTCGGCGACGGGATGCTGAACTGTTGGTGCCTCGGGGTACTTGGCGAGGGCCTGGATGTGGAGCTCCTCCCAGGGCCTGAGTGCGGCCCCAGGCCTGCTGATATCTGGGGCCTCCACTGGCTGCGTGCTGGTCTTGCTGAGCACCTCTGTCTGGAGGGCCCCCCGTAAACCTAGATGGGGCTTCCATGGGCTGCTGGCTCGACAGACAGGATCCTACCTAGCTTCGGAGGCACTACGAAACAGTCAATCACTCGGCCCTTGCACGTGGAGTCTACCTTTGGCTCCACGGGGATCCCACCTATGCTCGAGACCCAGACGCCCCCGTCGATGAACTGCTGGCTGCTGGCTGGTCATGTTCCAGTCCCCTCCTATGACGTAGGGCAATATATGGGCTCGGACGAAGTGGGCAATATGGGCCGTCGTCTGGGTATTGTATTCGTTGTAACCTGCATCGCTTTGAAGATAGATGGAGATGAGGAGGAGACTGTGGCCCTTCAACCGCAGATGGCAAGCCGTCCAACCCTGTCCTCCGCAAAGTGGCGTCTCACGCCCCTTGGCCCCGAGGACGCGGCTGTGGGAGCAGAGACTGCGCTGAACGAAGATGCCGACACCACCGTGTGACCCTGTGGTTGACGTCTGGGTGGCGGGGCAGAGGTAGGCGTGGTACCCCTGCTTCTTCATGAACTTATGTATATCTCGGAGTCGGCTGCGCTCGACGTGCAGCTCTGAAAACATGATGACGCGGGGCCGCTGGAAGTCATCCCACTGGATGTAGTCGCGGGCCTTCCGATTCCAACTGGTGATGTTGGCAAGGTAAATGTCTAGCACCCCCTGATCCCCCCGCCTGGCATCGGATCGATGTCGTGCATCTCCCGCGGCACTGACACTCTCGATGGATGATGGCGCAAAATTGTCAGAGGTGTGGGCGCTATCTGAGCTGAGGCTAACGATGGCATCGGCGCTGTCGATGACCAAGCTAGTGAAACTGTCGATCTCGCTGCCCTCGGAGATCTGGGTATTGGGGCCATCCTGGTGGCCTTGCCCGCCTGCGGGGGGGCTGCTGGGCTCAGGTGGCCCGTCGGCGCCGTCAGAGCTGATCCTCCTCGGCGTCCGCTGCAGCCCCCCCGCGCTCCCTGGGCTCGCTGCGGCTGCGGGCCTGGCGCGTGGGGCCGTCCTCGCGGCCTCTGCTGCGCTGCCCGTCGCGCCGCGGCGGCGGCCTGGGCGGCGGGGCCTTGCCGCGCTGCGCCGCCGTGTCGAGCTGGGCGACGAAAGCGGCGGCCTGGGCGGCGTCATCCCCTTTGAGCCCCCCGATGGCTGCGCGCAGTCCTGGCGGCAACTCGGGGATGTCGGGGGCCCGCGCCGCCTCTGGGCTGCCTGGCACCGGTACGTCGGCGGCTGCGGCGGCGGCCTGCGGGGCCGCGGGCTCCACGCCCGACATGGGCGCCGCGCCCTGCAGCCGCCACCGGGCGGTGGCCTGCTGGCTGGCCTCCTCGACCTTCTTGCGGGCCTCGGCGCGGTCGGCGGCGAGCCTCTCCCGTTCGGCCTTGGCTTCCTGGAGCTGGGTCTCCAGGTCCGCAAGATGGGCATCGAGCTCCTCCTCCTCCTCCTCCTCCTCCTCCCCCCTCCCCCTCCCCCTCCCCCCCTCCCCTCCCCCTCCTCCCCCCCCCCCTCCTCTCCTCCTCCTCCTCCTCCTCCTCCTCCTCCTCCTCCTCCTCCTCCTCCTCCTCCTCCTCCTCCTCCTCCTCCTCCTCCTCCTCCTCCTCCTCCTCCTCCTCCTCCTCCTCCTCCTCCTCCTCCTCCTCCCCCTCCTCTGGAGGGCGGTGACGGCGGCTGCCGCGGGCGGCGGCCGCGTCTCCGGGACGGGCGCCGCGGCGGACTGGGCTGCGGGGCCCCGGCTCCTGCTTCGGGGCCTCGCTGAGCACGCCGAGGATGGCCGTGGGGATGCTCTTCATGTCGGTGGCGTCGGAGCTCCCTGGGCTCCGCGCCGACGTGTCCGTGGCTTCGGTACTCCCCTGGCTGGAGTGAAGGAGGAAGGGTTCGCCACACTTGCACCACACCTTTCGCTTCGCCTTCGACTCATATTGCCATGCTCCACAGCCGCCGCAGACCACGTATGGGCGCTTCTTGTGGCGGCGCTGGGGGGGGAGTCGGCAGTCCAAGTCCAACCCATGATGCATGGTGAAGGGGGCCTCTGGTCCGTGAAGCCTGAAAGTACTGCTGCCTCGAGCCCTAAACCCCAGGGCCTCCCCTGAGGCGCAGTGGCGCCTGAGCCAAACCCTCCTCCTCCTCCTCCTCCTCCTCCTCCTCCTCCTCCTCCTGTTCTTCTCTCCCCCTCCTCCTCCTCCTCCTCCTCCTCCTCCTCCTCCTCCTCCTCCTCTCCTCCTCTCCTCCTCCTCCTCCTCCTCCTCCTCCTCCCTCCTCCTCCTCCTCCTGCTCTCCCTCTCCTTTCCTCCTCCGCCTCCTCGCCTTCTCCTCCTCTCCCTCTCTCCTCTGCTCCTCATCCCCCTCTCTCTCCTCCTCCTCACCTGCCTCATCCTCCTCCTCTCCTCCTCCCCTCCTCCTCCCCTCCTCCTCCTCCCTCCTCCTCCTCCCTCCCTCCCTCCCTCCCTCCCTCCCTCCCTCCCTTCCTACTCCCTCCCCTCCTCCCTCCCTCCCTCCCTCTCGCCCTCCTTCCCTCCCTCTCTCCCTCCCTCTCTCTCCTCCTCTTGCTCCTCCTCCTCCTCCCTCGTCCTCCTCCTCCTCCTCCTCCTCCTCCTCCTTCTCCTGTTCCACATCCTGGGCGCTGGCTTACGCTTACCGAATTATGGTTAACGCGGCTGGCTCCTGTTCTACATCCTGTGGCTATTGGCTGGACTACCTCTTACCGAATTCGTGGTTAACGCGGGCGGCTTCCGTGTTGCCTCGGCTGCCTTGGTGCCGATGATCGTTTGCACATGTAGTTGCAGTGCCCGCGCTTCGGCTACCTGAGCATGCGGTGGGCTACGCTCGTCCATCACATCCTTTGGGTAGACTTGGTCTTCTTGGCAGCGCCGTTGACCTTAGCCTGATCGTCTTCGACATCGCCATCATGCTCTTTGCCTGTCATGCAGCCGCCCACGAGGCTCCGTCGGGCATCTGGTAGCCTGCCTTTCTTTGCACGCTCGCACACGTTGGCTGCACTCAGGGCGGTCTCCCTTGGTGCTAAAACAAAAGCGTGGCTACCTTTACGGGCTCAGCTGCGGCGGCCACGTCCTATATCCGAGCCGGCACGTTCCGCCACCACATCCAGGTGTTCGTCTCCACCCCCTCTTCCACAGCGTCGAGCAGCGCCCATCAAGCTGGAGCAGCTCTTCGAGCTCGGGCGGGTCATGTCCATCAGCGAGTATCATGGACAAGGCTTTCGGCTTGGCGGAGCGGGACTTCGAGATCGATGGCTGCGAGTTCAACGGTACAGCGACCTCTACTGCTTCCTCTGTGACAATGGGGGTCTCGTCCTCGACGACACTCTCCTCATGGCCTGCTGGTGGCTCCTGGGATCCTGCCCCTCCTGGCGGTGGTGAGGAAGTCCTTCGATGGCCTGCTCTTCCGCCATCGGCTCCCGCAGTGCCTACCCTCCTCGGCATTCATGCACAGGCGGCGCGGCCACTTGCGACTCGTGTGGAAGGCTACCCTGGACAACAGCTCTTCCTTCACCGACTCTGGCGAGCGCGTTCGTCCCTGCAGCCGGCGAGCCCGTACCTCAACAGCCGCCGCTGGATGTTCGTTGTTGGACATTTTTTTCTCCTCGACATGGGCGTCCTCCTGTTCTGCGTTACTTTGCTGTGGTGGACCTTTTGTCTGATGATCCTCATCCACCTGGGCTGGGTCATCCTCCTGTGCTGGGCCATCCTCCTGTGCTGGGTCCTCTACCTGCGGTGGTTCTCCCATCCGTGCTGGGTCCTCCACCTGCGCTGGGTCCTACACCTAAGCTGGGTCCTCCGCCTGTCCTCTGTGCGAACCAAGGGAGCTGTATGGCTGGTCCCGCTGCTACTCACGCTGTGCATGTGGTGTATTTCGCCACGGCAGAAAATTATGGCCTTTTTCCTTTGTCGATGGCGGCGCTGCAGGACGCTATCGACGCGCGTGCCCTTGCTGCTGGTGTCCTCGCCATGTTTATGGCGCGGCTGAAGATACCTCCGAACATCTTCCTGGCCTTCCTGATGCTGGTCCGCACTCTGCTGGGCCGCCGACCTTGCCCGACGACGAGTAGCTCGCCCGCGCACTTGCTCATCTGGACCGTCAGGCACTTTCCCCTGAGCAACGTGAGTTCGTCCGCTGGGTAATCATGGGCCCCGGCTGCGTTTTCGAGCATGGCCCGTGTGATGCTGGCCCGTGCGAGGGCGGCTGCGATGAGACCGACCCGTTCTATCTGGAGTTGGCTGCTATCGAGGACGCTGCGTCCGACCTCAACACTGACACATACGACTCCGACACTGCGGTGATCGCCTTCCCCGACTTCTGCCGGAGCGGCGCTGACAGCCTCATCGTGCCGTTCGTGGACAATTTGACCGACCACGACCTAGACGCCAGCGCCGCGCCTGAGTTGTCCGAATTCCACCATGGGCTGCACGACCACACGGATGACACGAAGTATTCAGTTGACAAGTAACCTGGGGCCTCCTCGGGTTCTTTCGTCGGCAGTTTCTCCCACACCGTCCCTGGCGTGCATGTACGGCCTTGCAGCTGGTGAACCCGTACCACAACAGCTGCCGCGGACGCTCCACTTGGACATCCCTTCCTCCTGGTCCTGAGCATCCACTTGTACTGGGTCGGTTTGCTGGTGTGGGCCTTCTGTCTGAAAGTCCTCATTCACCTGTGCGGAGCCATCTTCCTGGGCTGGGTCTTACACCTGTCCTGGGTCCTCCACCTGCCCTGGGTCCTCCACCCGTGCTGGGTCCTCCACCTGCGCTGGATCCTACACCTTGGGTCCCCCACCCGTCCTTGCTGCGCACCATGGGCATCATGTGGTGGGCCCCGTTGCGTCTAACGTGGGACATGGGGGATCCCCTTCCGTGGCGGAGGGTTCAGGCCTCCCGCCTGCGACGCTGGCGGCTTTGCAGCTATCGGAGCACTTCCCCGGGCTGCTGGTGTACCTCTGCTTCCTCTTCCTGGCCGTATGGTGCGGCTGCAGATCTCGCCGAACATCCCCCTGGCCTTCCTGAGGCGGTTCGACGTCCTGCGGGGCCGCCGACCATCCTCAATGACGAGCAGTTCGCACGCGCACTTGCTCATGTGGATCGTCAAGCACTTTCTCCTGAACAGCGGAAGCTCGCCCGCTGGATGAGATTGAGCCCCGACTGCGTCTTCGTACATGGCCCGCTTGGTGCTGACCTTTCCGTGGCAGGCTGAGATGAGACCGACCTGTTCTATCTGAAGATGGCGGAATTCGAGGACGCGGCGGCGGGCCTCAACATTGACGAGTACGACTTCGGCACCGCGGCTGCCCCCTTCCCCAGCGTCTATCCGTTGGGCGCCCACCACCTCCTCATGCCTCTCGTGGACACCCTTTTCGACCAGAATAGCTACGACGACTCCTTCGACGCTGACGACCGCCTGTGTGCCTTCAACGCGAGACTGAGAGGCTCGGCGCTTGCGCGGCCATAGGCGCGGAGGGAACGCTCGCCTGGGGACGCTCGCTTCTCTCCCTCCTCCTCCGCCGCCTCCTCCTCGGGATCCTCCTCCGCCCTCATCCTCATCCTCCTCCTCCCTCCTGCACTCCTCCTTTTCCTCCTCCTCCTCCACCTTCTCCCCCTCCTCCTCCTGCCTCCACCTCCTCCTCCTCCTCCTCCTCCGTCTCCTCTTCCTCCTCCTCCTCCTCCTCCTCCTTTTCCTCCCCCTCCTCCACCCTCTCCTCCTCCTCCTCCTCCTCCCCCTCCTCCCTCCTCCTCCTCCTGCTCCTGCTCCTGCTCCCTCCTCCTCTTCCTCCTCTTCCTCCTCTTCTTCCCCTCCTCCTCCTTCTTCGCCTCCTCCTCCTCCTCGTCCTCCCTCCCCCTCCGCCTCTTCCTCCGCCTCCTCCTTTTCCTCCATCTCCTCCTCCTCCTCCTCCTCCTCCTCCTCCTCCTCCTCCTCTCATATCATCATCATCATCATCATCATCATCATCACCATCATCATCATCATCCTTCTCCTCTCCCTCGCCCTTCTCCTCCTCCTCCTCCCCTCCTCCTCCTCCCCCTCCTCCTCTACCTCCTCCTCCTCCTCCTCCTCTTCGTCCTCCTCGTCGTCTCCTCCACCTCCTCCTTCTCCTCCTCCTCCTCCTCGTCCTCCTCATCCCTCCTCCTCCTCCTCCTCCTATCCTCCGCTCCTCCTCTTCTTCCTGCCTTTTCCTTCCTTCCTCTCCTCCTTTTCCTCCGCCGCCTTCTCCTCCTCCTCCTCCTCCTTCTCCTCCTCCTCCTCCTCCTCCTCCTTTTACTCCCCGTCCTCCTCCTGCTCCCTCGGTCCCAAATTCCCTCCCTCCCTTTCTCCTCCTCCTCCTCCTCGTCATCCTCCTCCTCCTCATCCCTTTCCTCCTTGTCCTCCTCCCTCCTTCTCCTCGTCCTCCTCTTCCTTCTCCCTCTCCTCCTCCCCCTCCTCCTCCTTCTCCTCCTCCTCCTCCTCCTCCTCCTCCTCCTCCTCCTCCTCCTCCCCCTCCTCCCCTTCTTCTTTCTCCTGCTCCTGCTCCTGCTCCGTCGAGGAGGGCATGCTGCGTCGGATTGCCAAGGCCCCGCGACGCAGAGGGGAGCCGTCGGGGCGTGATCTCGGCAGGGCCTCCCGTTTGGCAAGAGGTGCTTTTGCACTGTTGGGGCACCGTTGGATTACGTCTTGCGACGGCCTTACGGCCGGTGCCGCCGACCCTGAAGACGGTGACAATGAGGACGACGAGGATGTTGAGGAGCAGGTGGCGGAGGATGCTAGGGAACAGGAGGGGCGAGGAGGAGGAGGAGGAGGAGGAGGAGGTGCGATGGGGTGAGGAGGAGGACAAGGAGGGGTGGAGAGGGACGAGGAGGGGAAGACGAGGAAGGGGGGAGAGCAGGGGGCAGAGCGAGACGAGCAGGGACGCATTTGCAGGACGTCTTCTAAAAACGTGTGGGAAATCTATTATTTGTGCCTCTGGAGGCCGTCTTAGAAATCCTCTTGGAGGCTTCTTTGGTCTTTGTGGAAACTTCTTCGTGCCGTCTGGAGGTTACTTTGGCGACTTATACAGGTGCTTCAGCGATATGGAACCCTCGAAAATCGTCGTGGGGACATCTTGGAGCACTTTTGCCGCGTCTTGCGGCTTTCCTCGGCCGCCGAACCGCCCGAAAGGGAATCGCATCTGCTCCCCGATCCCCATGGGACCCTCCGGGACCCCCCCCCCCGGGACCCCACCCCTGGGACCCCCCCCCGCGGGGAAAGGATCAAAGAGAAGGGGCTTTCTTTCGACTCACCTATAACGTTGCTCAATTTCGCTGTGGCTGGCGCGCTCGAGGAAGAAGCGGTGGTGAAAGTGGGGGGAGCGGCGACGGGCCCATGGAAAGGGAAGGGAGCGGCGAAGGCGACGACGACGACGACGACGACGACGACGACGACGACGACAGCGACCACGACGACGACGACGACGACGACGACGACGACGACGACGACGACGACGACGACGACGAGTCAAACAGAACAGGCTCTTCCACACGCCGACAGGGTCGGCGGATTTGATTTTGACGCAATTTCATAGGTTGTGTTGAGAGCAAAAAAAAAGTAATACTTTTATACTTTTTAACCACCCCACCAAAAACAACGAAAAACACGACACTTGGGGAGTTATAAAAACCAAACAACCCCGCTGGTGACGTCTCTGGGACGCTGGAAAAAGAAGATCCGGCACCGGGCTCTCATCCTCGTCGCTGCTTCTCTGCAGCTCCGGAGCTCTTACCGCCGACGGCGGTGCCCCGCAGCCACGGCGGCATGATTCCTGCCGCGCGCCCACGCAGCGTCGCCTCGCCCGCCCGCGCGCACGGCGCGAACACGAAAGCGAAGCCGATGTCCCCCTGGGGGGCTTTCCGTTTCGTTGCGGCCTCGCCCCCCAACCTCCGATTCGCGCGGCGGTGATGCGAGGGCAGATGTCGCCGTCTCGCGGGCAAACCCCGCTCTCGACGACCACGCACGCCGCACCCACGCGTACGGCGCACTTTTTGGCGGGATCTGCGCGGTGTTCACAGGTCGAGACCAGCACGTCGCGCTGTCTTGGGCGCGGTCCCGTCTCCCATGACTTGGCGAGCGAGAGTATGCACCATAAGCTGGAAGGCCTGCGCTTCTGGTCACCGGCCGGCGGCGAGCCCAGGGAGGGAAGTGAGAATGGGCGTGCCTTCTCAGATGGCTCAGGAGTCCCCTGGCCTTCCGACAAGTTCCCTCAGCCTTCACCGAAGATGCAGGAAACCTTTCAGCTGGCTGAGAGAGACACCCCGCCGCACACTGAGAAGACCCTCTCCTTCTCCCTTCCCCCCCCCCCCTCGCTCGCCGCCGAGGGAATTGCGGCGCGATCTGGAAGACGTGCTGCGTGGACCCGAGCGACGCTCTCTCCTCCCGTGCTGCCGTTGCCCAGGGCGGGCCCGCCCGCGCTCCAGCAGCGCACCGCCCCTCCCACCGCCCTCCGACCGTGCAGGGGCGCGTGCGAGCCCGAGTCCGAGAAGTGTGGCGGGGGCCCGGGTTCCAGGGCCGTGCCCGGGAGGCTCCAGACCCGGGGGGGTGCCCCGTCCGATGCTGCCCGCGGACACTCCACGACTGGAGCCCCGCCATCTCTGGGCGCGCTCCACCACTCGCAGCGCTCCGCTCCTGCTCGCAGGACGCGTAGAGACGAATCGGTATTCCTCTTGATGTCATGTGTCGTAGATCCCCCGCGGCGGATCCAGGCCGTTTGCGAGTAGCGACTCTGCGGGTAGCGGAGCGCGCTTGTCGGCACCAGCTTCAAGACCCTGGGTTCCTCATCCGACGGTGCCTCATCCAGTGCCCTCACCGTCTGCGCCGTGCCCCGGGCGGGGCAGTGCGCGCCTCCGCGGCAGCGGGCTGCGCGGCGCAGCGGCGCGAGGGCGGCAGCACGCTCTCGCGAGCGGCCCCCGCTCCGGCGGCGCGGCGAGCGGAGCACGGAAGCCGAGCCGGCGCGAACGGTCGCGCTTTCCGGAAAGCAGCGGCACTTCGGGCGTCGCCCGTGTGTCAGGCGATCGCAAGCATGGATCAGAGGGGGCGTGGATCAGCGACGGGTCCCGTTGCCCTGGGGCATCGCGGGCTCCCGCCGCCGAGCGGGGCGTCGCCGGCCGCCTTTTGGGGAGGGCGCCTTCCCCGATCCATGGACTTGGCGACCGCGCGCCAGATCCGTGGGGTCGCTAATCCATGTCTGCGCGCCCCCGCTTCTGGGTTTCCTGGGGGGGCCCTGGTCGCCACGGCTGCTGCCGCCTGCGCGGCATGGGGGCGAGAGCGACCTCTCGCGCGCTCGCGCGTGAGGCGTGCCGCCTCCCGCTCCGGCCTTTCCTTTTCAAACGTCGGCGGCAAAGCGTCCATGGTGGACGGGAGCAGACTCGGGCCGGGCGAAAGGGGGGGATTGGGAAAGGGGGGGGTTACGAAATTTGCTGCATGCAGCGCTGGTTTGGGCCTCACCGAGGGGCACATTCTTCGATACATAGCCGCCTCCGGCGCCGGGAGGCGCCGGGATAATCAGCTACGTGAGCTGATTTTCACCCCCCCCCTTTGCTATCCCCCCCTTTCGCCCGACCCGACAGACAGTCATCGCCTTGTAGATCTTGGGGGCCGTCGGCGATCTGCTCCCACAGTGCCTCAGATAGCTTGCCAGGCGGAGAACCAACCCTTCCTCGCAACGTGGCACCTAGGAGCAGGGCCGCGCAAGACACTAGACTACTGTGAGGGGCCTTCGGTAGAGATCCCCATGGGGCCAGGAAGCGCGTGAGGGGTGTGCTGAAATGGGGCGGGTCACCATGCGGACGCCTTCGGTGGAGCTCCCCATGGGGCCAAGGAACGCGTGAGGGGTGTTCCGAGATGGGGCGGGGCACCATGCGGACGCAGCCACTGGGGCCTTCGGTGAAGCTCTGTATGGGGCCACGGAGCGCGTGAGGGGTGTGCCGAAATTGGGCCAGTCACCATGCGGACACAGCCAGTTGGGCCTCTGGTGGAGCTCCCTATGGAGCCACGAAACGTGTGAGGGGTGTGCTGGAATGGGGTGAGTCACAATGCAGCCGCAGCCATTTCGGCCTTAGGTGATCTTCGGTGGAGCTCCCCATGGGGTCACGAAACGTGTGAGTGGTGTGCCAGAACTGGGCGGGCTACCATTCGGACGCAGCCTTTGGAGCCTTCGGCGGAGCCCCCTATGGGTCCACGAAACGTGTGAGGGTCGTGTCACTGGGTGAGTCACCATGCGGCCGCAGCCATTGAGGCCTTTGGTGGAGCTCCCTGTGGGGCAACGAGGCGTGTGACGGGTGTGTTGAAATGGAGCGGGTCACCATGCGGCCGCAGCCACTGGTTCCTTCGGTGGAGCTCCCCATAGGGCCACGAAACGTGTGACGGGTGTGCCGAAATGGGGTGGGTCACCATGCGGACGCAGCCACTGGGGCCTTCGGTGGAGCTCCCCATGGGGCCACGAAACGGGTGAGGGGTGTGAAACGGTGGTGAGGATGATGCTGGTGGTAGCGATCTTAGAAGTATGGTGATGGTGACGACGACGATGGTGACGACGACGATAACGACGGTGTTGATGATAAGGACAAAGATGAGGCGGGGGAGAGGAGGAGAAGATTGAGACGTGCGGCGTTGCGGATTCAAGTGGTTTCGGCTCAATAGCGTTCGAGCATGTCAGTGTTAAAGTGCGCCATTTGATGACGTGGCTTTGCCTGACGTTGATCGCACTGTTGAGCACGCTGGTCCATTGCAACTCACGCTCGTTGATTCCTGCTTTTCCTGGATGTTGGGATGGGTACGCACCTGAAATTCAAGCAGACTGTTGCAGCTCGCAGCACGGTATTTATGGGAGGCAAGATTGTTGGGCACATCCATTTACGTTTCTGGCGTGCTGTAGGGGACCTCCGTTGGAGGACATGCTGCGCTCGCAGTTTGACACAACTGCTTGTGCCAGCTCGGCCAACGCGCTCGGCAATGATGTGATTAGCCTCGGTGCGAGTGGCGTTTTCCATTTCCGAGACTCGACATTAGATGTAAAGAGATGCTTGTCTGCAGGAGCCACGCGTGTTGTTTTTACCCTCGGTTATCGAGTAGGGTCTCCGGGCGGCACCGCGCAAGGACCCTATGCGTTTGCGTGCGCCCCAATTGTTTGTGAACCTTTAGAGCTAGAGTTGCTGTTGTTTGTCTATCACGGAGTTGTTTCCCTCAATAAGCCGTCTGGAATCACCGACATCTTCAATGAGCACCTCTCACCCGCAGCCGCTCCTTTGGCAGTCGGGGCCATTCTCGCCGCGCTCTCTGCCTTGGGTGTGCGACGCTTATGGTTCGCCGACACGAATTGCAGTTTGACTGCCATGGTGGATTGCCCGATCACAACGAGGATGGCTGCGCTCAAAGTGGCCCTCATGCTTGCTTTGATTTGGCTGCATCAGTCAGACATGGACATTTACACTTGGGAAAGCAACGCGCTGGTGCTCTGGGTCAACCGGGAAGTCATCGGCCCGCATATAAATCCGATGTTCATGGCGGTTGCATATGCCCATGCTGTAGATAAGGATAAGGGCTCTTTCGGGCGCAACGTCAAGGGGCTGTGGCACAAGTATGTCCGTCACGTGCCGTTGCTGTTCTTCGCTTCCCTTGTATTTCTATATCACCAGCCCTCGCTGCATTCTCTAGGATTCAAAGGGAGGTGGGTCAAAGGAAAGCAGCAAGGTTATCCGTAAGGGCTTCGCCGCCTGCCGCCGGCCCCCTCTCTATCAGAATGGGATACATCAGAGCTATATTGGGATGTTCGGGCGCCGTTTTGATGACATTCGAGAACGTCATGCTAGGGCGGCTGGCGATGAGCAAAACAGATTGAGATGTTGAAGTTGTTGTTGAACGCTTTGTTGCCTTCTTGGCATTTTCCTCCAGTTGTTCACTGGAAGCGCTCTGGGAACGGCTGGGGATTGCTTCAGGCAATCTCTGGGAAGGTTATTTGTTTCTGCTCTGGAGAAGGAGTGGCACCTTTGGGATCGTGGCCTCGGAGACGCGACTGTGGTGTAAATTACGAAGGATCGTGGCCTCGGAGACGCGAATGTGGTGTAATTTACTAGGGATCGTGACCTCGGGGGCGCGAATACACCGTCATTTGCAAGGGATTCTGGTTTCGGGGGCACACAACTCCTGTATTTTTACGCGTCCCCCCCCCAGAAATTCTGAGAACCCTCCCGGGGGTGCAAACCAGGGTGGTTTTCGGCTCCCCCCCCTCGCGCGGACAGTAACAGTTTACAGTAGGAGGCAGAAATCAGCACTGTAACAATGAAGACTGGAAACAAGAACTGGCGCGGGGAGCAGCAGCCTTGAGCCTCGCAGCCTGATGACCCTGCAAGGGGGCCGGCGGATTGCCGTCTGTGGGACTCGGTAGATCCGGGAGGCTTCTTCGCGCGTGCATTGGGCTTCAGCAACAGCCGCTGTTACAATTTGCAGTGGTGGCAGGACGTATGGGCAGGCTGCGCCCTGCTCGCATTTGCTAGCGCTTTGCCCTGGCAGTGCGCAGATGTTCTGAATGCGGTGCTGTTACTTGCCATACCCAGCTCACTTGTGCACTTCGGCCGCTACAACAGCTGTGCTTTTGTAGCGCTTCTAGTCCGGGGGCTTCGCCGATCTCGTGTCGGCTGTCTCGGTGCGTTTCTGCTGTTGGTCCTGCTGCATGCGGTGAAGCCTCCTGCTGCGGCAGGCGGGGAGTTTTCAGCAGAAGCTGTTTCAGCAGCGCACATCTCTGCAGCGCTTGTTATCTGAAGGGCTTTGCCCCCTGCCGCTGCCCCTCTCTCCTCTGATTCCTGCACGGCTGTGTTGGTTAAGTAGGTTTCTTGATCGATTCGTCGGTTGGCAGGGTCGCAGCTTTGCTGGTCGTCTCATTGCCTAGATGGTTCGTCGATCTGGCAGGTTGGCTGGGGGGACAGGATCCTATTGTATCCAACATCACAGAAGTGGGCGCACTCACGGAGTTGGTACGGAACTTCCACATCTTGAATGTTCCATTGGGGAGGTGCGAAGGGATCCACGTTCGAGTCCAATTGCGCAGTCCCAACTTGTCTCATTGCAGTGGTGCAGCCGCAAGAGCCTAATCCTCGCCGTCTGATGGCCCCCCGCATGGATGGGGGGGCGGCGTGCATGCATTCTGCAGTCAGGCCCGTACACCGAGACGACTCCGCGAAGTGGATTGTGTTCGAAATGTCTGAGATTAGTTGCGTTCCTCGCACCGAGCGTCAACTTATTGCACGTGCCCTTGAGGGAGTACTTCACTTTCTACACGAACGCATCTTCAGCTCCCTCGCAGCTGCTGCTTGACACAAGTAAGCTTGCCGCGGTCACCTGGGTATCCAGCTGCCTGCGGCAAATCCCGCCACAGTGCCCGCCGGTCTTGGAGGCTACCGTTCGAGGCGCGACGGGAGGGTGTGGCATGTGCTTCTCGCGGCGTTAGTATTGCAGTTTGTGCTGACGGCTGGAGCACCGCAGGGATGCCTGCACGCCTCATAGATCGGCAGTCTTGTGTTTATCTCGGGCCACTCGGGGTCACCCTGGGGCAGAGAAGGAGGGTGCAGGAAACGATGATGAGAAGGGGGAAGGAGGAGGAGGAGGAGGAGGAGGAAAAGGAGGAGGAGGAGGAGGATCGTAGTGGACGGATGCGATGTGGAACATCTTCACGGTGATGATGTTTGGGAAGATGAGGTGGTGGAGGAGGTGGAAGGGGGGAGAGGTGGGCTTTCACATTTGACATCTTCCGTCTTCACTTCTGGAAGGGCTCATTTGGGCCGTCTTGGGGCCGTCTTGGGGCCGTCTTGGGCTCCTGTGGGGCAGTTCTCGGGCTCCCTTGGGGGCCTTTTGGGCCGCCTTGGGGCCATCGTGGGCCATCTTGGGGCTCTCTTGGACCGTCTTGGGGGCCTCTTGGTCGTGAGGGGGGTCTTTTGAGACAGTCGTGGGGCCGCCGAGGGGCCCTCCAAGGCCCTCTTGGGCATGTCAGAGCTCTCGTCCTGGGGCGTCTTGAGGCCGCCTTGAAAGACTATTGCGCAGGTTTGAAGGTCCCTTGGGCCGTCTTGGGGCCACCTTGGAGGCATCCAGGGCCGTCTGGAGCTGGAGGGAGCCCGACAGGGTGAAGACGCCCAACATTTCAAACGCCGATGGGATATCAAAGATTCTCGTCTCAGGGCCCTTCTGAGGGTCCTCTGGTGGCCCTCAAAAGGGTTGCATTGGTCGCCGTCTTGGTGCTATCTTGAGCCATCTTGGGCCGTGTCTTGGAGCCGTCTTCTGTCAGCTCGGCGGCCTCGGCTGCCTGCCCCGTCCATCTTGAAACCTCGTGATCGCGGACCCATTGTTACAAAGGATCGTGGCATCGGGAGCTGGGATCCATAGTTTCTGAACGAGGGATCGTGGCCTGGGCAGGGCGAACACATGGATCCTGTTACGAGGGGTCGTGGCATCGGGGGCGCGGATCTTTTGTTCTTTACAAGGGAATAGGGGTGGGCGATGCGAGGGGGGTCGTCCCCTCGAAGATTGCAGAAACTGCACTTGGCATTCTACCACGCCTCATCGTGTCCGGGGGCACGGGGGCGAATTTGCTCTGATATTGAACCTTTTGGTACTGATGCCAGCTCAACGATTAATCGACTGGGCTACAGAGGTGGTCGCAATGTCCATACATCATTGCGTGCCGCATGGCATGGGAGCATGGAAAACCAAGTCGAAGGAATGTTGACGAGTCCGCTGCATGCTGCCGCTTGTTGGCAGGCAGGCCGCTGTGTGCTGTACATCGCCGGTGTGGGCCAGCTGGCATACGATACCTCCAGCGATACATTGGAGAACGCCGTCGGCAGCCGGGCCCGCTCCCGGGATTCGGGGAGCAGAAACAGCACGGCGGCGGCGTTCGTCAAGGATTGTGCCCGGGATGCGTCAGAGCCTGGAGGGTTCCTTTTCTGATGAGGGCGGCGGTGATATCCATGGCCAAGCCTCCGTTGGTGCTCCACCGGGTTTTCTGACCCTGGATCCCTTGTCCAGTGGTTCCTTGTCCAATGCCCTCACCGAATCAATGCCACGCCGCAGTGTGGAACCCGGCAGAGCATTATTGCTGACCCTCGTGTTCCTCTACGTGCTTCCTTCTCCTTACCTGCTTGCGTGGGTCTCCCTCCGCCCTTCTCCCGACGCCTTACTGCGCCCCTCTTACGCCTCCGTCCAGCTTCCCCGCCCACCCCCTCACCCATGCTCACTATGTTGTCTCTTCCCGCTCCTCCGCCTTGATCACCTAGTCCTTCTCCGCCCACCCCATCCCCCCAACCCTCCCCCTTGCGTTCCAGCGCGCGCGCGGGCAGAAGGAGGGGGAGGTGGAGTTGGACGAGGCCTGGGGTGAAGGTCGAGCAGGCGCAGGGTAAGGAGAGAGGGGAAAGGTGTCAAGCCAGGTACGCTCGCGCCATGTCTGACATTCTACCTCTGGAGCGAGAGGATAAGCAGGAGGAGAAGGAGGATGAGGAAGGAGGAGGATAAGGGAGGATGAGGAGGACGATGATGAACAGCAGCAGCAGGAGGAGAAGGAAGAGGAGGAGGAGAGGAGGAGCGGGAGGAGCAGGAGGACCAGTGGAAGGCGGAGAAGGGGGAAAGGAGCGGGGCGACAACGACGACGAAGGACTCGGATCCAGAGCTGTGGCCCGCGCTGAGGAGAGAGTGAACTTTTTAACGGTGGGTGCAAAGCGTCGATCCCAAAACGAAGCCAAAGGTGCAGCGGGAGCACCATGTTGAAATACTGCAGAGGTCTTGATCGCAAAACAATACTGAAAACCAACTTGTGAAATCCTGTTCGTTGGCGACAGATTGCGGGAGAGACGGGCCCGTTCGGACAGGATCCAGGGAGACAGGAGAGCAGTATTCAAATTCTTTACGCTTCGCGTATCCCCACCAGCCCATCTCACAACAGCAACTCATGCGAAGCATGCCGACAGTCGTGTTTTTCAGGCGTGTGTCCATTTGGCCCCGCATATCTCCCCTGTTCCTCCTTCCTCCCGCCTCCTTGTACATCCTCCTTGTGGGGGGAGCGGGAGAAGGACGAGGCGGAGGAGGAGGGAGAGAAAGCGCTCCTCGTGGTTTGAGTCGTTTGGGGTTTCTCGTCCTGGTGTGAGTCGTTCGGGCCCTTCTTCCTGGTGTGAGTCGTTCGGGCTCTTCGTGGTGTGAGTCGTTCGGGCTCTTCGTCCTGGTGTGAGTCGTTCGGGCTTCTCGTGGTGTGAGTTGTTCGGGCCCCTCATCCTGGTGTGAGTCGTTCGGGCCCCTCCTCCTGGTGTGACTCGTTCGGGCTCCTCGTGGTGTGAGTCGTTCGGGGCCCGCGTCGTGGTGTGAGTCGTTCGGGCTCCTCGTGGTGTGAGTCGTTCTCCTCCTTGGGCCTCTTGGGGGCCTCTTGGAGCCTCTTGGGGCCTCTTGGGCCTCTTGGGGGCCTCTTGGGGGCCTCCTGGGGCCTCTGGGGGCCTCTTGGGGCCTCTTGGGGGCCTCTTGGGGGCCTCTTGGGGCCTCTTGGGGGCCTCTTGGGGGCCTCTTGGAGGCCTCTTGGGAGGCTCCTGGGGACCTCTTGGGGCCATCTTGGGGCCTCTTGAGACCTCCTCAGAAGCGCAAAGAAGCGCTGCCCCTGAGAAGGACAAAATGAGCCCAAAACCCTAGTACAATCAATGATTTTGCTATGAAGGAAGATGAGCGCGGCCCCCTCGGGAGACCAAAATGGGGCCAAAACCATAGTAAAAGCAAGGATTTTGGCTTCACAGAAGAGGAGGGGGCTACAAGAGTGCCCCCCCGTCGGGGCCAGAATCCTCGTGAGGGTCGTCGTTTTTTGGCCCTCCCAGGCGTCGAAAAAGACCCCCCTGACCACCCGCGGAACTCCTTCTCCAGGCCCAGGGGGAGGGGGTAGGGGGAGGGGTAAACCCTTCCCCGAAGGGGAAGAAGGGGGGTTGAGGACAGAGGGGGCTCTCTAAACCACTCACGCCCTAAAGGGCTGGTGGGATTGAGCAACCGTGGAGAATGGATGCCGATGGGGACGAGATGCATTAGCATGTAGAGGAGGTGGAGGACGTTGGGAAGCGGAGGAGGAGGAAGAGGAGGAGGAATGAAGACGAGGAGGAGGATGTTGGGGAAGATGAGGGTAGAGGGGGATGCGGAAGAGGAGAACCACCAGGGAGGACGGAGGAGGACCAGCCCGGCCGCCCTCCTCCGTCCTCCGAACTTGCCTCCTGTGCCCTCCTCCTTCCCTGCTCCCGCACTCTTCCCTCCGTCCTACTTCTGTCCCCTCCCCCCGCGCGCTCCCGCTGAGAGCGCGAGACGGCGGCGACGACGACCACGACCACCACGACCACCGACCACGACCACCACGACCACCGACCACGACCGCCGACCACCGACCACGACCACGACCACGACCGCCGACCACCGACCACGACCACGACCGCGACCGCGACCCCGACTTGTCCAGGGGCACGTGCTGACCAGAGTTCGTTTGGAGCGTATGCAGCCGCGGCGACGCAGGGCGCTCCCCGAAGCCCAAGAGAGGCCTCAGAAGCATCCGAAGACCTCGACCACCGACATTTGAACCTGGATCTATGACGACGGCGCCGGCGACCGTGACAGCGACGGCGACGGCGACGACGACGACGGCGCCGACGCCGACGCCGACGCCGACCACGACGACGACGACCGTTCACAATCGTCACCAGACCCCTCCGGGGGTGCATCCCCTGGACAGCTCTTCGTCCTGGACTGAACTGCAACGACCCCTGCGGGCCCGAAGCAAGCAGTCCCCTGGGAGGCCGAACTTTGCGGAAGGCCTCTGGCAGCAGCGAAGTCGACAACGACGCTGACCAGACCATATCTCCGACGGGGGGATAGGGAACAGGGGGTTACGAAATCTGCTGCATGCAGCTGGTTCTGGCCCCGCCGTCGGGCTCCTTTCATCGATACTGTGGCGCCGCTGCCGTCGGGAAGTAACCTGATTCGACGAACCCTTTCCCAGAGATCCGACGTCTTGACCTTTTCGATACGGGGTCCCCGGGAGTGCCGTCCGCATTCTGGAGACCTTCTTTTCCATCCCGTGTCGTTTTTGACGGTCGCAGGGCCCGGCGAGGTCTTGGAGACTGCGATAATTGCCAGACGCCTCAGTTTTGTTTCTTTTTTTCAGAACTTCGGACGCCTGGGTGTTGGTCCGACCCGAGACGATGGCCAGTGGGCGCCGCAGGCAGCACGTGGCGGCAGGCGCCAGCGGAGGAGGGCAAGCTCGCCCCAGGGGCCCGATGCGGGTCCCTGGGAGGCCAAAGACTTCGGAGAACCTGCGGCTTCGAAGACGACGAAGACGACGACACCGACCACGACGACGACGACGCCGACGACGACGACGACGACGAGGACGACGGGGACGACGCCGACGCCTTCGCCGCAGGTTCTCCGTAGTCTTTGGCCTCCAGGGGCGACGACGAAGACGACGACGACGACGACGACGACGACGACGGCAGCGGCGGCGGCGGCGGTGGCGACCGCGACGTCGACTGGTCTCCCCAGCGATGGCTGGCTGGGCGCCGCAGGCAGCACGCGGCGGCAGGCGTTGGCGGAAAAGGGCAAGCTCGCGCTCAGCTTCCCCAAGCGGTGGCGGCAGGGCGAGGCTCTCTCGCATGTCGTCCTCGTCCTCGTCCTCGTCCTCTTATCGTCGTCGTCGTCGGCGTCGGCGACGGCGTCTACGTCGGTGGTGTCTGCGTCAGGGTGGGGCAGACTCAGGTGGGGATCGGGTTCAGGGGAGGGCGACCTCTTCTCGAAGCCGAAGTCGATGTTCGAGGTCCTCGGGCATCTTCCAGCCTCGGGGCGCCTTTCCAGCAGCTGCGCCCCGCCGAGAGCATCCCGGGGGTGCCCGGGATCGCCCCGAACGGCCGCCAGGGACCCGAGTTGTCATCCGAGGACCACCAGGGAATAGGCTCAGGGGGGGGGGATGCATCGACCCCGAAAGAGCGCGTTCTGTGGTCGCTTGGAGGGGGGGGGTTGGAACCGGACCCCCCCTCCCCGTTACCTCTCCTTTCTCCCTCTCCTCGGCTGGCGGCGGCGGCGGCGGGGACGACGATTCCTTTTCTGGGCCGGCGCCGGCGCCTGCGGCGGCGGGCGGCGGCGGCGGGGAGCGTCGACGAGGACTACGGTGGTGGTGGTGGTGGTGGTGGTGGTGGTGGTGGTGGTGGTGGGTTGTGATGGTGGTTGTGGCGGTGGTGGTGGTGGCGGTGGTGGTGGTTGTGGTGTGGTGTGTGGTTTGTTGTGGTGGTGTTGTGTGGTGGGTGCTGGTGGTGGTGGTGGTTGTTTGTGGGTAGTGTGTGGTTGTGTTGTGGTGGTGGTGGTGTGGTGGTGGTGGTGGTGGTGGGTGTGGTGGGTGGTGGTGGTGGTGGGGGTTTGGTGGCGGTGGTTTGTGGAGGCTGGTGGTGGTGGTGGTGGTGGTGGTGGTGGTGGTGGTGTGGTGGTTTGTGGTGGTGGTGGGTTGTGCTGCTAGTGGTGGTGGTTGTGGCGGTGGAGGTGGTGGTGGTGGCGTGGTAGATTGTAGTGGTGGTGGTGGCGGTGGTGGTGGCGGTGGTGGTGGTTGTGGTGGTCGTGGTGTGGTGGTTTGTTGTGGCGATGGTGAGTTGTGGTGGTGGTGGTTGTGGTGGTGGTGGCTGTGGTGGTGGTGGTTGTGTGGTGGGTTGATGGTGGTGGTGGTGGGTCGAGGCGGTGGTGGTGGTGGTACTGGTGGTGGTGGTGGTGCTAGTGATGGTTATCGTTGCTGCGTCCCCGCTGTCGCCGGCGCCAGCGCCGGCGCTTTGGCCGCCGCCAGCGCCGGCGCCGGCGCCAGGGGCGGGGGGGGGTTTGACCCCCCCCCCCTCGGCGCCAGAGGGGGGGTGAACCCCCCCCCGTTTGGCTGCCTCTGGTCATCGTCGCTGCGTCCCCGCCGTCGACGGCGCTGCTGGCGGCCGCCGGCGCCGGCGCCAAGGGCGGGGGGGGGTTCATGAGGGGGGGGGGGTTGGGGGGGAGGGGAGTCCCCCTGGTTTTGATCGACGGCGCCGACTGTTGGGGGCGGGTCCCCCCCCCGGTTTGAAACGCGCCGCCGAATGTTCCCAAGGCAAGCGCCCGTGAAACGCGTTCCCTCATCGACCCTCCCGTGCATCGCCGACAGGGGCCCGATAGCCCGCCCTACCCTGGAACGTGCGGGTTCGCGACCGGATGCCTATCGCCGATCTATCGGCGATATATCGCCGATTCAAGGTCGATGTTTCCCCCCCTGAGCTGGTCCCCCTACTATCACTGGCCCTCCCAGGATTAAAAGCCAGTCCCCAGGAGTGGGTCGAGCTTCTTGGGGCCTCATTTGGAACAAAAAACAAGATGCGGGATCTCTGTAAGGTTTTTGATATTTTCGGCGTGGCCCAGGACGGTCAAAATATTGTTTTGGATGAAAAGCCGGCCCAGACCTCTGGGGGGCCACTCTGCTGAATGAGAAACGACGCCGGGGGTCTGGGGCGAAAGAGAAAGTTGGAGGCGGCCAGGGGGTCTGATCTTCTTTGGACCTGAGAACATCGGTCAGGAGGCTTTGGTCAAATCTGAGGAATATGTTCCCAGACCCCTCCCAGGGTCCATCGTGCAATTTTTCATCCCAGATCCCAGGGCCCGCAAATGCTTCCCAGGGACGGAACAGAGGTGGAACTAGAGGAGGTTAGAATGGGATTGGGGGGGAGGAAGAGATGGGCAAATGGCGTTTTCGTGAGAAAGTGGTGGGGGTCGCGACTGGTAGTCGCTTTTGGCAGTGCCAAAAGTTTGGGCAACTTTTGCTTATTTTTCGTCTTGCGCCGGCCATGTCGGGATCAGCTGCTATTCCGGATCTTTGTGTGTCTCTGGTTCGGCGTTGGGCATTTGTTCATTCGTGATGTTTGCCGTTGCACGATTCCCTGCCGCAGACGAGAGATGTTCTGGAAGGACGACGCGTTTTGGGGTGATACGCGGGTTTGCCAGAGGGTTCGGATTCGAGGAGGTTCATCTTTCAGGATTCCTGGTCTTCGCTTCTCTGCTTGTTTCGGGTTTCGCCTGCCGTCGGTTCTGGGTTTGCTCTTTGGAGGTTCTGGGTTTCGGTTTCTGGTTCCGGGTTTCGGCTGGGCCGATTCCGGTTTCGCCTCGTTCTGGGTTCTGGGTTTCGCCTCGATAAGTTCCGGGGTTCACGCTCTGACCTGTGTCCGCAGGCTTGCTTCGGGCTTTTGACAAACAACGAACGACGCACAGCATGACACATGTTACGGCGAGGTTAGTAGCCCTGGATGGGGTAACATCGAGGAGCGTCACAAAGGTGGTCCAGGGAGGAGGTGAAAGGGGAGGGGCGAAGGAAGAGGGGCGGAAGAGGAGAGCGGAGGAGGAAGTGCCATTAATCAGAGCGAGGGGGCCGAACGGTCATTCATTGCCCCCGGGCGCGTGGTTGAAGTGAGGTTCTGCGGTGCTGATTGTGGTTTGTATGGTTGTGGTTTTGCTTGTTGTTGTTGTGGTTGTGTTTATTGTCGTTGTCGCCCTTGTTGTTGTTGGTGTTGTTGTGGTGTTGTTGTTGTTGTTGTTGTTGTTGTTGTTGTTGTTGTTGCTGTTATTGTTATTGTTATTGTTATTGTTCTTGTTTTTGTTGTCGGTGCTGTTCTCGTTGTCGTTGCTGCTGCTTATATTGTTGTTGTTGCTGTTGTTGTTGTTGTTGTTGTTGTTGTTGTTGTTGTTGTTGTTGTTGTTGTTTTTTCTGTGTTTGCTGTTTGCTGTTGGTTGTTGGTTGTTGGCTGTTTGTTGCATGTTGTTCGTTGTTTGTTGTCGTTCGTTGTCGTCGCCCCCCCCGCGACCCACCCGCGACCCACCCGCGACCCACCTGCGACCGACCCCGCGACCCACCCGCGACCCACCTGCGACCCACCCCGCCCGCGAACCGGCCGCAACCCACCCGCGACCCGCCCGCGACCCACCCGCGACCCAACCGCGACCCGGCCGTGACCCGGCCGCGACCCGGCCCGCGACCCACCCGCGACCCACCCGCGACCCCACAACCCAACCCGCGACCCACCCACATTGCTGTAACAAAAATCAGCACCTGCGGTGGGCTCGTTGCATAGCTTGTAAATTTATGCGCGTGCGGCGGGCTTCGTCTGCGCTTCACAGACTGCCGACGTCCCCGCCGCCTCTTCACTCTTATCCGCAACGGCGGGGTGCTACCTTGTGAGGGAGGATGGTGAGAGGGAGGACACGGAAAGGACGAGAGATGAAGGAAAATGGAGGAGCAGAAGTAGACGGACGAAGAAGAGATAAGAAAAAGGGGGGGAAAGAGGGAAGGGCAGAAGGCGAGCAGGAAGGAGGACAAGCGAGGGGCAAGAATGGATCGGATACCTGTGCGGCACGCGCCTGAGGCATCGCCACTGACCTGCCACCGTCCCGAAGCATACTAAAATTGAGTTGTTGATTATTGCAAACGGTATTTGAAGAAAAACAAACTTGCATCAACATAAATTTTCTGAGCTCCGCCCGCATTTTTTCGATCCGCGTTGGTCCCCCTGGCGGCGTCTCAAGCGCCGCCCCTGGCGCGCTCCGCGCGCCAGGGAGGGGGGTCCAGCGCGGATCCAAAAAATCCGCGTTGACCTCCACTTGTTTATTTTTATGCGGTTTTTTGTTCCTCCAGTGCGTCGGTCTAGTCTGCGGGACTTTCTGGCACACGGGCCGGGTTTTCCCGCGCGAACACCACGAGGACGGCACGGATTCACAGGAGAGGGAGGTCCAAGGAGAGAGAGCTGATGGAGCGTGACCGTTCGGCCCGTGACCTTCCGCATGGGAAGAAGTGTGCGCGCGCTGGACGCCCCACATGGGGTAAGAAAAGAAAGGGGGCAGGGGCACGAAGCAGAAGTCAAACAGAGAAGGGGAAGGGGAGGGCGAGGGGGGCGGAGAGGACTCGTTGAGTCCCCGGTCAATCAAGAAAGGGGGGGCGAGATCGGTTACTTGGAACACCAGTTCCTGAGCCAAGTTGCTTGCCAACACGGCACGACTTCATAGGGTCCAAGTAATATACTATGCGCAACGGAGGGGCGCTCAATCAGCAGGGAGGCTCTCACCCAGCGGGGCCATGCTTGGGCACCTCGGGCCAGCTTCACACGCAGTGCCACCTAGAAACGGGTGGAGGACCCCTTCCTGATCTTCAGCTTCTTCAGGGCCCTGTCCTGCACGGCATGGGCTGCGAAGTGCAAACCAAAAAGCTGATTCGCCGTCCGTCCCGTTGCGATGTACGACGGAACCGACGACGACGACGATGACGACGACGAGGCCGGCCCAGCCAGAGATGGGGGAGAACCGCTTCGCCCCAGCGGACCGCTTCGCCCTGGCCCGCTCCGCCCGGGCCCCGCCCGCCTCGCTCCCCTGCGCCCGCCCGGCCCGCATGTCCCGCCTGGCCACCTGCTGGCCTGCGATCCGGCCCGCCCGCTTCCCAGACCTCGTCGGTCGAAAGCTGGGCGAGGGCCGCTAAAACCGTGGCTGCTAAAACGGCCCCTCCTGGAAGGAAAAAACAGCTTCCCGGAATGAGGCCACGCGAAACAGTCAATGGGCTTCTTCCCAGAAGGACGAAGACAACTTCCCAGAGGTCGATTTTAGCAGCCACGGATTTAACAGCCCTAGCCCGGCTTCCGAGTCGGGTCATGCAAGAATCACGGCGGGAAGTTTTTCGCTCTGTTCGGCCTTTGGAGGCCCTCACCAGGCCTCGGGACCGTCACAAAACGACTCGGGATGAAGAGCCGGTCGTGTGGAATGGGTCGATCGAGATTTTGGGGGTCGACATCATGAACCAGTCACGATGTCGGGGGTCTGGCTTTCCAGTCAGGAAATTCGGCTTAGCTCGAAGGGCAAAAGACGGCATCGACACGATCTCTCACAGCTCCGCACGGATGTCGTGGATCTGCGCTGGAGCCCCTTGGCGGCGCCGCGCGCCAGGTGGGGGGGTGAGCGCCGATCCGAGAAATCTGCGAGGACCTCCGACAATTTGTGCTCGTGCCATGAACTCTTCCTCTAGTTTTATGTCGGGCGTGTCCCTCTACAGGGGGATTTTCGACGAAAAATAAGAAATACCCGAAAAATAGTCCAAAAATAGTCTGGGGACTATTTTTTGAGTATTTGTTTTACCTTTTTGGAGTATTCTTGGGGTATTTTTGATTTTTCCTGGACAATCCCCCTGTAGGGGGACACGCCCGACATAACTCTAGTTAGGAACTGTTGCTCAGTGTGTCGCTCTGACGGTTCTGGCCCAAGACGCTTCGGCGCGACACGCCAACCCATCCCAGTTCCCAGGTGTCAACGCCCCGAGCCTTTCCGAGGCTCCCGCCCCGCGGAGCGGAGCGACACGTTAGCCGTTCGCCGGGCACGGCGTGCTGCCGGGCCGCCGCCGCGACACGCTGTGCAGAAGTTCCTGACTGTGATTTGGCGGCGAGGACAAGGGGATGGCGCGAGGAGGGTAGCCTTCTAAGAAAGCGGCGCGCATCTCAGAAGGCAGTGGCCTTCTTAGAAGGGTCTGGAGGCTTCTGAGAATGCGTTTTCGAACCGGGAGGGCTTCTAAAAAGACTTCTGGCTTCTCAGAAGCCTCCTCGCCTTCTCGGAAGGCCACCCCCTCGGGCTACACCCTAGTGCCCGCCCAAGGCCTTACTAGCCTGCCGATTTCGGCCAATTCGACCCCTCCCGACTTAGCTGCCGATTTCCGCCGATCCGATTCATGTCGATTGCCGATCCGACTTACTGATTCGATTCTGGGCTCTCCCGCCCGTTAGGGGGTCAGCCATGGCGCAGGGTCTTGCAGGATCCTGCATCGCCAGGGTTGCCGGGTCAGCGTGCAGGATCCTGCAAGATGTTGCAGGATGCTGCGAAGCCCGACTGACCTGGGCTTGCATTGACCCCGGTCAGTATATCCCTGGCAGAAGTTTCTGACCGTCGGTGCCCGCCCGCGCAACCTGCATGTCAGGGTCCAGCTCTGCGGCGGGGCCGCCAGCGAAGCGCTTTATGCTGGCGAAGTGGCCCGCTGGCGCAGCGGTCCGCCAGCGCAGAGGTCTGCCGGCGAAGCGGTCCGCCAGGGAAGCTCGGGAAACAGCCGACGACATGGACATGAATCGGGCGTCGAGTAATGGGGGTGCGACGCAAGAAGTAGGAGGAGGAGGAGGACGAGGAGGAGGACGAGGAGGAGGAGGAGAACGCCCAAATTGTGTTTGTGCCTTTGCTTCTCCCCGAGATTCCGCAGCAGACGCTTCGCCAGCAGCACAGACCGCCTCGCCGAAGAGGCCCCGCAGCAGCGCCGGGGCCCGGGCGTGTTGGTCGCGCGGGCGGCGCCGAGCCAGCCGCGCGGAGCTCCGGACGTTGGTGTGTGCCTGCAGCGTGTTCCGTCGTCGACAAGCTCCTCAGCACCGCCTGCACCCCGCGCCCTCCGGCCACCTGAGGCCCCGCTCGCCCGCGCCCTGTCTCCCCAATTACTGCTTTGCGCGCCCCGCCTAGCTCTTAACCGGAAGAGGCCCGCTCTCGACCCGCAGCGTGTTCCGTCTTCGAGCTCGGGCCAGGGTTAAGTCGGGCCTGTCCCCCCACAGAGGGATTTTCGACAAAAAAAAAAGATACCCCCAAACTAGTCAAACAAAAGTCCAAAAGTAGTATGGTTTTTTTTCAGTTTTTTTTTTTGATTTGTTTGGGGTATTCTTGGGGTATGTTTTGTTTTTCGGCGAAAATCCCCCTGTGGGGGGACACGCCCGACTGAAGGCCAGGGCCGCCCGCCCTGCGGCACCGCCCCATGGCATCAGAAGCTCCCAAACTCGACGAGCGCGTTCCAGTAGTCGCAGGGTAACTACTCGCGAATGGCCTGGATCCCCCGCGGGGGGATCTACGATACATTCTTTACGCTTCGCGTATCCCCACCAGCCCATCTCACAGCAGCAACTCTCGCGAAGCATGCCGACAGTCGTGTTTTTCAGGCGTGTGTCCGCTTGGCCCCGCATATCTCCCCTGTTCCTCCTTCCTCCCGCCTCCTTGTACATCCTCCTTGTGGGGGGAGCGGGAGAAGGACGAGGCGGAGGAGGAGGGAGAGAAAGCGCTCCTCGTGGTTTGAGTCGTTTGGGGTTTCTCGTCCTGGTGTGAGTCGTTCGGGCCCTTCTTCCTGGTGTGAGTCGTTCGGGCTCTTCGTGGTGTGAGTCGTTCGGGCTCTTCGTCCTGGTGTGAGTCGTTCGGGCTTCTCGTGGTGTGAGTTGTTCGGGCCCCTCGTCCTGGTGTGAGTCGTTCGGGCCCCTCCTCCTGGTGTGACTCGTTCGGGCTCCTCGTGGTGTGAGTCGTTCGGGGCCCTCGTCGTGGTGTGAGTCGTTCGGGCTCCTCGTGGTGTGAGTCGTTCGGGCGCCTCGTCCTGGTGTGAGTCGTTCGGGCCCCTCCTTGTGGTGTGAGTCGTTCGGGCTCTTCGTGGTGTGAGTCGTTCGGGCCCCTCGTCCTGGTGTGAGTCGTTCGGGCTCCTCGTGGGGCCTCTTGGCGGCCTCTTGGAGCCTCTTGGGGGCCTCTTGGGGGCCTCTTGGGGAGCTCTTGGCGGCCTCTTGGGAGCCTCTTGGGGCTCTGGGGGCTTCGTGGGGGTCTCTGGGGAGCCTGTGGGGAGCCTCTGGGTGCCTCTTGGGGGCCTCTTGGGGGCCTCTTGGAGGCCTCTTGGGAGCCTCCTGGGGGCATCTTGGGGCCTCTTCGGGGCCTCTTGCGACCTCCTCAGAAGCGCATAGGAGCGCTACCCCCTGAGAAAGACAAAATGAGCCCAAAACCTTCGTAAAAGCAATGATTTTGAGAAGAAGGAAGAGGAGCGCTGCCCCCTCAGAAGGCCAAAATGGGGCCGAAACCGTAGTAAAATCAATGATTTTGGCTTGACAGAAGAGGAGAGGTTTTTTTTGCAGTCCCCCCGTCGGGGCCAGAATCCTCGTGAGGGTCGTCGTTTTTTGGCCCTCCCAGGAGTCGAAAAAGACCCCTCCAACGACCGGCGGGACGCCCTCTCCAGGCCCAGGGGGAGGGGGTAGGGGGAGGGGTAAGCCCCTCCCCGAAGGGGAAGAAGGGGGGTTGGGGGGTTGAGGACAGAGAGAGCTCTCTAAACCACTCACGCCCAAAGGGCTGGTGGGACCGCGGGGGGATCTATAGTCGCAGGGTAACTACTCGCGAATGGCCTGGATCCCCCGCGGGGGGATCTACGATACATCACATCAAATCAGACATGTGTGTTTTCGGACGTTTGCAAATAGGCACTTTGCGAGTAGTGGAACGCGCTCGGCGACAAACGCTGGGGGCGTTATTGTTCCCATGTTCGAGATCGGCGCTTTTGTTGCTATGTGTTCGGGGCAGTTATGTTGCTTGGGTCTTTTACCGGGACTGCCGTCTCGCCGCTCTCGGTTCGAACTGTGGCCGGTTTTTTGAGTGTGTTCCGCTTCCGTGTTTTGTCTGCCTTTTGTTTTCTGTTCCTTGTTTTCTGTTGTGGATTGCCTTTTCCTTCCGGCTTGAGTTTCTGTCTTCCGTTCGTTTTGGGCCCGCCGGGTGTTATGTTCGTTCCGTTTTGGGTTGCAGCTGTCTCCGTTTTGGTCGACCGCAAACCGAACAATTGATTACGAAAACCCAGCGTTGTTAAGAACAACTAAGCCCCTTGCGCGCTCCGCGCGCCAGGGAAGGGGCCTCAGCACCGATCCGAGCAATCCGCGCGGACGTCCGAAAGTGTATGTTTATGTCATGGTTTGCTCCCTAAGCTTTCTCGAGCGATTGATCGCACCCATACAACTGGACGCCCCAAAAGCGGTCTCTCGCCCCGGAGCCCCCCGCCTACTTTCCGGACGCCGGGTGCCCGCTGCAGGCCTGGCGCCCCTGGGCAGCGGAGGTGACGGAGGAGGAGGAGGAGGAGGAGGAGGACCAGTGTAAACCCGAGAGTCATCAACGGTGTTGGAATAATCCCTCCCTTCAAGCTCCCTCTTCAGAGGCCCCTACGAAGGAGTCCTTCCCACTGAGGGAACTGGCCCGTTGGAGGACAACTGTTTGAAGACGATTCCAACGCCACGGATCAAGCTGACTGTTGCGTCTTGACGATCCTGAATCGCGCCAGAACGCCAATCCTAGGACCTCAACACCGCGAATCAACGTAACTGTTGCATCCTCATAATCCTGAGTCGTTCCAAAACGCCATTTCTGGTACGTTGATCACGGGAAACCGGGGAACTCTTGCAACAGTAAGAAAGGAATGTTCGCGGCCTTAAGGCGAGAGCCACATTTTGAAAAGGAACTGCCCTCAATCCGTGAAGCTCTTGCACATTGATATAGCGAATGTGCGCGGCGCTAAGGCGAGAGCGACATGTTGAAAGCCACCTGCCTTCCATCTGTGAAACTGTTGCCAATGCTTATGCTTCAGAGTCACAAGTGGTGAGGAAGTCTCAAGCGAAACTCCCGGCCCGCCCTTTCGACTGGCCTCGGAGAGCGACAGGGAGAAGTTATTCATAAGGACATGAAATGAAGGAAAAAGAGGAGGGAGGGAGGAGGCGGAGGAGGAGAGAGGGAGGGAGGGAAGGAGGAGGAGAAGGAGGAGGAGAAGGAGGAGGTGACGGAGGAGGTGACGGAGGAGGTGACAGAGGAGGAGGCCCGATCCAGGCCTTCAGGGTGGACCTCCTGGCGCCCCTGGGGAGCGCGATGCCGCGCCTGGAGGCGGCCCACGACATCGGCGGCGGCGGCGGGCGAGGGTCGGCTTTCGATCGAGGTTCGGCGGTTGAGGTTCCTTTCGTGCCTCTGGTCGCCCCGAAGATCTTCCCAGAGATCCAACGTATTGGAAACATCAAGACGGAGGCTTTTTGCAGTTTTCGGCCTCTAGGGGCCCCCGCCGGGCCCCGCGACCGTCAAAAGATTATACAGGATGAAAAACCGGTCCGGGGAGTAGTGATATCAGTACCTTTGGTTCCCCCATCTCGTGGTTCCCAGAGTCGGGATACTTCCCGGGACCTCCAGGTCTCCCGACGCCTCCGACGATGCAGGCGGCGGCGGCGCCGAAGACGCCGCCGCCACCGCGGGATATGGACGCGACGTCATTGTCGTCGTCGTCGAAGGAGGAGGAGGAGGAGGAGGAGGAGGAGGAGGAGGAGGAGGGGGGAAGAGGAGGAGGAGGAGGAGGGGGGAGGAGGAACAATGTAAACCAAAGACCCATTAACGATTTTGGATTACACCCTCCCTCCAAGCTCCCTCGTCATAAACCTCATACAGGGATCCACTCCCACTGAGGGAAGCGCCCCCGTGCGAAAATTCTGAAGCATGCCAAACACCATTCTCTGGACTTCAACGCCACGAGTCAACTTGACTGTTGCGTCTTGACGATACTGAATCGTGACAGGACGCCTTTCCTGGGACGTCAACACCGCGATTCAACTTAACTGTTGTTTCCTGACAATCCCGAATGGTTCGGAAACGCCATTTCTGGATTGTTATCCATGAG
This sequence comes from Prorocentrum cordatum, assembly GCA_963575745.1. Taxonomy (NCBI): domain Eukaryota; class Dinophyceae; order Prorocentrales; family Prorocentraceae; genus Prorocentrum; species Prorocentrum cordatum. The sequence goes on along the minus strand of CAUYUJ010017074.1, from coordinate 160,422 downwards.
AATTCGCGAAGCTCTTGTTAATCTGAAGACGAATTTTCGCGGCGCTAGGGCGAGAGCCACACTTTGAAAAGGAGCCGCCCTCAATCCGTGAAGCTCTTGCAATGTTTTCAAGCGAGTGTGCGCGGCGCTGATCGCCCTCAATCCGTGAAGCTCTTGCACATGTTTACGACGAGTGTGTACGGCATTACATTGAGAGGCACATTTTGAAAACGATCCGCCTTCAACCCGTGAAGCTCTGCAGACATTTAAGACGAACGCGCGCGGCGCTAAGGCGAGCACTATGTGTTAAAAAATGGCCCGCCCTCAATCCGTGAAGCTCTTGCAAATGCTGAGGACGACTGTGCACGTGGGGCGAACGCCACATTCTGGAAGCGACTCCATATGTGAAACTGCTGCCAGCTTCTAAGTTTCAGGCTCATAAGAGAGTAAAGAAGTCTCAGCCGAAACGCCTGGCCCGCCCTTCCGACTGGCCTCGGGGTGCGACAGGGAGGCGTTATTCATAAGGAAATGAAGTGGAGGAGGAGGAGGAGGAGAAGGAGGAGGATGAGGAGGAGCAGCAGCAGCAGCATCAGCAGCAGGAGCAGCTGCAGGAGCAGCAGCAGGAGGAGGAGGAGGAGGAGGACGGATGGGGCAGGGGGCTGGGGGAGGATGAGAGCCAGTGCGAGGGGAGGGAGGGAACAGGGCCAGGGGGGACGAGGATGAAGAGGAGGAGGAGGCCGGGAGGCTGCGATGATGTCTTTCTTCAGCCACCAGGAACCAGGAACCTGGAGGAGGTGGGCCAGGATTCGCGCCTGGAGGGCCAAACAGCGGAAGGAGGTGATGGTGCCGCCCTCCCCCCCTCGTACTTCTGCTTCCATTTCTTACCTGTCACTTCGACCTCTATTCTCCGCCTACACCTTCTCCTGCTGCCCATCCCTCTCCCCTCCACCGCATGCATGTATCCCTCCTCCCTCTAAATACTTGTTCCCTGTTGCCCAGATGTCTCGTTAGGGCGGGTCGGGCGTTTCGCCCGGTGCTCCCGCGCCGCTTACGATACTCAAGCCTGAAAATTTCAACAGTTCAACGGATGGAGAAAGGGCTTGTTTCAAAACGGGGCTCTCGCGCTGGCGCAGTGCACACTCGCCTGAGAAATGGTCCACACGGGGGTCTTGGGGCGACGGGGCTCTGCGGGGCGAGCTGGGTGGCGGCGAAGACGACCACCGCCAGGACGGCGGCGCCTACGGGGGCCCACCTGGGCGGGAGGGAGGAGGAGGAGGAGGACGACGAGGAGGAGGAGGAGGACGAGGAGGAGGAGGAGGAGGAGGAGGACGAGGAGGAAAGGAAGCCCAAAGAGCGCCCAAGAGCTCCCCAAGGCGGGCAAAGAGAGCCCGAACGCGGGCCAAGGAAGCGCCAAGACTGTCCAAGAGAGCCCCCAGAGCTCCCCAAGACACGCCCAAGCAGCCCACACAGGCCCAGACTTCCCCATAGGACCCTGATAGGCTGGGAAAAGAACCCCCCCGTAGGCTTGTAAGAGGCCCCACAAAGCCTCGAAGATGGCCGCAGACGCTTCTGGTAGTCCCCATCGTGGCCCCTACAAGTACCGATTGTCCTCACTTCTTCTACGTCCTTCTTCTCATGCTTCTCGTACGTTCTCCTTATTGTCACCTTCTATTGTCCTCATTGTCCTCCACGCGGTTCTTCAATTCGTCGTTGTCCTAGTCGTCATCCCCGTCGTCCTCGTTCTCTCCCACCTTGTCATTCTCGTCCTCCTCGTCTTCTCCAGAGTCTCGTCCTCCTTCTCGGCCTGCCCGGTGTCCCCCCTATGGAACCTCTTCCCAGAAAGCTGGGTCAGCGCTTTTTGACCAACTTGCGGGAAAGCTGGCCTCGTTTCTTAAGCACGTTCGCACCTTCAGAATTCACCGAACAAGTTGGCCCAGCTCTGTTTAAGCAAAGCTTGCCCATGTTTCTTAAACTATGATTGTCTTGATGTTTGATTTTCTTGATCCGATGTTCTGCTGTATTTCTTCATGCTGTCCTCTTCGTCTTCCACGCTGTCGTCCTCCTTCGACTCCTCGTCGTCCTTCTCGTGCTTGTTGCCCTCATCTTCATCCTCGCCCTTGTGCCTGTCTTCCTCCGCGCTGTCCTTCTTCTCACCCACGTCCTTGTCGTCGTCCTCTCCCGTTTTTCCCATTTGTCTTACCAGCCGAGAAGACAGAAGCGGCGCTTCCGCTTCTTGTCTGGTCAGGTTGAACGGCCCATGCGGTGTCAGGAATCAGAGCCCACGTCATCAAGGTAGGACTTTACCGTAGGCGCTCCCCCGGTCTGGGCGTTGGGTTTTTTAGTGCGCCCGCTGCGTCAACGTGCACCAACATTTCTAACAGACGATGAACTCCGAAATGCAGCTTCTTGGCGCCGCTCTTACGTAGCCTGATTGGTCCAAGCTGTTCTGCTCAAGCAAATATCACGCGCCGTTTGAATGATGCATTGTTTTGCGACGGCGAGGCTCCCCCGACGGCCCACAGCAACTGTAATCCGAATCATCCTTCTGGTAGTGCAGCCGGAAGGTGCAGCTGCTGCACTCGACGGCATGTTTTCGACCATGAGGGATATTTTGAATCCGGCTGGCAAGCTGCAAGCACATCATCGTTCACTTGCGATAAAGGTCATTGGTGCGGGCTTGGGGCGCACAGGTACGGGCAGTTTGCATGCTGCTCTGGAGATCCTTGGCTTCCGGACATATCACTTTGCTGAGATGCTGAAAGACATGGCACATGCGTCAACTTGGGGCGACCTTGCAGACGGCCATGCGACTGCAGACCAAGTCATTGACATGATGCTGGATTCTGGGTTCAATGCAAGCGTCGATCTACCATCTTCTGATCTCTATGCCGAGCAGTTGAAGCGTTTCCCGGATGCCAAGGTCATTCTCTCAGTGCGCGACAG
>CAUYUJ010017074.1:140000-152500 GCA_963575745.1 Prorocentrum cordatum | reverse complement strand
TGCTGCTGCTGCAACTGCTCCTCCTCCTCCTCCTTCTCCTCCTCCTTCGACCCCCCACCCAACTCCCCAGGCATCCCAAATCCTAGCTGACGAGAACATCTGCCGAGGTTTTTCGTCGTTTTCGGTTCTGGGGGCCCTCGCAGGGCCCCAGGACCGTCAGCAAAACGACTCCGGATGAAGTGCCAGCGCTGGGGACGGATGCTCAATGGACGGTGGTCGCTGCAAACGGGTGTCAGCCTGGGCGCAGCTTCTTGCAGGATCTTGCAAGGCCTGACTGACCTGGGTTTGCATTGATCCGGGTCAGTCGATCTCCAGTATACTTCGGAGACCCCGCATTGAACTACACTGGATGTCTTCCCCCCCCCCCAGCGCCCTCCTATTGTTTCGACTGTCGTGCGTCGACCGCCCGTCGTCCCGTCGTCTCTGATCTCTTCCAAAGGAGCCTCCTCTGCGCTGGTAGGAATCGGCCACGCGTAGAGGGGGCAGGGGAGGAGTGCGCCGGCCATATCTATAGACGTAAGGCCAGCACCACTACGAAGCAGCCTCCTTCGAAACAAGCCTTCCCCCCTGCCCCTACCCCCTTGTTCGCGAAGCCAAAAGGAACGTGTGTCACAAAGCTCCCTGGCCTGATCGCCCTCGCAACCGTGCCCGCCCCCCCAGACACCCTGCGACACGAGTTGTTCAATTCGTGGCCCTAGAGCTCCCGAGCCCGTCCCCGAGGTCGGTTTCTCGTCCCCGTGGCCCGAAGACGGCCCCAAAAGGCCGAAATCGAGGAAAGCCGCGGGGATTGAACAAATCAGATCGTCGAGCCCTGAGATCCGACTCTGCGGAAACATCACAACATCGCGACAAAAATCACGACCAGAGCCCACTGACCCGATTTTTCTGAGGCGTGCGTCGGGCCGTATCGACATCCGTGATGGCCCCGGGGCCCGGCACCGGGCGCAGACGCAGGGCGTGGCAGGAATGGCAGAACGCCCAGGGCCTCGGGGGATGCGAGCCCCCGCCGTGTCACCCATTCGGGGCGGTCGCGCTGCGTCCGTGGACGCGACTACCATGACGCCGCCCCGCGTCGCACCGGCCCCCAGGTGCACTCGCTGTTCTCAGGGTCAGAGCACACGGTGGCTGCGACGCACGCCGCCTGGGCGGCTCACGGGGTAAGCTGCCCATTGCACGCTGCGTTGATGCTTCCACTCGCGAGGCACTGCTGCCTGGCCACTGCTTGCTATGTGTACTTGCCTGCTCTGTAGACGAGCCACCCTGGGGCGCGTCGGGCCTGCCGCTTGCGATGGCATGGTCGGTCCGCCGAGCGGCTGGTGTCGGGGAGCGAACAGTGACATCAGCATACACCCTAGGCGATGCTTAAGAAAACTTGTGTTTTCGGCCAGAGTCTTGATTATTCTTAATTTTTCAATGTGAATCCTAAGATTTCTGGGTTTTTTCTCAGATTCTGAGACTCTGAGTTTCTTAACCCATGATTTCTTAGGCATTTCGCAGGGTGTACGCATAACATCTCGGAGGTCCGCGCGGATTCCTCGGATCGGCGCTGGACTCCCCCCCTTCCCCGGGGCGCAGAGCGCGCCCAGGGGCGGCACGGGAGGCGCCGCCAGGGGGGCCCGCAGCGTCGATCCGAGGAGTCCGAGGAATCCGCGCGGACCCCCGATTTTTGCTTCGGTCACGCGCGCAAGGGGGGGGGGGGGGTAGGGGAAGGGGGGAAGGCTTCTTAGACGCACCCCCGCTTCTCAGGAGGCGCCAGCCCTATCTGTACATGCAAGGCCCGCGCCTTCCGAGAAGCAGCCTCCCTCTAAGAAGCCTTCCCCCCCTCCCCCCTTTCCCCCCTTGGTGCGCGTGCCGCCAATTTTGATGCTCACGTCATCGTCTGTTCCCCCAGGTGCCTCGCGGTGCACGCCGCAGCCGCGTGCCGCGCGGTCTCCGCGGTGGCCTTGGGGGGCGCGCTGAGCGCGCGGCCGGAGCTGCAGCCCTACCGCGCCCGGCTGCCACGCCGCCTGCCGTGGGCGCGGGGGGCGCTGGTGGACCCCTCGGGCACTGCGACAACGCCCATCCTCGATCCTCGATCCTCGAGCCTCCTCTTCCTCGGTCCTCGATCTCCTCCTCCTCCTCCTCCTCCTCCTCCTTCTCCTCCTGCTCTTCCTTCCCCTCCTCCTCCTCCTCCTCCTCCTCCTCCTCCTCGTTTTTTGATCCTCCACTCCTCCACCTGCTCCTGCTCCTCCGCCTCCTCTTCCTCGATTCGCCCGGGTTCTGACTCGGGAAATCTCCTCATTCGACACTGACATTCGAGTTCGCAGTCGGCTTCGCTAATGTGCCTCGCCGGATACGTTCGGTTGTTTGTGGACATCACTTAACTGCCCCGCTGGGGCGCACTCGGAATGCGGTGCCGTGCGCGCGTGGAGTGAACCTGGCAGCTTTCACCAGGGCGTTTTGCGAAAGGGTCGGCCACGCGCAGAGGGGGATAGGGGCAGGCTTCTCAGAAGCACCCTGCTTCGTAGAAGGCGCGGGCCTTGTCTGTAGATGTAAGGCCGGCGCCTTCTAGGAAGCAGCATCCATCTAAGAAGCTTTTCCCCCTTCCCCCTGCCCCCGTGTGCGCGCCGCCCAAGGGGGGCTCTGTCAACCCCCGAGCCCTCGTGGGCGGGAACGGGAGGGATCCAGGCGTGGCGCGTTGCACGTTCTGGACACCCGGAGCGCCCTGGAACGGCCGCGGCGCCCGTACACCTTCCCGAGCCGCCGGGCCTCAGAGATCCCCGTGTTGTCCCCGCCCGATGTCGCCCCAGCCTTAGCCTCGTCTTGGGTGGGCCAGTGCAGCGCGCTCCACGGGAGCAAGCGTGGCGCGGGGCCACGTCATGGCAGGCGCGTCCACGGGAGCGGCGCGACTGCCCCTGACGGGGATGACACGGCGGGGGCTCGCGTCCCTCTGAGACCTGGGCGTTTTGCATCTTCTTCACACCAGTCAGTATCGTTTAACCGACCCATATCCCCATTCCCATCCCTGTTCCTATCCAGACCCCCACCATCTCATCACCCTAGTTGGAGACATATGATCATATGCCCCTCGAAGCCAGAAGGAAACAGCCTGTACTCCCATCTGGGGGGTACATCGGCCAGTGAGGCCCAGGCCACGCCCATGGGGATAGGGGTGGGGGAAGCAATTATGCTCATCCAGGCGTTTCCGCCTGGTTTCGGTTCCCGGGGCCATTACAGATGGATTTGGCTGAAAACATGCGGCAGAAGGATGGGGTCAGCGGCCAAAGCTCTGCTTGTTCACAATATTGCAGTTTTTTTCTCGTAGCGTCGGGTCTCAGGAGACGTTTTCGTCGGCTCCTGGAGGTTTTCTTGCCACGCGTGATGTGTTTCAGCAGCTGCGCCTCGTCGCGAGGCGTCCAGGGGTGCTCAGATCGCTCCAGACGGCCGCCGGGGACCCGCGTTATGGTCCTAGACCCAATGAAGAGGCTCACTGGAGGATGCCGATGCCGACGACATCGGCATCAAAAGCAGCGCAACGGTATCATGCCGTTCCAGCTTGCCACCGCTTCCTCTGGGACTCCTGTGGTGCGTTCTTTGCCGCGGCCAGATTCACCCTGGGATAGGTCCGGGGAGCAGCGGGCCATCTGTGCCGTCTGGCCCTGCCAGGACCACTGCTCGCGGGGGCAGGGCCCTGCTGGCTTCAGCGCCCTGCTGAGCCACGTCGGGGTGGGGCTCGAGCGTCCGGTACAGCGTGGCAGGGCTCAGGGTCGCGCGCAGACGCCCCCAGAATTAACCCGGGCCGGACTCCGCAGGTCGCCGCGAAGGAGACGGGTCCTGTGGGGCACGGGCCCTCCCCGAGAGTTGGGACATCGGGCGTTTTCGCCCGGCCTCGGGCCCTGGGGCCATCACGGATCAGTCTGTCTCTGGAAACAGCGGAGAGGTGGGGTCCAGGGCTCTGGCCGCGATTTTTCGCGGTGTTCGACCAACGATCCATCGACACCACCCCACCTACGGCCCTCTATGTTGCGCTACAGCGTATTGGTGGCCGCAGCGTGCACCAAGGCCAGGATTCATGTTGTATACCAAGGCCCGTAGGGCCGTAGGCGCGGTGGTGTCGTTTGCTGTCTGGTCCAGATGTTGCACTCGTTTCGCAACGTCGGATTTCAGGGCCCTGTTCGTGATTTTTCGCATCTCGGTATCGCTCGGACGTGTGCATTTTTTCAGGGCGAAGACCATCGAGGAGCATTTGGGGTCATCTTGCGAAAAAAAACACGTACGAAGCCCACAAATGCACAGGGAATGGACGTCCGAGCGATGGCGAGGCGATCCACCACCCATATTTGTCCTACCCACCCACCCCGCCAGTCGGGAGTGGCTGCCTGGATCCACCAGTGCAGGTCAGCCTGCACTTGCCTGAACTCCCACGGAGCAGGCGGGGGGGGCGGCCTGAGAAAAGTCATGGCGCCAACATCGCAGAGCGGATATGGTTCGGAAAACGATAGGATGGGCCCGGAGTGTCTTGGAGAATGTCGTTACGAATTTCGAGGTGAATTTCGTGCGGATGTTTGGGCCAGGAACGAAGACTGAAAGCACGCACGCGAAATTCACTTCGCTTTCCACTCGCCGTTTCGGAGTTCTGCATTGACAGAAACGCACGCAGAAATATCCGCCGCAGCACGCCTGCGAGGTCGGTGCAGCGAGAAGGGAGGCCGAAGGCGTGAATCGGGAGGCGCCTCGCCCGCCCCCTCCCCGGCCCTCGCCGCCTCGGCCCTGCGCCTCCGTCGGCGCAGCGCTTCGGCTCTGTTGGCCGCGGTGCGCTCGAGCGCAGCAGCGGGCCGCGGAGGCGGCGGCGGCGGAGCAGGACGCGGGGGGGGGGCCGGGAGACCGGACCCCCGACGGCAGAAGACGAGGGCTCGACGACAGCGGAGCGATTGTCGTGGAGCTCCTGCTCGGAGGGATGCGAGGGAGCCTCACCCGCAGGAGGAGTGGGAAGAAGGTCAAGCGGGCGACGGATGCGCGAGATACCAGGCCAGCGTCTCAAGTCAGCCTTCTTGGCAAAGTCTGGCCCGTACTCTGGGGCCCCTTCAGGGCACTAGTTGGACGCAACAATTCACTGCAAAAGCTCGGCAGCATGAGGTTCGTGCAAGTCGTCACGATCATCAATGGCATCAGCTTCTCTGATGTGATCCAGCATAGCCAGTGCAATCGGCTTGCGCATGGCCTGAGGCCTGAGGATAGACCTTGTTTGGTGCAGTGCGCCACCGCAAGAGCGCTGGGTCTCATCCGAGCATGGCTTTGTGAAAACCTTCCGGATGGGGCATTTACCTGTACCTAGCGTGTCAAGAAGCTTGCTGTGCAAGCTGGGAAGACGGATAGCTACAATCTGAGCGGGCGCAACGCCTGCCTGACCAACTTCACGCGGACGAGAGGACGTGAGAGAGGAGGCTGGCGACGCAGCAAGGGCACGCAAAGGACGGAAGTGCCATGAAGGAGCCGCTCTCTCTTCCAAGTGTGGGGCGGGCCGGCTGTTACATCCATCCCCCCCGCAGCGCACGCTGCTGAAACGAAAAACAACTTGCCATGGCCTGGAGCAACTGAGTCGAGACTTGCACCTGCAGGGCTTGATGCGGGGTGAGCGGCACAATGCCCCAAAGCGCAAGCCAAGACTTATGAGGAGGGGGGCCCCCCTCCCTCCAGCGCGCAGCCGAGAAAGCTTCGCACGGGGGGCCCCTTGAATCCTGCCGGTCTGAATGTATGTGCGGCTCACACAGCCAGTGTTTCAGCACGAGTCAGATCACCACGAGCAGGGTCAATAATGATGTCAATCGAGAGGACACGAGTGTCAACATCCACTGGATAGACCTCTAGGTCTAGCCCAACTTGGGCCTGGATGTCTCCTTGTCTACGCTGGCCACAACACGAGTAAGGAACGAACATTTGTATGCGCTCTATTCTCTTGGGGATCCAAGGGACAAGAACGCCCTGGAAAGCCTCAATAAGGCCATTCAGCATGGGAGGGGACGATCTCAGAGGGAGGGGAGGGAGCCTGCTCTAACGACCTCAGCAGTTGCTTGGACCAACCTGCGAGCTGCATCATAGAATTCGGAATCTCCACCCTCGCCTGAACAGGACCCATCATAGCGAAAAGCTCGACCGCCGCCTTGGTAATCGGCCCGCAGTATAGTACGCGAGCGACGGATGAGCCAGACACGAATTGCTGGCTGTTCTGTTTTGTGTAGTCTCAAGCTTATCCCAAGACTCCTGACGAGGAGGAGGGGGAGGAGGAGCAGGAATAGAGAAGGACCAAAGGAAGGCCGCGGTGCTGTGACCGCTCCCGGCCACGCCGGGGAATTGTTGAGGTCAGCCTGGGCTGCCTCCCGAGGGGGGGGTCTTTCTGTGCGCGGCCCTAAGCCCTGGCATTGCAGCGCGTGCTGCATGGCTCCATGCGTGGCGGCGCGCAAAAGGGGGTAGGGGGAGGGGGGGAAGGCTTCTTAGAAGGAGGCTGCTTCTTAGAAGACGCTGGCCCTACATCTACAGAGAAGGCCCGCGCATTCTACGAAGCAGGGGTGCTTCTAAGAAGACCTGCACCCTGCCCCTAACCCCCCTGTGCGCGCCGCCAACATGCGCTCACTCGCCAACATCCTGGACGCGATGAAGCTCCACATTGAGCTGCTCCTGGGCGGGCCCTGGGCCTGGGACGACTTGTGGAGCGGCGCCGGGCCAGAGCCGTGCCTGGTGATCCTGGGAATCGGGCGCAGCTTCTTGACTGGCGAGTGCGACGCCGCCTCTGAGGACAGCACAACCCACCCCCATCCCCGGCCAGGACCCACTTCCGACCTGGTGATCCAGGGAGCCTTGGCTGGGGTTGAGGGTGGTCATTTGGCCCCCCAGAGCCTCGAACAGAAAGCACCCCCATCCCCAGCCAGGACCCCCTGGATCACCAGGTCCGGGAGTGAGGGTTCTGGCAGGGGGTGGAGATGGCTTGTGCTGCCCTCGGCCTCCGCCTACGCGGCCCACCTGCTCTACGCGGACTGGTCCATCGTCGAGGCGGGCTGGCCGCTGTTTGGCTGGCTGAGGGACCTCATGTGCCTGCACGGGCTCTGCGAGCGGCCTCGCCCGACCTGGGGCTACCCGGGACTGGACCTGTTCCAGCCGGAGGGCGAGGGCGGCCCCCGCCTCGGCTCCGGCCTGCTGGCCGAAGCGGCCAGGAGACAGTGTTTGCTTAAATCCTCTGGCGATACGCGCCGCTCGTTGTAAGTAGGAGTTCTCGGGTTCCCAGGTGCCAGTCTACTTCAAGCGCCTTCCTACTTCCTGAATCGATGGTGTCTGCTGTGAGGTGTTACTCTGTTGGGCGGGCCCGATACCAATCTACTCTGTCCGCTCTCCTGCTTCATGTTTCGACCTGCTTCTTCCGACTGGCCGGTATGGGGGGGAGCTCCGCAGGTTTCTCAGAGTTCCATGCGGATCCAAGGAATCCGCGCGTACCTCCGAGCACTCATGCTTCTGTTGTCATGTTGCTCTACATGTAGAGGTGCCTCCTGGAGACCGTTTTTTAATCCCTGGCGATAGCGGGCGTGACCGCGGGGGGTTCATCACCCAGTAAAGTTACCCCGGCCCAACCCGAAGACCCCAAGTTGCCCTCAATTCCCACTGGGGGTGCGTCGGCGAACATCGAGAAAAAACATGTGGAACCTGTACCCCCCCCAACCCGAAATTTGTTTTTTCGGGTTGGGTTGGGGTGGCCTGGCAGGCATTCAGTGGAGGGGGCAAAGGGGGCCGGTCACGTGTCGATTCGCGCCGGCGTCGCCTCGGAATGCCTACATGAATGGCCGGTTCCCAGACGGCACCAGCGCGGAGCACGAGGGTGGAGACCAGCGGGGCCGCTCACGGGCGCTGCCGCGCATGATAAAGAAATGGGTTCCAGGGAGTTCGCGCGGGAGGCCGCGACCGAGGAGCACACCATGAACGTTGTGCAGCAGCTTGCGGCGATCGAGCGCAGCCGCAGGCGTGACGCGGCGGACTCGGAGGACTGCTGGGCTGTCAACAACTTGAGCAGGGCCTTCTGCTGCGGCATCGACGTCGACCCGTGCTGCAGCCAGAGCTCTCACTTCCGCATCGACCTGCAGTCCAAGTGCTGGGTGCACGGCCTGACCTTTGAGCGCTGCTGCATGGAGTCGAGCTCCGACGCGTGCCTGCAGCGGTTCTACGCGGAGGCCGACGGCGCCGAGACGTGCGAGAGCTACCGGGCGAGCGCCGCGGATCTGGGGCGATGCGCGACATGGACGCTACCAGACAGGCGCTTCGCGGAGCTGGTGGCGGGGGACCTCGTCGGCAGCGGCCGGGCCCGCTGCTTCGAGCTCACGTTCGCGATGCCAGACGATGCCCCCAGCGCCTATGCCGCCTCGGATCGCGGGGCGAACCCAGCGTGGGAGTGTGCGCTCGGCGGGTGCCCGTGGATCCGCATCGGCCTGTGCACCCCGAGGGCCTGCAGCCTGGGCGACGTGTCCGAGCACTGGCGCGACTTCCTGGACCTCGTCGCCGGCGGCAACTGGTGGTGCTCTTGGCCGCTGGTCTCGGGTCGGGCGAAAGGGGGGGATTGGGAAAGGGGGTTACGAAATTTGCTGCATGCAGCTGGTTTCGGCCCCACCGAGGGGCCCATTCCTCGATACATAGCCGCCTCCGGCGCCGGGAGGCGCCGGGAAAATCAGCTCCGTGAGTGATTTTTCAAAACCCCCCTTGATCCCCCCCTTTCGCCCGACCCGTGGTCTCGGCCCGCGAGTACCTGACCTTCCAGGACGTGGTGGACCCGTGGGTGAGGCCAGTGAAGTTCCTGCACCTCCGGCGCACGGGCGGCACCACGCTGAAGACGCGGATGCTGCGCCTCCAGCAGAGGGCTGGCTGGCCACCCCCCGCCACCAGCAGGGGCGCCCCGCTGTTGTGCAAGGTGGAGTCGTACGTGCCCGTGTGCGACGACGAAGTCGGCCCCCAGCTCCGGCCGCGCGCAGAGGGGGGCAGGCAGGGGGAGGTGGGAAGGCTTCTCAGAAGCACCCCTGGTTCTCAGATGGCGTGGGCCTTCTCCATAGATGCCAGGCCGGCGCCTCCAAAGAAGCAGCCTCCTTCCAAGAAGCCTTCCCCCCTCTTCCTGCCCCCTTGTGCGCGCCGCCAGCAGCTTGCGTTCTCTGTGCGCGACCCGCTGCGGAGATTCGTGAGCGAGCACCGGCTGGAGGCCGACCCCAGCGCGCGGCCCCTCGCGGAGGGGCTCGCCCTGACGGGGTCCTTGGAGCCCTGGGAGCTGGCGGCGGCGCTGGGGGACGCGGAGCGCGCGCCAGAAGCCTGGGCGGCCGTGCAGGAGTTTTCGACCCTCCAGGTCAGGCTCAAGTCGGGCGTGTCTTCTACAGAAGGAGTGTTCAACAATTGTCTGGGGACGATTGTTCTATTATTTCTTGTTCACTTTTGATGTTTGTTTGGCTATTCTTAGTTTTCGTCCAAAATCCGCCTGTAGGAGGACAAGCCCGACCTAAGGTCAGGGTCTCCCAGATGGGGTCAGAGCAGATGGGGTCGGAGGATCGCGCCGCATCGTCGACGCATCGGTGATGCGGCCTGATGTGGAGCCCGATCTTCTCCACGCCGACGGCGCCGGTGGGTCGCCGACGCATCACTGACACATCGGCGATGGCGGTGCGGCGCGATCCTCCGACCCCATCTCCTCGGTCGAACCCGATCTCGGAGGCCTCCACCAGGGCGTCCTGGGCGGCATCCTGAACGTCCACGGCTGCCTGGTGCGAGGCAGGATATCCTTCGTCGGCCGCACCGAGTTCGTGGCGGAGGACGCCGTGGGCCTCTACCAGGCCATTGTCGGGCCCCCTCCAGACGACACGTCTGGGGGCCACCTGTGGCTCAACATCCACGGGAGCGCGCTCAACCGCAGCGTGCACCAGGAGATCGGCGCCGCGGGCGTGCGGGCGCTGAGCGCCTTCCTGGCCGAGGCTGGCGGCGCAGACCAAGGGGTCTTGGCATCGCTGGGACATTTTCTGTTTTCTCTGGACCATCCTGGAGCAGATTGGATCGCACTAAGAATCTTCACGCACGAGACCAGGCAACACACTGGGCATGGGTGTCCGAGCGATGCCAAGGGGTGGGGGGTGCAGAGGGGGCGGGCCTTCTCAGAAGGCGAGCCAGGCTTCTCGGACGCCTTCTTCTTCTTTTTCTTCTTCTTCTTCTTATTATTATTATTAGTATTATTATTATTAGTAGTATCAGTATTAGTATTATTATTATTAGTATTATTATTATTATTGTTATTATTTTTCTTTTTCTTAGCATAGTCATTATTATTCGTCGTCTCCGTCTTCGTCTTCTTCTTCGTCGTCAGCCTTCGGAGGCCTTCGGTAGCCTGCGGAGGCCTTCGGAGGCCTCTGGCGGCCTCCGGCGGCCTGGGCAGCGGCCTGGGCAGCGGCGGCGGCGGCGGCAGCGGCGGCAGCGGCGGCGGCGTCGTCGTCGTCGTCGTCGTCGTTCGGACGGGGCTAGGACATGGATAGCGCGCGTTCCAGAGCGTTCCGAAACGCTCTCGGAGCGTTCCGGAACGCTGTGGGAAGGCCACGACGCCCGATAAATGCTCCAGAGCCGCCAGATTTCAGAGATTCTCGATTTATCCCCACCCGGATGTATTCTTGTGCACAGGGTGTCTCGAGCTCCGACCATTTTATTCCGCGTCGCACCGCACCCTATCCTGCCCCGCCCCCCTCCTACCCCTCCCTAGCGTTCCGAAGTGGTTCAGTGGAACCTCCGCTCAGTGCTCCCTCCGCCTCGACCATTTTATTCCGCGTCGCACCGCGCCCGCCCCCCCTCCCCGCCTCCCTCCCGCCCCTTCCCAGCCCCGCCATTGCCCGTTCCCCTCCCAACCCTCCCCAGTGTGCCCCAATGGCCCAATGAAATTTCCGCCCAGTGCCCCCTCCGCCCCGACCATCTTTTTTCCGCGTCGCACCGCGCCCGCACCTCCTCCGCGCCTCCCTCCCGCCCCTTTCCAGCCCCGCCCCTGCCCGCTCCCCTCCCAACCCTCCCCAGTGCGCCTCAACGGCCCAATGAAACTTCCCCCCAGTGCCCCCTCCGCCCCGACCATCTTACTCCGCGTCGCACCGCGCCCGCCCCCCCCTCCCCCCTCCCGCCCCTCCCAAGCCCCAGCGGTCCAGTGGAAGTTCCGCCCAGTGCCACTTCCGCCCCGACAATTTTATTCCGCGTCGCACCGCGCCCGCCCCTCCTCCTTTCCCCCGGCTTTCCCCAGAGGCCCAGTGGAACCTCCGCCCAGTGCCACTTCCGCCCCGACAATTTTATTCCGCGTCGCACCGCGCCCGCCCCTCCTCCTTTCCCCCAGCCTTCCCCAGAGGCACTGTGGAACCTCCGCCCAGTGCCCCCTCCGCCTCGATTCTTTTACTCCGCGTCGCACCGCGCTCCCCCCCCCCTCCCCGCCCCCTTTCCCAACCCTCCCCAACGTGCCCCAACGGTCCAGTGGAACTTCCGCCCAGTGCCCCGCCGCCCCAACCATTTCATTCCGCGTCGCTCCGCGCCAGCCCCCCCCTCCCCGCCTCCTTCCCGCCCCTCCCCGGCCCCAGCGGTCCAGTGGAACCTCCGCCCAGTGCTCCCTTCCGCCCGGCAATTTTTTTTTCTGCGTCGCACCGCGCCCACGCGCCCTCTCCCCGCACCCCTCCCACCCCTCCCCAGCCCCAGCGGTCCAGTGGAACCTCCGCCCAATGCCTCCTCCGCCCCGACCACTTTATGCCGCGTCGCACCGCGCCCCCCTCCTTCTCCCCCCAGCGTTCCCCACAGGCCAAGGGGAACCTCCACCCAGTGCCCCCTCCGCCCCCGACCATATTATTCCGCGCCTCACCGCGCGCCCCCCCTCCCCGCCTCCCTCCCGCCCCTTCCCAGCCCCGCCCCTGCCCGCTCCCCTCCCAACCCTCTCCAGCGTGCCCCAACGGTCCAGTGGAACCTCCGCCCAGTGCCCCCTCCGCCCCGGCGTTTTTTTTCAGCGTCGCAGTGGAACCTCCGCCCAGTGCCCCTTCCGCCCCGGCATTTTTTTTCCGCGTCGCACCGCGCCCACGCCCCCTCTCCCCGCACCCCTCCCACCCATCCCCAGCCCCAGCGGTCCAGTGGAACCTCCGCCCAATGCCTCCTCCGCCCCGACCACTTTATGCCGCGCCGCACCGCGCCCCCCTCCTTCTCCCCCCAGCGTTCCCCACAGGCCAAGGGGAACCTCCACCCAGTGCCCCCTCCGCCCCCGACCATCTTATTCCGCGTCTCACCGCGCGCCCCCCCTCCCCGCCTCCCTCCCGCCCCTTCCCAGCCCCGCCCCTGCCCGCTCCCCTCCCAACCCTCTCCAGCGTGCCCCAACGGTCCAGTGGAACCTCCGCCCAGTGCCCCCTCCGCCCGGCATTTTTTTTTCCGCGTCGCACCGCGCCCACGCCCCCTCTCCCCGCACCCCTCCCACCCCTCCCCAGCCCCAGCGGTCCAGTGGAACCTCCGCC
>CAUYUJ010017074.1:112500-135000 GCA_963575745.1 Prorocentrum cordatum | reverse complement strand
TTGACGGCCAACAGGGTAGTCGGCTTCCTGGACTTGGCCCCACAACAACACTGGTCGAATTTTGTGGAAGTGACGTGCGCACGAGGCCTAAAGCCCAGCAGGGCTCTGACTTCAGGAAGCTTCCAGATTGACGGCAAGTGCAAACGCTCGGGTTCGGCAGGATGTTCAATAATACGCGACGAACCGACGGCACAACAAACGCATGCAGCCTGTAAAATGGTTTGCAGCAAACGGTTGCCCAACAACATTTGGCGCCACTCGCGCTTATTACGGGAAGGGATCCCCCAGAGCCAATCAACCGATCTAAGCACCCTGGGGAAGATCCCCCCATTCGGGGGGGGGATTGGTGCGGCCTTGACACCACGTCTCACACGGAGGCCCACCAATCACCCCCACAGCATGTTTCGTCCAGAGCATATTCAGGAAAACAGCGACAGAACTCTGATCAGTTAAATCACCTGCAACCTTATCGTTAGCAACGTCTATGGACAACATTACTACTGGAAACCTGGCTTGTTTTTGCAAGGCTTCAAAATGCATCTGAACGTCGCCAACACGGCGCTGTCCATTTAAAACATGAAGAACAAAACGAGTTTCTGTTGGACTGCGGGCAACTATTGGGGCGGAGTCCGTGTCGTCGTCGCCAGGCCTCTTGATCCCCTGTGTGCTGGCTCGCACGACGGTGTTCGGAATGTCACCGCCCAGAGCCGGTCCCACGAACCTTTTCTGGCGGATAGTCGGCGGCCAGCTGCACACTCCCCTGTGCTTTCAGAGCCTGAGCCTCCTTAGCATCGGCGGTCCGAAGTTCAATAATCTCCGGCACGCTCAGGGGCTTGAGAAAGTGCACAAGCGTGGGCAGGCATATTTTGGAACCAAAACGCAGATGTCTCAAGAGCCGCCCACGCGAGTGCCAGTTGAAACCGCAAGCCTGGCAACATGCTCCGACGGCCACGGAGCCAGCAACGTCAAATTGCGGGTGCATCAGTGTGCGGTGGCGTGACCATGACGCCTTAGTACTGAAAATCTGGTCGCACTCTCTGCATGGGTACACTACTTCCGAAGCTGGCGGTCGCACAGTGTCAGGGGGCCTCAGCCTGCCCTTCTTGCAGATCTTAAAAAGCTCTGCTCGCCATATGCCGACCTCCGCCAGTGCAAGCTCCTCCGCCTGTGCTCTACGCTCGGCCTCCCTGCACCAAGAGATCCATTGTTTCGCATCGCTCCGAGCCACAGACACCCACCAAGAGAATCCACCCACGGGATTCCAGGGTCCAGGAATCGAGACGCGATCATACATCCACAACACATCCTCCTGCATGAGCTCAGCCCAACTCCCTTTCGCATCGATCATACAATCAAGCATGAAAAGCAAACCATTGGAAACAAAACCTACGAGCCTCTGGAGGAACCTCAAACGCCTAAGCCTGAGCACCGTAAGCGGAGACAAACGCCTGCTAGCAACACATACCTCGTCATTGGACCATGCGCTAAACTCATTTCCCTGCACCTTATACCGCATGGCAGCACGCAAGGATGTCAGGCACGCAGACTCGAGAAAGGATTGATTGCTTATAGACAACGGCGCCCGCACGGCCCCGTGGAACATAACGCGACTGCGACAACAGGCCGCGGCGAATTTAAACTTGGGACAAAGCTCCAGGTCGCTGTTTTTCTTGAAGACAGCCTTCCGAAGGCCACCCGAGACACTAAGCTGAGACCTGTGCCGATGCATTAACTCAGCAGTCATGCTTCCCCCATCGTGAACCATAGAACCTAAGTGCTTGCACGCGCGCGTCATGTGCACGTGCTGCCTGATGTGGGGAACCCAAAATTTGCTTTTCATGGCCCCCAGGTCCCTGGCAACGCCGCGCTTGCCATAACCAGTCGGGCAAATGAGGAGCGTCGACATTCCCTCCCCGTAATTCACACTGAATCCCCTCACTCTCATCTCGTCATCCACTATCCCAACTACGACTTGGGCCAGCCTGATGGCCTCGTGCGCCGTCTTGGCAGCTTGCAACACAGCAAGGTCATCGACATACGAAGGCGATCCTGTCAGGGCGTCCTGCTGGCCACCCTCAGGACGAAAGGCACACGCGGGGTCGACTCCGAAATCTCTGGCATCCAGCGCGAGCCCTTCGGCAAAGAAACGTCCTCGCAGCCTCTCGTGCACGGGTGCAAAAGATAACGTGAAAAGCAAATCTGCTGGCGGCGTGCCTGGCCGCGCCCCTGCGGTGGCTTTAGCTGCCTCTGACGTACCTTTGACCTGGAACTACGCTGACAACTTTCTCAAAAGTCGTCGGCTCCGCCAGGGTGCTACGCATTGCACCCTCTAAGGCAAGAGGGAGCTACAACTCGTCGATGGCTGTTTCCAGATCCCCTTCCGCCTCAGGCAGTCTCACGAGAAACTCCCTAACGACGGCGTGGAAAGCAGCGCGCAAATCCGTGAAATAGAGCACGGCAGAAAAAGCCATGGCGATTCACAAAGTCCTGGAAAACTCGAACCTGAAGAGACGCACCAGCAGTCCCCCGACCAGGCCTGCCTCCGCGTTGGTCGGCGTCCATCAACACAGAGGCAACTTCCAGAATTCTGTTGCGCAAAAACTTGCGGTGATGCTTACACACGTGGACCCCAGGGAAAATCTCGCGGAAGTTGGACAAAAACCTCGGGTCTCCTTGTCTGAACAGATCATGGGCCACACCTCCTTTCCAAGCCAGAGGTTCCCTACGCATCATCTGGACCTTGACCATCAGCGGCGTAATCATACGCGAGCTAACCTCCGGGATAGCTTTATCCAAGCCACTGGTGACGATGCCAGGTCCTCCCGCACGCCTGCGAGAGGCATTGAAGATGGCCATTCTCGCGGCATCCAACGACATGATATCACTCAAGTCCCTGAGCCCTACGGAACTTTAAAGCTGCTGCTGACGGTTGTACTCGCTTACAAGTTCCTTCACTGAACACGCGGAGGCCTTCTCAGTCTTGGCAAAGTGCTGCAGCAGGCCTAAGGCCAACGCCTCGCGGGAGTCGAAAGGCATACCATTGGCGTCGTATCGAAGAGGAAGGACCCCCGAGTTACCTCTCCCCTTGACTCCACCGAAGGCCAACAGACATTTGACCAATATCCATCCCCAGTGGCAGAAGCGTCTTTGATCGCATCGGCTGTCTCTCTCAAGAATTCTGCGCGATCCCCGCGGAGTTTCTTCCGAAGGGTCCTCTGTGAGGACCTGAGGAAACAAACGAAACAATCAGCCAGGTCGGGCATGGTTATCTCCTTCGCCAACCACAACCGACACTGGATAGATTTGCAGCCTCCCGAGAGACATGTTGGAACGGGCCGATACTGTTTCGGCTCGAGCGCTTTGGAGAGAATAATCATGCATGGTAGCGTGAGCGGATGCGCCCCCAGCGCCGAGAGCGGCAGCCTGCGATCGAGCCGCAGCGGGCCGGGCCCGCGGAGGGCACCCAGGCGCAGGCGCGGGCGCGGGCGCTGGAGGCAACCAGCCTCGAGTCTCAGGACGAAGAGGATAATCAGTTCGAGGTGCTGCGCGAGAGGGGCCCGACCCAGACGTGGGTCTCACTGGCAGCGCGGCTGGTGAGACTGGCCTTCAAGAGGCGCTGCTGGGCTCACCTCGGACAGCTTCTGTGCGCGATCAAGAGACAGGGTCAAGATGGCAGTGGCGGTCCAGGACGTCCGGGCACTTCGTCAGGCACTCGAGCAAGTGCAAGGAGAGCTACGACAAGCACGAGCGGACGCGGGCGCCGCGAGTAGAGCGGCGCAGGCGGCTGCGCAGCAGGCGCAGCAGGCGATCGGGCAGCAGGGTGCGGCCGCAGCGGCGGCGGCGCAGGCGCCAGACCCTGGGCCCGAGAGGATGGCCGCGGAGATGTTCGAGGCGTTCGCGGGCGCGACGAACCCGAGCATGGCGGCGGCGATGGCCAGAGCGAAGCGGGAGGCAGAGCCGGTGCTGATGACGAACCTCGAGCCCGGAGACGCGCAGTTGTCAAGGACGTTGGGGTACTGGCTCATCCAGACGTGCAGGAGCCAGGCGCTCGATGTCGTGCTGAACGCGGGCAAGCTCGAAGGGTTCGAAGCATGGCGGCAACTACGCCATCGATTTGAACCCCAGGCGGCGAGCAGATACGCGGGGCAGCTGATGACGCTGCTGGCCTGGGACTTCAGCGGTGAGATGATGATGCGCCTGGAAGCCTTCGAGAGGGAGATCAGTCTGTACGAGTTGGCGTCGGAGGAGACACTCTCGGACGCGATCATGATCGGCATCGTGCTGAGGCAGTTGCCTGGGTCTCCGCTGAGGCAGCACATGATCATGAATGCGGAGAGGCTCAAGGAGTGGCACAAGTGCAGGGAGGAGATCCTGAATGTTCGACGAGCTCAAGCCGCAGCGGCGGCGGCGCAGAACGGAGTGGCCCCGATGGACCTTTCGGCGTTCAACAACCAAGGTGGCAAGGGACGCTGCAGGATTTGCAACGGCAAGGGCCACGACCAGAGGAACTGCTGGCACCGCAAGGGCGGAGCTGGAGCAGGCAAGGGCATGTTAGACAGCATGGGCAAGTCGAGGGGCGACTCCAAATCGAAGAGTTCCTCGAAGAGCGGAAAGGCAAAGGACGGCAAGACTGGCAAGGGGCCGAAGTGCTTCAACTGCCAGGAGTACGGGCACATGTCCAAGGACTGCCCGAAGAAGAAGAACAACCTACACATGGTGGAGCCGGAACCCGAGAAGGCTCTGCGCGGTCTGTGGCTCGCGCCGTTCACGATAGACGAGAAGGACGTGGCGCAGAAGGCCTTCGACCTGCTGATCGAGGGCGGCCTGGTGGACGAGAAGCTGGTGCACGAGCTGAGCAGGCTCGGTGCAGACGCGGCGAGAGCATCCCGCAAGATGGTGCTCGGTGTCGATTCGTGTGCAGCTACGACGGTCGTGCCATCTGTGCTGGCGCCGGACTACTCGACGTACGAGAATGACATGAGCGCGAAGGGTGAAGGCTACAGGACCGCGAACGGCGGCTGGGTGGCCGATGAAGGCCCGAAGGAGCTCATCGGGTCGGTGCGCAACTCGGACGGCTCGGCGCAAGTGAGAGGCATCAAGGCTAGGGTCGCGAAGGTCAGGAAGGCACTCGCCTCGGTCTCGGAGATGGTCGACGCTGGCCATCGGGTCGTCTTCGACGCTGGCGGCAGCTACGCGCAGAACAAGACGACAGGGGTGATTACATCGTTCCAGAGGCGCAACAACGTGTACGAGATGGAGTTGGAGCTGATGCCGTGCAGCAAGGCGAAGGACGTGATCGGCCGCGCGGAGGCCTGGTCCAAGCCCAGTGCGAACGGCAATAAGCAGAAGGAGATCTGCATGGTGAGGAGTGACGACGCAGGCGATGGAGCTGGATCGGGTCAGGCAGCGGCGCCGGCAGCAGCAGAACCAGTCCAAGAACCTGTTCAACCAGAAGCGGTACCTCCACCACCTGCCCCGGTGGTTGCTCGGGAGCGGCCGGCAGCGAGAGCGGCACGGAGACCGCATGAGCCGACCCAGCAGGAGCGAGACCATGAAGTGTCGCACACGCCGTATCGAGCCTGGCGCAGGCACTGCGTTGCAGGACGCGGGCGAGCTGAGCCTCATGTGACAAGGAGACATGCGGAGGATGCGATACCAGTCGTGGCGTTCGACTACGGCTACCTCGGCAGCGGCGAGGACGCGGCCCCGATTCTGTTCATGAGGGGCTCGCTGCACAGGTACACGGGCGCGGAGGCGTTGACCTGCAAGGGGACGGCGCACACGCACAGCGCCGACATGCTGGTGAAGTTCGTGGTCAACGGCGGCTACAAGAAGGTGGTCTTCAGGTGCGATAGCGAGCCGAGCATCATCGCACTGAGGGGCGAGGCCATCAAGAAGCTCAAGAAGGACCACGGCGTGGAGTGCTTGCTGGAGACCTCGGCGGTTGGAGAGTCGCAGTCGAACGGCCTAGCTGAAGGAGCTGTCAGGGATATGAAGGGCCTGACGAGGACCCTCAAGCACGCGGTGGAGGAGATGCACGGAGTCACGATCGGCCCGAAGCATCCGTGCCTGCCGTGGATGGTGAGGCACGGCGCAGCAGTCCACAATCGAGGTCAGGTGGACTCGGACGGGCGCACGCCGTACGAGTTGAGAAAGGGGCGCGCTTACAAGAGGGCGCTCCCGGCGTTCGGCGAGAAGGTGTTCTACCTGCCAGTCGGCAAGAGGGAGTCGAGGCTGGTGGACAGGTGGCTGGAGGGCGTCTTCTACGGGATCCGCGACGACAGCGACGAGGTGTACGTGGCGACGCCGAAGGGCGCGATGAGAGCCAGGAGCGTCAAGAGGATGCCGCTGGCAGCGAGGAGCGACAAGGCTCTTTTCTCAGAGCTGCAGGGCGCGCCGTGGCGACCAGTTCCTGGTCAAGAAGGTGAAGGACTCGAAGTGCCACCTGCCATGGCGAAGGTGGTGGCGGATCAGGTGGTGCCGGACGTGGACCTTCCCCCTGTTCCAGGACCTGTGGGTCCTCCTGCTCCGAGGAGGGTTTACATCAGGAAGGACGTGGAGCTGCGGCGCTACGGCTACACTCCAGGTTGCAGAGGCTGCGCGGCAGCTCGGGACAACCAGCGCGCCATCATGCACAGCGAGAAATGCCGAGCGAGGATCGAGAAAGCGATGGAGGACGACCAGACGTTCGGCGGTGGAGTTCGGATGGCAGAGGCGCACTTGCGGCGGGTAGCCGGTGAGCGACCTGAGCGAAGTGAAGACGAAGAACCTGGAGCCAAGCGAGGGCGAGTCGGTGATCGAGGACCAGTCGGTGAACCAGGGGCGCCAAGCTCATCGGGGACTGCGTCGGGAAGTGCTCCGGCGGCGGCGGACGTGGCCATGGGCGACGCGGCGGAAATCGGCGCGCTGCTGGAGCAGCTCGGTCTCGACAGCTTGGACTTGCAGGAAGTGTTCAACCCAGGGGAGTTCGCCAAGGGAGCTCCAAAGTTCAACCTGAAGCCAGGAGTGGCGATGGACCTCAGGACGGGCTGGAACTTCCGGCTCGAGGAGCAGAGGAAGCGAGCGAGAGCGGAGATCGAGGAGGGAGACCCCGCCTTCCTCATCATGTCTCCTGTACGCACCCCGTTCTCGCAGCTGATGGAGTTGCTGAAGGCGAGCGGCAAGCGTGATGAAGCCAAGTGCCAGAGGCTGCTCGCGGAGTGCAAGGTCTTCCTGGGCTCCTGCATGGAGCTGGCGGCCTACCAGCATTCGAGGGGGAAGTGGTTCCTGTTCGAGCACCCTTGGACGGCGTCGAGCTGGAAGGAGGAGTGCATCAAGAGCATCAGGGAGCTGCCCGGCGTCATGGTGGTCAAGGGCAGCCAGTGCGTGTTTTGAGTGAAGTTATACTGGCCGGACGGCTCGGAGGGCCCCGTGGCGAAGCCGACGGGCTGGATGACGAGCAGCCGCGAGGTGGCGAAGCAGGTGGGGATCGTGTGCGACGGCCCCCACGAGCATGTGCACCTCCTGGAGAGGAGGGCGAAGGCGGCCGAGAAGTACCCCTTGGGGTTGGTGAAGGCAATCCTGACGGGCATCAGGAACGAGCTGAAGATCGGTAAAGGGATCCATGCGTTCGAAGTTGGTCAGACCGCGGAGGAGCCAGAGATTCTGGGCCAGGCGGCCAAGGATGAGATGGCGACCTTCTACGACGGGGTCAGCTGTGCGGTGCTGGACCCGGCGGGCGTCAAGAACGCGCGCATGGACGAGATGGGCTACATGAGCAGGCTCGGTGTGTTCGTGAGGAGAATGACTTCCGAGGCGCTGCAAGTGACGGGAACCATGCCGCTTCCGAGCGGCTGGGTCGACACCAACAGGGGCGACGAGCAGAAGCCAGAGCTAAGGAGTCGGTTGGTGGCGAAAGAGACGCGGAAGCTGAGCACCCTCGGGCCTGAGGACGCTGCGGCGACCTTCGCGGCGAACCCGCCGCTGGAGGGCATGAGGATGATTCTGTCTATGGCGATGACAGGGCGGCATGAAGATCGAGTGCTGACCTTCATCGATATCTCAAGAGCGCATCTACACTCGGAGCTGCAGAGGCCAGTGTACTTGAAGGCGCCAGCGGCGGATCTAGTATGCAAGGACGACGAGTGCTGGCTGCTGCTGAAGGCCATGTATGGGCTGAGAGATGCCGGCTCATCATTCGACCTGAAGGCGGAGGACATCACGGTGAGGATCCTGAAGTCGAAGCAGGGCGAGTTCTCGCCTTGCATCTACCAGGTCGGCAAGCTGGTCGTTTGGAGGCACGGCGACGATTTCGCGGTGCTCGGTGGGCGCAAGGATTCGAAAGCTTTCACAGAGAACCTCGGCGAGCACCTGGTCGTGAAGGTACGAGGAGTTCTGAGACCCGCAGAGCGGCGACATCGATGATATCGTGGTGCTGAATCGGACCGTGAGGTGGGTCAGGCCGAACGGCAATGACACGGAGAAGATCGAGTACGAGGCGGAGCCGAGGCACGTGGAGATTATCCTGTCCCAGTTGGGCCTGCAGTGTAAGGAGTGCAAGCCAGTGGTCACGCCGGGGATCAAGAGGCAGGAGCTAGACGGAGAGGCATTCAAGGACGAGAGCGGGCCATCTACCGCTCGGTGTGCATGCGGATCCAGTACCTGGCGCAAGATCGACCTGATTTGCAGTACGCGGCGAAGGAATCGGCTCGAGCGATGCAGGATCCGACGATGGGCGGGTGGCAGGCCATGAAGCGGATCGGGCGGTACCTCGTCGGTGCCCCGAGGTTGGTGGTCGAGTATCCACGGCAGGCAGATCGGCGAGTTGCCCAAGTCTATACGGACAGCGATTTCGCGGGCTGCCTGAGAACACGTAAGTCTACTTCATCGTGTACGGTGATGATCGGTAAGCATTGGATTAGAAGCAGCTCGACAACCCAAGGGTTCAATGCTCTATCCACTGGAGAAGCGGAGTTCCACGCGCTCGCGAAGGGCGGCAGTATCGGGCTCGGCCTCAAGACTCTCGCGAAGGACATGGGCGTGGACCTCGAGATCGCGCTGAAGTGCGACGCGACGGCGGGCAAGGGCATCGCAGAACGTCGTGGAGTCGGACGAGTTCGACACCTACATACTCCTCTGCTGTGGCTGCAGAGGGCTGTGCAGCAGAAGAAGCTGCGCGTCAACAAGATCCCAGGTCTCGAGAACATCAGCGATATTGGTACGAAGCACCTGGACGGACCCCGTATCAAGAAGTTCCCGGCGGCGATGGGGTTCGTGGCGAGAGCAGGTCGGAGTCGACTGGCCCTGCGGGCGGCGCTAAATGGGTGAGTGGTGATCGAGACACCCCTCTGAGCTCTTGAGCTGGCGGCGGCGTTGAGCCGCGCGCTTTTGATTATGAGGAGTGATGGTGGATCGCCACGCTCCGCTGACTTTGCGCCGGCCGTAAGAGTCGGCGGCCTGCCGCGCGCGGAAGGTGCGCGGAAGGCCGGGAGGGCTGGATAGATTTGCAGCCTCCCGAAGGACATGTTGGAACGGGCCGATACCGTTTCGGCTCGAGCGTTTTGGAGAGAATAATCATCCAGACACCCAAAGGCGAGCACCCCCAAAGTCACATCAAACTCGGGGAATCTCTTTCGAACCTGCTCTGATTCATCATCGGGATTGTCAATCAGCTGCAGCAAGGAATCTACAAAACAGAACAAGGGCCAGGTGTTAAAGTCTTTGTATCGGCGCACGACTCCACGCACAGACCTTCGCACCCTGATCGCCCACAAGATTTCAGACCGAACGTAGGACTTCACGGGCCCCATCGACTTGTTGGAAAAATGTTTCACTGCACATTCGTGAAACGACTGGGTGATTATTCGGAAATCTTCGCTTACATCCACTGACCAGTGTACATGCGGTGGCGCTAGCAAGTCTTGGGAACATGAAACTTGCTTCTCTGGCTCGCGGGCAGTTTGGATGTCAAAAACTGGCAGCCCTCGCTGCCCTCCGATCTCCTCTGCCCACTCAAGCTTCGCATACACAGGGCAGTGATCATTATGTGTACGTTCTACATCCACGTCATGCACAACACCCTGCTCGACGATGTGTGAGCTCCATACGATAGGCACGCGTGCAACATCAATGCGGTGACGAGCGCCCTTCTTACATTGGCATGTGTGTGCTGGAGCCTCGGAAGCAACAAGTGTGCTACACGCGCACAACTGGGAGTGGCACAAGGTGAAACATAACTCCATTGCTATCTTCGGCATCTGCAGCAATGCCACCGACAGAACTGCTGCAAACACGGCCGACGCGCGCATTCGCGTCAGTAAGCAAAATATCCACACCATGCCTGGTCACGAGCTGCTGCATCTCGTTCCACCAGGCCTGCCTCTTGGGATGGGGAGCCTCTAGACATAAGGAATGACACACCATGACGACTACCTTCCAATATGGCGCGTTTATCTACACGACCGAGCACGGAGGATCCGCCACGACAACCATACAATGCCTGGCTTTGAACCTCAACTCCTTTCCCTTGCGCCGCGCATATGGGACCGCACAGTTCACCCATCATTCGCACCCCAGGTTTTTCCCTTCCTCCGCTCCTGAGGCAAAGCAGCAAAAGTTGTCGGCCATCTTACTGCCACGTGGTGTGCGTGCCTCCTGAACGCCGACAAAAAGGGCTTCGGCCTCCTGGAATTGCTGGCGCAACTGTTGCCCTCGCAAAACCTGAACTTCCCCCTTGACGATGTCCTGGGCCGTTCCGGCGTTATACGAGACCAACGCAAAACTTCGCGTCACCACCGATTTTGAAACCTCAACGTCGAGCTCTGGCTTCCCAAAGGTCCCCGGGTCAGCCTGGATGAATGTACCTCTACCGTTCTCTTCACATGACTGCGGCCTGTCCCCCAGGACCATGGCACTGCAACCTGCGAGAGGGTATTGCTGCCGCTGCTGCTCATTGAGCTCAGCGATCCAGTCCCAAGCAAGCTCTGGCGTGTAAAAAAGCTGCCGTACAACGGCGGGGTGAACACAGTCATATTCCAAACTCTTGGTGGACTTAGCGATGTCATCTGCTAACTCATTCCAACAATGCTTGTTGTGTCCATGCACATGTTCGCTATGTACGTGCACGCGCGCACACGCCAGGTCACACAAATGCCGTGCCAATGCAGCAAGCTGGGGCTCTGCCTTACCAACGCATGACCCTAGCGTCAAACCGATGGCAACCTCCGAATCAGAACATGTCGTGATGCTGGCAAGGGGGTCAGAAGGCACACGAACGGGGCGAGACTTACCAACGGCCCATACAAGAGCCCAGATATTACCTACGAGCTCAGCAGACACACTACTCACGTCCTTCTTCAGAACAAAACCTATCGAGTCGTGAACATTATTTGCCATATACCCCATGAGCTTGACGTCACCCTGGTCATCAAGACATGTGCCTACGAGGGCCCACCCGCTCAACTCCTTCTCAGAGGGCACCGACCCATCGGTGTATAAGATGACCTGCTCTGATGGACTACTACATGGTGGGGCAAGCTACAATGCAAAATGCGAACTGTCTTTCAATACAACCTCCCCCATCTCTTTCACAAACGCGAGCTGCTGCCCATGCTCGACAAGACACTGTGCGATCCGATCGGCCCCCCTGGAAATCACATCTTACGTGCCTTTCGACCCTAGAGGTGAGCGTATCTAAACTGATGATCGTTTTTGGTGCAGGAAGCTTGGGACCTGGGCCTACTTCGGGACCTTGACTGCTGGGCACGACTAGCCCCATGCTAGGGTCGTACTCACGAGTTGCGGTACCTCCGAACGTGACAGCCTTCTGGCCCCTTCTGGCGGGCACATGCGTCTGGGTGCATCCAGCACTTCCAAACTGCAGAGAGACGCCTCCCTCCCCCCACGCGTCCAAAGCCCCCCATCCATCTTCGACGGCCGCCTGTTGCCTATCTCCAAGGCCAGACGCGGCAAGATGCACAAAGGGGCTCGCGCTCAGCAAGCCTGCCTGTGGCGTGACTTCGAATGACGGAAGCTCAGCATTGACCCTACTTGCCTCATGTTTAACACCGCCTAGCTTGGCAAGCTTATTCACAGCCTGCAGGCCTGCAGCAAGGGAGTCCTCACTGGTGAAGGTGAGGGGGGCCTTACCAGCCCACATTTGCACTAAACTCGTGCCGACCCGCTCCACTTGGTCATCGGCCGCACCGTCACCACCTGCCTCATTGTCAGCGGATGGCTCGGTACTTGCCACGCCGACCGACCGAGCTGTAGGTGCAACAGGGTCTTGGAAGTGCAAGTCGGAATCCCAAAAAGCATCGGACCCTGGCCGAGTCCAAACAAAATCTTATTCGCACAAGTAAGGCCTGCCACGCGGGCTTATACACATCGTGCGACGTGCACGGCACACTGCACCGAATGCATTGCACATGTGCACTCGCCAAGCCGTTGCATCGAGACGGGGCAACATCTCCGCACGGTGTGCATTTGTTCTGCGTGTTGTCCGCGCATGTTCCCACGCGTCCATGCATATCCCACGCGCCAACTCACGCCTGGCTTGCCCGCCTGGGGCAAGAGGTGCTAAAACACGGCTGGAAGCTATCTGTTTGGCGGCCCAGTCAACGCAGAACAGCATCCAGCCTTCAAAAGCGAATTGTTCGTCCCACGAGACGGCTACGCCTGACCATGGGCGGCAACGCCCTGCTAAAACTCGTGCCATCACGCTTGCTGCATGCTGTGCTTGCTGCGCGCCTGGCGTAGGCGGAGGCCGATCGTAAGGTCCCATCCCAGCCCCACTCCCAAACGAGACCACCCCCGCCCCATCCTTGACAGAGTCTGCCTGGTGCCACTCTTGGTCAGACAAACTCACTAACGACAGGCAAGGGTCAATCTCGCGCGACCGAGGTGCCTCACAACTGCGACGGTCGTACCTACTGTGCTGCGCCCCGCATGCGCTGCGCACAAGATGCGTTGTGTGTGCAAATGAACGTGCATGCTGGATGCCGCCACCTACTGCTTGCCCTGCTTGGTCGGTGCGCTTGGCTCCGCGACCGTCCTGGGCTCCTTCCTGGGCGGCGACCCCACATCGCCCTCCTCCATCTTCACACGTTCCTCCTCTTTCACTGCCATGTTGATAGCCTCGGCCTGCTGGGCTGAGCTTGGCCACTGCGACGGCGACGTGACACTGTATTGCATATTCAGCGGGCTGACGAACTCCTGCTGCGTATTGATCGGCTGCGTTGGCGAGCACACAGGCGTTGGCAATGGGACTGGCCTTTCCTCTTTGACCTCCCTCGCTGGGCTCGTCGGTGAGGGTCGCCCCACTGCTGGAACCGTCTCGCTCTGCGTGCCAAACACATGTTTCCCTGGCGTGTCGCACCCCGTGATCGGCGTAGCTGGCGCTGCCATATGCGTACCTGCTGCCTCCGTAGGTGTCCACTGTCCAGGCGGTATTGACGATGCTGAAATTGGCGTTCCTGACACTGGTATGCCATGGCCGACAGGCGTCTCTGGTACAGGAAACCCCGCAAAACAAAACGGCGACCGTGGGGGGAATGGTGGCTGCTGCAGAGGCGAAGACGTGTCTGTCCCTGCACTGGTAGCCGTTCCCGCTGGTAAAACAGGCGTCGCCGTACTTCCTGCACTCTGCCCTGCTGCAATCTGGGCAAGATATCCAATCATCAAATCGGTCTGCTGCTGCCTTTGCGCCATTTGATGGAACTGCTGATTGAACTGTAACATAATGAATTTCATCTCGCTTATCCCTTGGGTAACGTGCTGCTGGGGCACATGCGTGCGCGGCGCTGGCCCATAAGGCCCTGCCGCCTGGTGCGTCATCGCACCCGCAGGCCCAAGCCCACATCCACCAGCAGGAGGCGGCGGCGGCGGAGGTACGGGGCCACCGACCATGTCGTCGTCCTCCAGCTGCAGCTCCTCTTATCTCTGCCATGCACCCCTTTACTGCTCGATTTCCGTGGCAATCTCGCCCTCCTGCGTCTTGAGGTCGTTCATTCGAGCAATGGTGTTCTGCATTCTGACCATGGCTCTTTCCTTGCGACTCTTCAGGTCGGCGAGCTGCTGCGAGTACGAGAGGGTGTTTGCGAGCATACATTTCATCACTGCCAGCTTGCGATCGTGTCGCTCGGCGTCTTCGAACTCCGAGGCTCTTTTTGCTGCCATCGCCAATGAAGTGATGTCCGCCATGCGGTACCTCAACTCCAACTTCCATTTGTGCAAGGCGTGCGGTTCCTCGGGCGCATGCATATAACTCTCGTGAGAGGCCGCCTGCTCTTTCGTGATGGGCTGGATCCTCGACATGTACGCTTTCACCTGCTTGTCTGCCCACGGCTGAATGCCCTTGCTCTTCTCCTCGGGCCTGCCACGGCTGTTCGGTCGACGCGGTGGCGGTTGACTGTTGCCACGTGCTGGGGGCCTGCTTGTGCCGATTGGCAACGATCTGCCGCCTCTGGGCCCCTGCTGCATATCTACGAATCGAAACCCGCACAAGCATGCCGCATGATGCTTCACATACCTTCCACATGGGCAATTCCAACGCGGGATGCCCTCTTGGCGCACCACTGCTGCAGCACAACTATGTAGGAAATCTGCCTGAGAAGAAAATGATGCCGAAAAGCGTCTCTGTCCGGCTTGGCAGCCCTGTGACAGAGAGATTCGCTGAAAAGCCCTTCGCAACCTCGATAAATGTGTTACTTGAGCCAAAATGGCTGGAGCCAAAATGGCTACGGACTCCTCCTCCTCCTCCTCCTCCTCCTCCTCCTCCTCCTCCTCCTCCTTGTCCTCCTCCTCCTCCTCCTCCCCCTCCCCGGGTCGACACATCCCCTGCTCGTACCGGTGTGCGGCATGCTGCTGCTGGCCCCCCCCCAGGACGGCGGCAGCGGGCGGTGCCCGCCGTGGGGCACAGAAACACTGCGCGAGGCGGTGGCCTCTCTCCGCGGGGCGGTGGGCCGTGGGGGGTCTGGCTGCCCCCCCCTCGCAGGGGTGCGCAGGGTTCCTTGCGCCTCCTCCGATTCGACTTCGACCCCGATCTTGATGGATGCCGATTCCGAGTCGATCCGACGTCGGATTCCGAGCTGGGTTCCGACGTCTCCACGGAGGGCCACTGGCCTGCCGATTCCCCCCGATTCGATTTCTCCCGACGTGGCTGCCGATTTATTGGCTCGAAGGCCCGAGTATCGAATGGCCTTCGGCCCATCCCGCCACCGTGCTTGGACTGTGGGCCACTGGCCTCCCGGATGTCCCATGGGATGTCGCAGGAGGCCTCTCGAGGGCTTCTTGGGGGCCGTTGCGACCTCTCGGGGGCCTTTGGGGGGCCTCCTCGGGCGTCCTGGGGGCTTCTTGGGGACCTCCTGGGGCATCTTGGGAGCCGTTTGGGGACATCCTTGGGGCCTCCTTGGGGCACGGTGGCCGCTATATATGTGTGTATATGTATGTGTGTCCCGTGGTGTCCCGTTGAGTGAGATCGATCGTGATATCGATTGAGTCAGATGTTGGTTCCCCCTTCTTCCCCCCCCCCCACAACCTCCACCCGAAGGGTGGTCGTGTATATATATATATATATATATAATATATACATATACATATATAATATATATATATATATATATATATATATATATATATGCGTACCCGCCGCCCGCCGCCGAGGCCGCCGAACGTCGGTCCCCCAGGTGGTGGCTACGGATAACCCCCCGCCTCGAAAAAGTAGGGCCCTGCGGAAGGGTCCGCCGCGAGCGGACCATCGAGCGGTGCGATCTTGATCGCCTTCGGGAGGCGGACTCCGCCAGCTCGGAGGACGAGCGAGTCCGCGCGAGAGTTCTCGGTCCTCGAGGTGCGCTGTGCTGTTTTTCCCGGGCTCTGCGGGGCCCATCCCCTAGCACCGAAAGAGCCCGTCGAAGCACGGCGCGGGCGGGCGAGGCGCGGACCCCTCTGCAGGAGGAGTGTTCAGGAATAGGCAGGATATGATCCGGGGACGACTTTTTGCCTATCCTTCTGCACTCTGCACGATTTTTGCATATTTCTGGACTTTTTCATTCGTCGCCCGAAATCTGCCTATGGGAGGACATGCCCGACCTGAGCCCAGGGGCCCAAAACCGGGCGATAATGCCCGTGGTGAAGAGACTGCAGCGCCTGGACCTCAGGGTCCCTGCCCCTCTCCCGCGCCTCATTCTCGCCGCTGGCGTTCTCAGCTTGTCAGCTTTTCTCCGTCACGTGATGCGAGTCTGAGAAGGAGGAGGAGGAGGAGGAGGAGGAGGAGGAGGAGGAGGAGGAGCCTTACCAGGTGCAGGGTCGCGGGCGCCGTGGAGGAGGCGGTGGCGACCGCGGTGCGGTCGGCGCTGCTGCGTCGGGACCCGGGCAGCGCGCCCTTCGTGGTCCCGCCGCGCGGCGGGCGCCTCGGCGAGGCCGCGGGGCCGTGCGCGGCACACCTGGAGGCGTCTGGGCACAGCAGAGAACCACAGCCACAGAGAAGTGGATTTCGGAGGGCACCTCTCGGCAGCGGGCGAGGGGGGAAGGGAAGAGTGAGAAGGAGATGGCCTTCTCAAAAAAGGCTCCGAGGCTTCTCTCAGGAGCCCTCCGGCCTTCCGAGAAGTTTTGTTGCGCCTTCGGGGATGGCTTAGACCACTTCGCAGCAGGCCGGGGGGCTTCCGAGCCTTCTTCGAAGGCCCGCCCTATTCTCACTTCCCCCCACACTCGCTCGCCGCCGACCCTCGGGGGAGAGCACACCGACCTTGGCATGACCCCTTCGGTTGTGGTTGTGGCTGATTTGGCCGTCCTGGGAAGCATCGACCACAGCTGCACGAAGCTGGTCTCGTTGTTCTGGCAGCTTTTGGCATGCGCAAGACATCCCCCAGGGTGTGTCTTCGACGTGGTTGTGGTCGCCTGCTGCCCCCGCAAGGCAGGGCGCGAGCCGAACGGTGTTGTGGCGATCGCGTTGTTTGGACCGTTTCGTTTTGACCTCGTTTCGCAGCAAAGCCAAGCCCCCCCCCCTCGGGCCACGAAAAAATCATGGCGGGAGTTTGTTATGTTGCTACTTTCGGCCTCTTGGGGCCCTCACCGGGCCTCGGGACCGCCAAACAGCGATTCAGCATGAAAGACCAGTCCTGGGGAATGGTTGGAGACCTCCTGGGGTCGACGGTCGTGCTACAACTCATGACGTCGGGGGTCTGGGAAGGCGGCACGGAGGCAAAGCTCGAGGGAACACGAGAGCATACGAGAACGGGAAGCACTGTTCGGCTCGCGCCCTGCCTGGAGGAGGTGGCGACGGCGCTGTGCACGGAGCAGGCGGGGGCTCCCGACCCACGGCAGGGGGCCGCCGAGCCCTGAGCCCGCCCGCCGGAGCCCGAGCGCCTGGGAGCGTCGAGCGCCCTGCACTCGCGCACGGCGCTCCGCCCCTGCGGGCCCCAACAATGGCACGGAGGAGGCGGGGGATTTGCTGGGGATTGGATGAGCGCCTCCAGAACCTTTTGGCCCTGGAGAGCTGGCTGCATAGGGCTTCTTCTCCTAGCGCTCGTGTGCAGATCTATGTGTATACATGAATATGTGTGTGTACATGGTGCGCGTCCATCAATAGCTACGCACATACATACGAACCAATAAACATACCTGAGCGAGCGTGTTCCACCGCTGCTGGCGGAAAACTGGGGGGGTCACTGGGGATTCCCAACCCATCCCCCCCCCCCCTCGAAAACCGGGGGGGTCACTACCGGTTCGAACCCCCCCCCAGTTCATCATGAAAAGGAAGGGGGGGTCACTACCGGTTCGACCCCCCCCCCCGCCGCCGGCAAACGATTCCCGCACCTCGGGACAGATGGACATTGGTGGGGATATTGGGACAGTGGTGGGGACGGTGATGGTGGGGACAGTGGTGTGGGGACAGGTGGGACAGTGGTGCGGACAGTGGTGGGGACGGTGATGGTGGGGACAGTGATGCGGGGACAGCAGGACAGTGGTGGGGACAGATGGACAGTGGTGGGCACGGCAGTGGTGGGGACAGTGGTGAAGGTGGTGGTGAGGACGGTGGTGGGACAGCAGTACAGTGGGGGGGACAGTGGGGACAGTAGGAAAGTGGTGCAGACAGTGGGGACAGTGGGACAGCACAGTGGGATAGCGGCGGGGACTGGGGACAGTGGGACGGTGGTGGAAACAGTGGGGACAGTGGTCAGTGGTGGGAACCGTGGGGAAAGTGGGGAGAGTGGGACCGTGTTGGGACAATGGTAGCGAGAGTGGGGACAGTGAGACACTGGTGGGGGCACTGGTGGGGACAGCGGGAACAATTGTGGAAACAGTGGGGACAGTGGGACAGTGGTGGGGACTGTGGGACAGTGGTGGGGACGGTGGTAGTGGGGACAGTGGTGTGGGGACAGTGGGAATGTGGTGGGGACAGTTGGACAGTGGTGGGGACAGTGGTGGTGGGGACAGTGGTGAGGGCGGTGGCGAGGACGGTGGTGGGACAGTGGGACAGTGGGGACAGTGGGGACAGACAGTGGGACAGCTCAATGGGACAGCGGCGGGGACAGTGGGACAGCGGGGACATTGGCGACAGTGGGGCAGTGGTGGGGACCGTGGGGAAGGTGGGGAGAGTGGGACCGTGTTGGAACAGTGGTGGGGACAGTGGGGACAGTGCGACAGTGGTGGGGGCACTGATGGGGACAATGGGGACGGTGGTGGGAACAGTGGGGACAGTGGTGGTGGGGACAGTGGTGCTGGGGACAGCAGTGGGGGATGTGGTGCGGACGGTGGTGGGGACCCGGGAGTCGTTTGCCGGCGGTGAGTGGGGAGAGTGGTGGGGACAGTGGGGACAGTGGGACAGTGGTTGGGGCAGTGGGGACAGTGGGACAGCACAGTGGGACAGCGGCGGGGACAGTGGGGACAGTGGGACAGTAGTGGAAACAGTGGGGACAGTGGGTCAGTGGTGGGAACCGTGGGGAAAGTGGGGAGAGTGGGACCGTGGTCGGACAATGGATGCGAGAGTGGGGGCAGTGAGGCACTGGTGGGGGCACTGGTGGGGACAGCGGGAACACTTGTGGGAACAGTGGGGACAGTGGGCCAGTGGTGGGGACTGTGGGACAGTGTTGGGGACGGTGGTAGTGGGGACAGTGGTGTGGGGACAGTGGGAATGTGGTGGGGACAGTGGGACAGTGGTGGGGACAGTGGTGGTGGGGACAGTGGTGAGGGCGGTGGCGAGGACGGTGGTGGGACAGTGGGACATTGGGGACAATGGTGGTGGTGTGGACAGTGGGGACAGTGGTGGGAACAGTGGGACAGCTCAGAGGGACAGCGGCGGGGACAGTGGGACAGTGGGGACATTGGCGACAGTGGGGCAGTGGTGGGGACCGTGGGGAAGGTGGGGAGAGTGGGGCCGTGGTGGGAACAGTGGTGGGGACAGTGGGGACAGTGCGACAGTGGTGGGGGCACTGATGGGGACAATGGGGACGGTGGTGGGAACAGTGGGGACAGTGGTGGTGGGGACAGTGGTGCTGGGGACAGCAGTGGGGGATGTGGTGCGGACGGTGGTGGG
The DNA here is from genome assembly GCA_963575745.1 of Prorocentrum cordatum. NCBI lineage: Eukaryota > Dinophyceae > Prorocentrales > Prorocentraceae > Prorocentrum > Prorocentrum cordatum. The sequence goes on along the minus strand of CAUYUJ010017074.1, from coordinate 115,490 downwards.
GACCCAGGAGTCGTTTGCCGGCGGTGAGTGTGGGGGGGGATTCGAGCCGGTAGTGACCCTCCTGGTTTTCTTGAGGGGGGGGGGTTGAACCGGCAGTGACCCCCCCCCTGATTTTCCAGAGGGGGGGGGTTCGAAGCGGCAGTGACCCCCCCCCGGTTTTCCGGAGGAAGAGGGGGGGGAGGGGTTACGGGGGGGTGTTGCCGGGGGGAAGGGGGGGGTTCCAGCAGGGGGGGAATCTTCCACAGTAAAGCGGCGATGGATCACATTCTCTCACATATCTAAATGCACATACGTACATACATACATACATACATACATACATACATACATACATACATACATACATACATACATACATACACACACACATACATACATACATACATACATACATACATACATACATACATACATACATATATACATACATACATACATACATACATACATACATACATACACACATACACACATACATACATACGTACGTACATGCATACATACATGCATGGGCATCTACACACATGCATACCTGCATGCATACACACATGCATGCGTTCATACATCTATACATACATACATGCAAACATACATATGTACAGACATACCGCCATACAGACATACCTACATACCAACATACATACATACTCACATACATACATACGTACATGCATGCATACAATCACCCATACGTACATGCATGCATGCATACATACATACATACATACACACATACATACGTACATGCATACATACATACATACATACATACATGCACGCATGTATGCAAGAATGCACACATGCATGCAGGTGTGCAGGCATACATACAGACATGCGTCCATGCACGCGTACATGCATACATACATGCACACACACGCTCATACAAATGTACATACATGCTGTCATACGCACATACATCCTTACGTGCATGTATACATATACACATACATACAGTCATACATCCATACGTACGTACGTATATACATACAATCATAGACATACCCACACACACATACATCCATACATACACACATGAATGCATGCATACATACACATACATACATACATGCATTCAAACATACATACATGCATTCCTACATACATACACACATACATGCAGTGCGTGTATGTATGCATACATGCATGCATGCGTGCATGCATGTATGTATGTATGTATGTATTTATGTATGTATGTGCGTTCATGCATGTGCATGCATGTATGTATGTACGCATGTATGTATTACTGCATGCATGCCTGTATGCACGCATGTATGCATGTATGCATATGTGCATGTTTGTATGTATGCATGTGTGTATGCACATCTGAATATATATATATATATATATATATGTGTACACACGTATGTTTGTAGGTCTGTATGTATGATGTATGTATGCCTGGGCACGAGGCAGGGGAGCCTGGGAGGGGGGCCTCGACAGCGCATGGCAGGACTGGGGGCTCTGGCAGGACTGGGGGCCCTGGGGGCCCTGCCGGGGCGCCGGGGGCTTTCTAAGATCGCCCGAAGACGATCTCGGATCGCTGGAAATGGCGTTTCCGGACCGCGAAAACGACCAATGACGGCCCGAGACTAACCAGGATTAGTCCCTGATTGTCCAAGAGGCCTCCAAGACGCCCCAAGAGGCCTCCAGTGTCTGCCTGTTGCAAGTGGACGGCGTCGGTGTAATTACAAGTCAGCGCAGCTGCAGGAACTGCTTTTTGTCGAGGCTTCCACCTGCGGAACAGGGACGGATCGAGACCTGTGGCCTTGGCCCCACTTGCCATCCTCTGCGACGCGCCCATCGAGGGCCTGCTTTTTTGCCAGACGTGTTCACACCCGCAGCGCAACCCGACGCATTTGCACGTCAGACGCATGCTTGTTGTCCAGTCACGTTGCGGGAGCTCCTGCGGACGTCTCGCGGAGTTGCGCGCGGCGTCCCCCCGCGGTTTCGAGAGCTCCATCGGCGGGAGCCCCATCGGATCGGCTGAGCCGAGGCCGTCACGAAGTGTTGTGCGCCGAGTCAGGCTAGGCCATGGTCTCCGAAGGCCTAGGAGATCGTCGAAGAAGGATAGCAGGCTAGGCCACGGAGTTCGTCGTAGAAGGAGTGCAGACATCGACATATTACTTCTAGTTGTGTCCATGTGAGGGAGGCCTAGCAGCAAGCCGAAACAAATTGCATTACATGTTCGGAGCAGGTCGGGAGACCTTGTACGAATGCTTGCGCACTTGTGCGTGACTTTTATTATAATTTGGGTACATGGCAGGGCGCAGTGTTTGCTCCGTGTACCTTTCGCACAGAACATGATGTAGCCCTCTGCCTCCTCCTCATTAGCATCACCATCCTCACCATCATACTGTCCCTGCTACCCCCCTTTCAGTGCCACAGGGCTGTAGGCCATCGCTGACCGCTGAGCTGCATCGTAGCTTGCAGAGCGAGGGCTTGCGTGGGCAAGCTCAGTCAGGGAGACCAGCCTCCCCCCTGGGGTCGGAGCCGGATGAGAGCAGGATGGAAAAGTGGCTCTCGTATGCTGGCCTTCCTCCAAAAACCTTCTCCTCCCTTCGCTTCTCAACGCATGCTGACGCCAGGCTGCGCGCCAATGTTTACGCAATTGAGGATCATCCTTCCCAGGGGTCTCTCGCCAGCCTCTTGCTTCCGAGAGGGAGGAGGAGGAGGAGGTAATGAAGGAGGAGGAGGAGGAGGAGGAGGAGGAGGCGGAGGAATTGAGGATCATCCTTCCCAGGGGTCTCTCGCCAGCCTCTTGCTTCCGAGAGGTCGCTTTGTTGCGCTTCGAGGGGCCCAGCCCGTTCGACTTGGTGCGCGCGAGTTGCGCAATCGAATCGGAGTGTTCCCAGACCTGTCCTCCCGGCCCTCCCTTTCTTCCCCCTCCTTTCCCTCTTTTCCCCCTTATTAGGTATTTGGTTCGATGTAATTTTGCTCATGTCCAAGGCCGTCGACAGCTGCGTTCTAGAGTGCTCTTGGAAAATACAACG
>CAUYUJ010017074.1:0-107500 GCA_963575745.1 Prorocentrum cordatum | reverse complement strand
GGGCCCCGGGGCAGTCAGGCCGGCCGCGCCGCGCGCGCTCCGCGCGCGCCCGACTGCGCAGCGCGCGGCGGCCGGGCCGGCGGGGGCTGGCGGCCCCGGCGGGGGGCGGAGCCTGGCTGGCGGCGGCGCCGCCGACGCCGCTGCCGCCCCCGGCGCCCCAGCCGTTGCCTCCTTCCTCCGCTTCCGGCCGCCGCCGCCGAAACCGCCCTGCCGCCGCGTCCTCCCTCCGCCTTTGCCCGCCGCGGCCGCCGTTTTTCCGTCCGCCACCGGCCGCCGCCGCCCAAGCCGCCGCCGCGCCCCGGCCAGCGGTTCCGAGCGGCGTTTTCCGTTTCTGCCGCCTCCGCGTCCGCCTCCTTTTCCTCCGCCGCCCCTGCGCCAGTCCACGCCCCTCCTCGCCGTTCCGCCGCCCTCCTCAGGCGCTAGCGTCCGCCCCTCCTTGCCTCGCCTGTCCGCGTTCCTCGCCCCGGGCTGGCCGCTGCCTCAGTCTCCTCTTCCTCCTCCTCCAGCCGCTCGCCCGGGCTTGGCCTCGCGCCAGGGCCGGTGCTGGGTGGCCGCCAGCACGGCATCGGCCGCGTGGCGCTGTAGCACCCTCCCCAGGGCCTGGTGCAAGCGACGGATCGTTGCCGAGCGCTCCGCCGCGTCCGTCGGGGCCAGCCGGCGAAGCAGCGCCGCCGCGTCCTCTCCCAGGCGGCCGTGGTCTTCGATGACGAACGGGACCACTGGCGCGCCTGGATAGCGCGCTCGCTTGCGGCGCTGCGCGGCCGCCGCGGCAGCGCACTCGCGGCGCGGCGCGCCGAGGCCGAGGGCCGAGGGCGTCCTGGGTCAGGGCGCTGACCGCTGTGAGGTCAACCAGGATCGGCGCAGCCACCCCTGGCGCGTGGACGACCAAGTCCATGCGGGCGTCTGGATTCGCGGGCGCCGCGTGGGGCACCAGTTCTTCCCCGTGTACGGTGCGCCCCTGTTCCTCGCACCACTCGGCCGGGGTGCGCACCCGGCGTCGTGCCGGCGCACGCGCGCCAACGGCGCATCCGCGAGCGTGAGCCCCTTTCGGATCCAAGACCTCCCCGCACACTCTGCCGTCTGGGTGGCGGTGCTGGCAGAAGCCTGCGCAGAGGGGCAAGTTCAGGTGCAGCCTCGTTCGGACGGCGATTCCGAACTGCGCGTCTGTCAGGCGGTGGCAGGGCCGCGTGGGCGGCTGCAGCCAGCCGCTGGCACCGGCTCCCTCGGCGCTGAGCAGGAGCGCCGCTGTGGGAGGGTCGGCTGCTGCTTCGTGCGCGACGCGGAGGGCAGCCGCAGCGAGTGGTGCCGAAGCCAGCGCGTGGTGCGTAGCTGCCAGCCCTTCGTCGCCGACGTGGGCGGTCTGGTCGTCGAGGGCCGCCTGGAAGACCCGTGTCGCGGCGGGGAAGCAGGTGCTCGCCCAAGGGCTGGCCCCGGCGAGGGCGCTGGCCCCTGCGAGCTCCAGCCTGCGGAGGCAGTGCGGCAGGCAGAGGTGCCAGGAGGCCGCCTGCGCCGCCGGCGCGGTGAGCGCCACGCTTTGGAACCCCAGTCCGCCTGCTGCCGCCGCTACGAACGCCTTCCTCCGGGTGGCGTCTGTGAGCGGCTGCCCGAGGATCTGCTGCACCTCGGACACCAGCGCGGCGTCCATTGCCGCCCCCTCCGTCTCTGAGATGCCGCAGGTTCGCGCCAGGAACACGTAGTCCGAACTTGCTCGCGCCCGGAGCAGGGCCAGCGCGGTTTGGCTGCTCAGGCCTGCCGCGCGCAGAGTCCGCAGCCGCCCGTAAAGCGCCCCGCGGGCGCCGACGACGCTCGCGACCTCTGGGCTCCCCTCCGCGAGCAGGCTGCCCGCCGCACGGGCCGGCGCCGGCGCCGCAGGGACAGGCCGGAGCGCTCCGTGGCGAAGCACCAGGGCGCGCGGCTCGACTTCCCGCTGCGCCGGGAGCGCGGCCGCCGCCACCTGCCGCCCTGGGCTAACTTTGGTTTTGATCGGGTTGCCGCGGAGGCCCGCGGGCGCACACGCGGCTGCGAAGGCGCTCTCTACCCGCCCCGCCGCCTCCGGGTCGAGACCACCTCGAGGTCATCCTGGTAGCTGTAGCCTCGCGCCGCAGTGCCCTCTACCATTGCCGCGTCCGCGGTTGCACGCGCAACGTGCTTGTAGGTCAGCGGGAACAGCACGTTGGTGAGTGCGTCGCCCTGATCGTCCCCGCGCTCCTTGGGGAGCGGTGTGTGGGTGCCGTCGCGCGCTATACGTGCGCGTGCTCTGTCGCGGTGCCGAGCCCGACCCGCACCCATGGCAGCAGATCCGGCACGAGTTCCTGGACCGCCTGCGCGGCGACGGCCCTGTCGTACTCGCTGTGGGCGTTGCTGCCGTCCAGGCTCAGCTTGCAGCAGGCCAGGCGGCTATCGAGGTCAAGCAGCACCGCCTTGTGCATGACCTCCGCGCCTCTTGCGTTGCCCACAGAGTACTCGGCCTCCCCCAGGGCTCCGGCGACCCGACCCCGAAAGATGCGGGCCACTGCCTTGGACGACAGGCGGCGGTGGAGGATCCCTATAGGGCCAAGGGCCGGACCTTGTCGTCTTCTGGTCGGTCCCCCGCCAGGATCCGGGCACTCTGCCACGCCTTCAAAGCCTCGGCTGGGGCAGTGCCGAGCTGGAGCCGCAGGATGACTTGCGTGAATTCCTCCCACTGGGCCCCGTGCTGCGGCATCCATGCCCAGTGCTCCCCCCGCGAGCCCCCTGGGCCGGCCCCGCGGTTGCGCGGTGCGTGGGCGTACGCCTTCCCCAACTCAGCGACAAAGTGGTCGACGTCGTCGCTGAGAGACTGCGTCTGCGGGACGTGCGGCTGCGCGGTCGCGCGGGGGAAGAGGCGGGGGAGGCAGTCTCGCGCCTTCCTGTCCGGTGCAAGCTGGATCTTGGCGCCCACCACCCCCATCGCCTCGCGGACGTCCTCGTCGGCAAGTGCCTCCTCGATCGCCTGGACATCCCTGGCCAACTGCTGCGCCTCGGAGCGTGCCTGGGGCTCCCCGCGCGGCTGCCCAGCGGCCGTCTCCTGCCACAGGAGGTCCCAAGAACCTTCCCAGGCCAAACGCACCCTCTGGACAAGCGTCCGCGCCAGCGTCTCTCCCCTCTGCCCGCGCGCACCGCCACGCCGCTTCCGCACCGAGGCAAAGAGCAGCCGGTCGGACAGCAGCAGGGCTTTCAAGGCTCGTTCCTCCTCCGCCGCGCCGCCCGCCCCCTGCGCCGCCACACTCAGCGCAGCCCAGAGTTCGGCCACTGCGTGACGGACCGCTCCTGGGACCACCTTGACCGCGCTCGCGGGGTCGTGGATGCTGCCCCACGGGGCGGCGTCCCAGAACTCCATGCGGCGTAAGACGCCTGGCTCCGCAGCAACCTCCCGCGGCTGCGGCGGCGGCGGCCCACGGGGCCCAGTTCCGTCGCGTCGTCGTGTGCTCCGTGGGCGCGTGCGGCGTCGAACGCGAGCTGCGCCTCAGAGCGTTTCTCCTCCGTGAGGCGCTCCCAGCCCTCTAGTCGATCGCCACGCACCCGATGTGGTGCACCCGAGCGCCGGGACCACCCCTCCTCATCCGGGGCGTCTGGTACCTCGCCCATGCACGTTGCGCACATGGCGAGGCTCCTTCAGGTCGGAGCCGACAGCACCCAGGCCTCTCCTCCCTCCTGTCGCTGCGCTGCGCTGGCTCGCCCCTCAGCCGCGGCTGCCGCGGCCTCTGGAAGGCGTTGCCGCCGGCGCCCGCGCCGCGCTGGTTCCCCCTCCATCGGCCCCCCCTCCGTCGGCGGTTCGCCAAGCTCGACGTCGTCGTCTTCTCCCTCCTCCATCGTGGGGGGAGGTGGGAGACGGGCTGGGTAGCCTCCCCCTCCCCCCCAAGCAGTGGCGCGGGGAGGCGGGCTGGTCAGCCTCCCCGCAGGCTGCGGCCACGCCGATGGCCCGGCGCGCGGCCACGGCAGAGGGCTGGGGGCCCGACCGCGCCCGAGCCTCCTCCTCCTCCTCCTCCTCCTCCTCCTCCTCCTCCTCCTCCTCCTCCTCCTCCTCCTCCTCCTCCTGGTACCTCTCCCTCCCCCCGTTTCCTCCCCCCTTTTTGTTCGCCCATCCGTTCCGCCCCGAACGCCCTGGAACCTCGCAGGCCAGTGCGGAAGTGTATGTCTGACCCCGCTCCCCATTCTTCCTCGACTCCCTCCCCTTTCCCCCCTCTCTTCCCCAACCTCGTCCTCCTCCCGTTCCTCCTCTACCTTTCCCTCTTGTCGCCTCATCCATCCCCGCCTCTACCTCCCCCCCTTGTCGCCATCCTCCCTACCTTGTCCCCTTTTCGAGTTCTAGGGGGGCCCGAAAACGCGCAGGTCGCACTGCACCTCCTGCGCCAGTGCGGCTCCTTCTGCAAACTGGGCTACTCCGCGCGCGTGATGCCGCCCACTGCGCACACCGCCTCCTTTGTTAGCCATGGAAGACGCTGTCCGGGCCTGCCTTGAGCAACTCAGCGGCTGCTCGCCCCCCGACGCCTCCTGTGGCGGCAGGCTCAACTCAAGCTCAGCAAGGGAGGACTTGGCCTGCGCTGCAGCCGACGCCTTCATCGCTTCCAGAGCGAAGGGCGCCGACTTCTGTCGGCAGCTTTACCCTGGCTACTCACACAGCGCTGATCGCGACGGGGGTAGCCTGGCGGCTGCGGTGCAGGCCCACAACGCAGTCGTGCGGGATCCGTCGACGCCGACCAGGTAGTGTTCGACCACGCGCAGCATGGCAACCAGAAGGCCCTTTCCGACGCGGTGGACACAACCGCGCTCAACGGGCTCCTGGCGAGCGCCACCCTGGCCGGCAGGGCGCGCCTCTCCTTGGTGCAGGCCCCAGTCGCTGACGCGTGGCTCGGGGAGCCGCCCTTCGAGGCCACCAGCACCGTGGGCTTGCAGAGGCGGTTGCGAGTCCAGCTCCTGCAGGAGGAGTGCTTCTGCCCAGCATGTGGCGAAGTGCTGGACGTTTTCTGCGACACGCCCTTGTCTACGCCTGCCGCGGCGACTGGGCCAAACGCCACAACGCCCCGCGCAACCAGGCCCTCTTCGACGCCCTGGCCGCGAGCCACGCCGGGGCGGAGTTGGAGCGCCCGGGGCTGTTGCCCCCGCGCCCCGCCGGGGAGGCCACCCTCGGGGGAGAGCAAGGCGGGCCCCAGGTGGACGACGACGGCCGCCGCCCTGCCGACGCCTACCTGCCGCGGTGGCGAAACTGCAGCACGGCGGCCGCCTGGGACTTTGCCGCTGCGTCAGTATTGCGCGCCGATCCGCGCCGGCCACTTCGTCAAGCCCGGCGACGGGGCACGAAGAGTTCAAAAGGCAGCACAAAGACACCGCGCGGCTGTGCGCGCCGCAGATTTTCACCTTCATCCCCATGGCGGTTGAAGCCCACGGCGGCGGGCGGGGCCGCGAGGCACGCAGGGCTTTCGGTGTCCTGGCCAAGTGGGTGGCTGACGCCACGGGGGAAGGCACCGCACTGGTTGCGGACCGACGCGCCCGGCGACTTTCCGTCGCCCTGTTCGAATAGGGAGAACGCGCGGGCGGTGTTGCGACGCCCCCAGACGCAGTCTGCAGGGGCGGGAGGGCAGCGGCCCGCCTGGCCGCGGCCGCGGCTGCCTCCACGGCGGACGCCGTGTGAGGTGCCCCCGGCACTGCGTAGCGCCCCCCGTCCACCCCCCCGCCCTTGCTGGGCAGCGCGGGCGCCCCCCGCGCCCTCTCGCCAGCGCCGTGCCGGCGATCCCTCGCGCGAGCCGCCCGGCCCTTCCTCGGCGGGGCGGCGGATGGATCCCGCAGGGGGCAATCCCCACCTAGCCGCATCGTGCTGGGCTCGGTCGGCCACCCCGCCCAGGTCGCCGCCGTAGGGTCCGTGGCCTCGTCGCGGGTGGCTCTTCTCTCCCGGCCCCTGGCCCGGCCTGTCTGCTTGTGGTTGCTTCCCCTCCCCTCCTTGTCATCCTCCTCGCTTCCCTTCTGCTCGTTGCTTCCCTCCCTTTCCTTTCCTCCTTCCCTTACCTGCTGAATAAGCCTGGCCCCTCTTCTGCCTGCCCGCCCGCTCCGCCGGCCCTGGCCTCCCGCCCAGGCGTTCGTCGTCGTCTGCCTGCTTCTCCCCTCCTCGCCCCCTTCCGCCAGGCAGCGCAGCCTGCCCAGGACCAGCGTGGGTTTCGGACGTGACACCCAAGACGCAAGTGACAGATGGACCACGAGGGCCAAGAGTCGCTGACTGATCTGGCCCCTTCCTCCCTGTTCCTGTTCGTTCGTCCCTTGTTACTTCTCATCTGCATCGTCGTCCTTCCAGTCTTCAGTCCTTTTGACCTCTAACCGTCTCGACCTACTCCTGCTTTTCAGCCTCCTCCTTCTCCTGCCGCGCATCCTCCCATCCCTCCTCTCCACTTTTTCCCTCCACCCCTCCTCCTCCTACTCCTGTCCTCCCCCCCCAGATCCTTATCCTCCCTGTCTTCCTCCGCTCCTAGATGTCGTGCTCCTCCGATCCTCCTCCTTCTCCTCCTCCTCGTTCCCTTCCTCCTCCTCCTCCTCCTCCTCCTCCTCCTCCTCCTCCTCCTCTTCCTCCTCCTCCTCCTCCTCCTCCTCCTCCTCCTCCTCCTCGTGCCCCTTTCCCCCCCGCCCCTGCTATCCTCTCCTCCCTTCCCCCTTCCATTTTCCCCCCCACACCCACCCCTTCGGCGCAGGCCGGCAAAGAGGTGTACGTTTTCTCCCTGGCGTCCGCGGGCGGGCCCGAGGACCAGTATCGGGTGGCGTTGCAGGCGCTCCGGTTCGTCGCCATCGTCGTCCTCGTCGTTGTCGTCCTCGTCGTTGTCGTCAGTGTCGGCGTCGTCGCTTCGTCGTCGCAGTCGTCGCAGTCGCCTTTGTCGTAGTCGTCGCAGTCGTCGTCGTCGTCGTCGTCGTCGTCGTCGTCGTCGTCGTCGTCGTCGTCGTCGTCGTCGTCGTCGTCGTCGTCGTCGTCGTCGTCGTCGTTTTCGTCGTCTTCGTCGTCGTCGTCGTCGTCGTCGTCGTCATCGTCGTCGTCGTCGGCATCGTCGTCGTCGTCGTCATCGTCGTCGTCGTCGGCATCGTCGTCGTCATCGTCGTCGTCCCCATCGTGGTCCTTGTAGTCCGCGTGGACATTCTTCTTTTTATTTTCATCATACGAGGCCCCTCCACTTCGTTCGCCCTCCCACATTCCCCCTTCTTCCTTCTCCTCCTCGTCCTACGCCTCCCGTTTCCCGTCCTCGTTTTCGTCGCTGGCGCCCTCCCTTCTCCCCCCCATGGGGTCCGACGTTGCACAGACTTTGCAGCATGGCGAAAAATCACGCCCAGAGCCGTGTTTCGAGCCGGGCCGATCTGCGAGGGCTCCAGGGCCCGAAGCCTGGCGAGCGTTTCGAGCCCGCGGGCGCCGAGTGGTCCAAGGCAGGCAGACGAAGCTGAGCGATCACGCCCGGGGTTACAAAAATTGAACAAACCCCGTCTCAGGTACTTGCCCCTCCCCCGCTCCTCGTTCTCGCCGCCGACGACCTCATCTCGGCAACTTGGATCCGTCGCGCGATGCGAATCTGAGGAGGAGGGGAGGAGGAGGAGGAGGAGGAGGAGGAGGAGGAGGAGGAGGAGGAGGAGGAGGAGGAGGAGGAGGAGGAGGAGGAGGAGGAGGAGGACGAGGGGGAGGAGGACGAGGGGGAGGAGGAATCTGCACCTGTCCGCGGCAGACATTGGTTTGCTCATTCCGCCTGCGTTTGCGCTGTTGTATTTGTTGTCTCGAGGAGCGCAACACGTCTGTCCTTAATGTCCGCCCCGCAAAAGAGGAGGAGAAGGAGCAGGAGCAGGAGGAGGAGGAGGAGGAGGGAACTTCGCAACACGTGGCGGAATTCATTTGCATAGCATCCTCTCTCCTACGCCACGCCCTTGCACCCCTCGATCGAGGGCAGGGCAGGCGACGACGCGACTCCTGGCGGTGCCTGCCGCTGCCTCCTCCCCTCCTGGTTTAGCCCGTCCTAGCTCTGCTGGGCGACGCCCCTCCTTATCCTCTTCCTCCTCCTCCTCCTCCTCCACCTCCTCCGCCTCATGCTCCTCCTCCTCCGCCTCCTCCACCACCTCCTCCGCCTCATGCTCCTCAACCTCCTCCTCCTCCTCCTCCTGCTCCTCATCCTCCTCCTCCTGCTCCTGCTCCTTATCCTCCTCCTCCTCCTTCTCCTCCTCCTTCTCCTCCTCCTCCTCCATATCCTCCTCATCCTCCTCATGCCTCCTCCTCCTCCTCCTCCTGGCTTTTATCCTCTTTATCCTCCTGCTCCTTCCTTGTCCTTTTCCTGCCAGAGCCGCCACCGGCTCCACGCAGGAGCATGAACCGCGAGACTGGATGAAGGCAGGCTTCTACATTAGATAGTGCCCCAACGTGTGTTCGCCCAATCAGTAGACCATTCCATCGCCTGGGTCGTGTCGAAGGGCCTCGATGGACAAACACACGTGGGGGCTAACACACGTTCTGAGGATCATCGAGCCTTGGACACATCATGGACAAGAAGGAGACTGGTCAGGTGGTCGTGGATCAAGTGGTTGCACGACTCAGCGCAACTACTACCAGCTCCAGTGGAACACCTGGACCCACTACGATGCACTTGATGGAAATAAGTACGTGCACAATGACACCCGAAAGATGGCAGCCCTGGTCTGCTGCAGAATACGATTGATCTTACAATCGTAATCGTGCGAGGTGAAGGAAAAGCTGCTGGCAGCGATTCAGTCGGAGCTGCCCTACATGCCCAACAAAGACAGGACAAATACAAAGTGCCTGTACGTGAACTTATACATTCACTTGTGTTTCCAGGGCTGTTGTTTGTGGGATGCGTCTGTCCGTTTCGGTTTTCCCCCATAAGGAGATATGACGGCTGTATCGGCCCCCCTCTTCGTGGCGTTGTTAAAGGTGTTGGGGGTTGGCGCTACGAGGGGGCCAAAGTGCCTCGGGGGGGCCAGGAACCCGTGGATCTCCTGGGGGTCGGCTAAGACGTTGGGCCCACACGCCCCGCCGCGGGGGGGGGCGTTACTCTTCTCTTTCTGCTCGCTCCCTGCCGCCGCCGCCGCAGCTGCGTAGGCACCAGAGACGAGGATCGCCGAGCGCGGCCACTGCGGGCCCATCAGCGCGAGAGTTGAAAGATTGTGGACTGTCGTCGGGGTCGTCGTCGCCCCTCCTCCTCTCTTCATTCGTTCTCTGGTATATTCTACCTCACCTATTACCGGACCAAAGAAGCCGCATTCCTCTGGCTCCTGCTTCAAGAGTCGAGTGGTTGTCCGCATTCCCTCCCCTTCCGCGGGCGGGCGAAAGCCAAATCTACCTCCAATGCCTTCCGAATTCGTGTTTCTATCCGCTTGCAGCCTCCTGAGCCCCGATGGGTCTAAAAAAAACAAAAAACAATAACACAAAAAAAAAAACAAAAAAAATCGTGTTTCTATCCGCTTCTTCCGACCGACGGGTAGCGCGTCGCCGAGCCCCCGCCGCGACACGCCGAGCACAGGTTCCCGACCGTACTGGCATCGGTGCCTCTTCCTCCTCCGATTCGTTGCCGTCGCCCGCGTCGTCGAGCCGCGGCGAGGTCCGCGGCGCCGATGCCGTTGGCGGGGGCGCCGACGCGACGGCGTCCCCGTGGCACCCGGCGGGCGTGGAGGCGGTCGCGGCCGGGCTCGAAAAACTCGAGAAGGGCCCGCGGCTCAGCCGCAGCGCTCGCGTAGGATATCGACTGCAACACCGATTTGCCACAACATTGGATGTTCGTCGAACCTACAAAGAATACGTAGGATTTGCGTAAACCTGTGAAAGTGGTGCGTACGTTTTACAGATTCGACAACACCCTGATTTTTGGGGTGCAAATCAATTCTGGGGTCGATTTCCTCTTCGGATGTTCTCAGCGGTTTTCGGGCCTCGAGGTGGTTTCCAGCAGCTGCGCCTCGTCGAGAGCGATCCAGGGGCGCACGGACCGTCCTGAGCGGCCGCAGGAGACCCGAATTCGAGCAGGAGGCCGATTGTTTGATTGATTTACAATCGAGTTGATTATTCAGTCAAGCCCACGAGACACAGGTGAAATGTTCGTAGATCAACGACCATTATACGTACGTGTTGCCCGTGGGCTCGACGGAAAACACAGTTTGGGATCATTCAGTGTTGTTGTCGATCCCTCTGTTCGTAGGTTTTTTATGCGTTCGGGCCTCGAGGTGGTTTCCATCAGCTGCGCCTCGTCGAGAGCCAACGGGGGTGAACGGACCGTCTTGAGCGGCCGCTGGAGACCTGAGTTCGAGTACGACAGCGACTACAACATTGATTTACCCCAGAGTTGATTTTCCACTCGAATTCTCAAAACAGCACGTAGCACGTCCGTATATATACTGACATTATACGCATCGTTCGTGGGGTCGTCGGACAAATCCATTTGGGGTAAATAAATGGATGTGTCGATCCCCCACTCGATTTGTAGGTTCTCGGCGGTTTCGGGCCTCGAGGTGGTTTCTATCAGTTGCGCGCCTCGTCGAGAGTGCTCCGGGGGGGCCCGGATCGTCCGAGCTGCTGCAGGAGGCCCGAAAGCCTGACAACGAGGATCGATCACCAGAGGGGACCGGCTCACAGGAGGAAGCGTTGACCTCTTAAGGCTTCGGGTTACGCACCAGCCCTCAAGGTAGTCTTGGCTGGCCTGAACAGGTCCCTCGAGCAGTCCCAGCTGGCTTCAAAACTCAAAAGGCCACCCGAGTAGCCCAGGGCGGCTTCAACACCTCAACCCTGGGGCGCGGAGGCGGCGCCAGGGTGCGCGTTGAGGCCAGCTGAGGCTACCTGGGTGGGCCCGTTGGGGCCAGCTTGGACTACCTGGGGGGGCTGGCTGTGCGCAGCCCGAAACCGTGCCAGGGGGGCCTGCCGCTGCTGGCTGCCATTTTCCGCCGCGGCTGCGGCTGAAGCTGTTGCTGGTGATGGCGCTGCTGCTCGAAGAGCGAAAATCGGCATAAGCATGAGTTCTCGAAGGTCCGCGCGGACGGATTTCTTGGATCGGCGTCCCCCTGGCGGCGCCTCTGGCGCCGATCCAAGGGCGCTCCAAGCGCCAGGGAGGGGGGTCCAGCATCGATCCAAGAAGTTCGCGTAGACCTCCGAGAGTTCTGTTCATGCATTTGTGTTGGTTCACAGGCTACTGCTGCGTTCTTTACGGCTACTCCTGCCTTCTACCAGCTTGCCGCTCTCTGGCATGTCAGGAGTGTTCTATCTACCGGCCGTGCGCCCATCCCGCCACCGTGCCTTCAAGGCATCTTGGGGTATATCTGGAGGCCTCTCGGGGCCTCTTGGGAGCCCCTGGTGTTCCTCTTCGGACGGAGGAAAGACTCGGCCAAGCGAAACTCGGCCAGCCGAACTCGGCCCAGTCGAACTCGGCCAATCGAAACCCAGCCCAGGGCCGAGCTTCGCCTGGCCGAGGTCAGTGTAGGCCGAGCTTCTCCGGCCGAGTTCCTCCAGCAGAGTTTTTCCCGCGAGCTTCTCCGCTGCGAGTTCGCCCGGCCGAGTCTGGAGCAGACCCCCGGCTACATCGGAGCGCCGGCCGAGCTCGGCGGGCCGAGCCCGGCGCGGGCCGCGCTCGGCCAGGCCTGCCGCTTTCTCCCTGGCCGAGTTCCTGCCGCCGAGTCGTTCCCGGTCCGAGTTTTGTCCGGCCGAGTCTTCTCCCGAGCCGAGGTTGTCCGGCCGAGCTTCTTGGGCCGAGCTCGGCCGGCCGAGTGCCGCCTGGCGCAGCTTATCTGGAGTCGTCCTCGGGAGCCGCAGCGGGCGCCTCGCGCGCGCACGGCCCCCGGGAGGCGAGCCCGCGCGAGGCACACGGGGCAGGCGAGGCCCTGTCGAAACAGGCGCAGCCTGCACGGGCAGCCCGGAGCGCCAGTGCCACCCTTCGAGTGGCCTGTGTCTCAGCATTGCTGCGCGCAGGTCCACCACGAGAGGGTCGAGCTGGGAAAGCCACCACGAGAGACGATTGGAGATTAGCCGAGACGAGAAAAGCAGAGCCGAGGAATGAAACACCACCGAAGCCAACAGCGGAATGAACGAAGGCGAACAGCGAAACAATGCTCAAACGTGTGGGGCGACACCATATGATGTAGTCACTGGCAGTTCTTGCCCTAGTGTAGACATCCCGAGTGGGAAACAACAAGTAAGTTGGGTCAGCGCAGACGAGCAGATTGCTTGAATGAAACAATTCTGAATTCATGTAACTAGTTGTTCGGAACCGATGTATCGCAGATTCACCGCATCCTTTTTAACCCTGCTGACTCCTTGTCTCCTTCGGGATGACTGCCCTCGGACAAGAAATTTGCTTGACAAGAAAGCGTTGTGTAGTCACACGATTGTTTGCCGCCCTAAATCGAACTTCTGCCCCTAAAACGAAGCCCGCTTAAGACAAAGAGTAAGCTGGGCCAGCGCAGACACAAAAGTGGCGCGACTACAAGCAGGTTGGAAGTCACCCAACCCCTCCCCCTCCTCTCCCGCATCCCCCCCTCTCGTCCTTCCACGCCCCCGCGATCCCCCCCAGGCACCGGATCTGGCCCCCGCCCCTCGGCCGATGCTTTCTGACAGCATTGTCGCGCCTATTCAACCACGCCGGGGAAGAAAAGGCGTATCTGAGCATTGCCTGTGTTCCCCATCCCCTTGTCCAACATCCAGTGAGACAAGGGCGAGGAGGAGGGTAGGGGGACCGAATCCCCCAACAAATCTCCCGGGCCCTTATAGCCTCAAACTCAATTCTCCGTGGCCGCCAAGATGCCCAAGATGCTCATCGTGGCCGAGTCCAGTCGAGTTTTTCCCGTCCGAGTTTCTCTGGCCGAGATCAGTGCTGCCGAGCTTCTCCGGCCTAGTATTTCCTGGGCCGAGTTTCACCGGTCGAGTTTCACCGACCGAATTTCTCCAGAAGAGGTTCACGCTTCAGCTGGAGCGCCAGCCGAGCGCAAAAGGTCAGAATTTTGTTCCCAGCTGGCCGAGTCCAGCTGGGCCGAGTTCAGCCGGGCCGAGTTTTTCGGGCAGACTTTTCTCTGGGCCGAGTTTAGATTGGCCGAGTTCAGCCAGCCGAGCTCAGAGTGGCCGAGTTCAGCTGGGCCGAGTCCAGAAGGCCGAGTTGTTCCTGGCCGAGCTTGCTGCCTGTTGGGGCCTCTCGGGGGCCTCTGCCTCTTTGGGGCATGCAGGCTGTCTGTCTCGAGGGCCATCTCGGGGGGAAGTGCTCGAACTACCAGTTCGGGTTCCCCCTCGTGGGCACCTCTCGGGGCCGTCCTGGGCCCACTTGGGAGCCGCTGGGGACGTCTTGGGGCGATCTCGGTAGCGCCTTGGGCTGTCTTGGCGCTCTTGAGACCGAAACGTCGAGCATGCGAAATTAGTACAACTGCTAAGGCTGATTCAGCGATAGGAGAGGCCTTACGGCCGGTACCGCCGACCCTGAACGACGACGACGACAATGAGGACGACGACGACGACCGCGACGACGATGACGATGACGATGACGACGACGATGACGACGACTTTTTGCTAGAAGCAGCTGCAAGGCTGGGCTGCAACCCACGAGGAGCGACGACCAACCTGCAGGGTGAGGGACCTCAAAGTGGGTCGAGAACAGGCCGCTGGCCCCACTGCTTCGTTCCACGACGGGGGGGCAGCAGCTTACGCACTCTCACTATGGCAGTATACTGGGCCTCGGTGAGCGAAAACCGTCCGAAGCGAACGCACTCACACTCGAGGGTCAAGAACTTCGGGGTACCCTCAGCGCACCTCCCACAGGACCCGCAAAAGACAAAACTGCCCTTCCGCCAGAGAACATGAGAGCTGTGCAGGACATGGCCCCTCCACCCCAGGCCCTCGAGAAGCACAGGGGGATCAGGCCAGCCTTTAAACCTAAAGTACTGCTCATCAAACGGCGGCAAGGGTTCAAACCCTCGAGGCAGGCGAACCGCCACGCGAGCAGGCAAAACAGGTGAGGAGGCAGGGGTGCTCGAAAGGGCCGAACACGAGGACCGCAAGCGCGAGAGGGCACTCTGCTGGGTCCTGAAAACGATCTTCCCACATCTGGAGCAGCACCAGCCCCTTGGGAGATCGCACCAGGCATGGTTGGAAGCTCGCTTCGCCTGACACTCCGCGGCCTCTCTCTTCTGAACCCGCGAAAGGCGGGGGGGGGGCTTGACCAGCCTCTCTGTATCCCTGGGAGCGGCGGCAGCGGCGATGGCAAGAGACGCATGACGGAGAAGGGTAGACTCGGCCCGCCTCGAGGAAGCCGAGGGCGCGTCTGGCGGTGGCCACTGGAACCTGCGCGCGGGAGGCGTGCTCCTCGGCCAGGCCGTCCGCCACCGCGTTCAGGTAAGTACCTCCTGCCTGGGCGGACGCCCCAAAACGGGCACGCGCCGCCTCGTCCTCGTCCACGCGGGAGGGGACATGCATGGACGAGGCAGGGCCGGCCCGTGCGTCGATCTGCGAGGCCCCGACGTTCGCACCACGGGTCAGCATCCTCGAGCTTCACCCAGCGGTGGCGCCCACGCGCGTACGCACGCACACGACTGGCATGCTCCGAGGGGACGGTGACACCATCCTCCTCCTCCTCGCTTGCCCCCGGCGCGGCGCGGATACATTTTCTCAATGAGTTTGTATCGTTATAAGTGCCCGAAGTTCCGTTTCGTTCCTCTGTTTCGGCGCAGCCGGCGTTAAAACTGTTAAAGCAGTTTCCGCCCAATCCGGCGTTAAAACTGTTAAATCAGTTTGCGCCCACTTCCGAATGCCACGGAGCCCCCCCCCCAAAAAAAAAATCTTCTGGTCGGGCAGCCCCGAGAACTTCCACGAGCCCCACGTGCTCGGCCCGCGGGGCCGTCCGCCCGGGGCCGTCCACCGGGCCCGTGCACCCCGAGCCCCGAGAGAGAGAGAGGGCTCTGAGAGAGGACAAAAGCGCACAGAGCTCCACGCCACACGTCGGAGCAGGGGCTGCTTCCCACAGTGTCCTCCTGATCCGTCGGCGGCACAGGGCACCTCCAGGAAAGGGCCAGGCCTGGACGCGGAGCCACTCTGGTTGGCGAGACTCTGGGGAGGGAGGGGGCTCAAGCCAGGGGAGAGGGATTAGCCCACGCAGCCAATACATCGGGAATTGACAAACTTCCAACCAAGCCTGCTGGGACAGATGGTTGGTCTCGACCACGAAATCGGAAAAGGGGGCTCGACTCCAACCTTGGAGGCCCGCTCCCGAAAGAAAAATTGCACGGGCATTCCCAACACCGGCGCGCACTTGTCTCTGAGGCTCGCTTGCACCTCTGGCGCAAGTCGCAAGTCGTCCGTTCTGTAGCCTGCAGCGTACCTACGAGACTCCGTCCAGTAGCCCGCGCACGCTACTGGTCGGACCATGCTGGCGAGGGCAGGCTGATCGTTCTTCCCTAATCTCCCGGCAAGAGCAGCGACATGCTGGAACCAGACACCACCCTCCGCCCCCGCCCCGTCCATATGCTTTGGGGCTTGGGGCCACGCACGAGACTCGATCGTGACCTCAAGGGCGTCCAAAAGATGGGTAGGTGGTCCCGCTCCCCGGTCAATTAGCTCCCAAGCATAGCCTTCAAGGCCAGGCTCGCACAGAGAGTCCAGGGTAGGACATTCCCACCCGAGAGATATCAGAGACGCCTGATAGGCCCCTGGAGGGCCTCGGACGCACGTCCAGCCCTTGGCAACGCGGGCAAGGGACTGATTCCAGCGCTCTCGGATCCTCTCTGCGAGGCTGGGTTCGGAGAAACCCTCGGGAACCAGGCGCCAACCAACTTGCGCATGTACTGAGTCCACGGATCGCGACCAGCTCCAAAAGTCACCCTTATAGCCGTGGTAGCGCAGGACCCGCGCTGTCGCAGGGTGGAAGGGGCCAGCCCGTGGACCTCTGAGCCCAGGCGGCCTTGGGGAAACTGTTAGTGAAATAGAGCTTCGTCGCCTTGGGCCTGGTCTTGACAAACCCCGGGATCTCGAAGGCCGCGCGCCGGCCCTTCTGAAGACGGTGGCGGCGGGCCCTGACCGATCTGGAAGCTCCGAAGGAAGCGCCGTGGCCTAGGCCCCTGGCAGACTGAACCGCCGGAAGCCTCGAGGCCTCATCCCCAGCTTCAGCGGCCCATGCGCACAACCTTGCGCGCACTGCAGCTGAGGAGGCCGTGAGGGCGCTCTTTTTGATGGACAGGGCGCATCTCTTTGGCCTTAGTCTTTTAAGCAGGGCGCGAAGGACGACTGGAAAAACAATGCTGATCGAGTGCTCCGTGCCTATAGTCCCGAAAGCAAGGTCCTCAATCCACTCTCGAAGGTGAAGGCCTGGACCTGATGAGGCAGCTTTCTGGAGGGGCTCGAACAGAAAAGCTCTGGCCTGGGAGACTGCCTGGCCACAACCCGCCAAGATACCCCCACCAGGCAAAAGCCCTGGGTGGACCAGCTTTTCGAGGGTGGAACGCCTATACGCCAGCGCCGACCTCAGCCCCTACGCCAGCATCCACACCTGCGCCTACGCCGGCATCAGCGCCACCACTTCCACGAGCGCCGACGTCAGTCCCTACGCCAGCATCCACACCGGCGCATGCACCGGCACCAACGCGAGCGAGCGTTTCCACGGCGCCGACGCCAGCGCCCCGACATGTTCATGCAGGCGCGGGGGGAATTTTCCCGACAGCGTCTTGAGCCAAACGCAGGCGGGCGCAGGGAAAGATAAACCCACCATGCATTTTGTCCCAGCATGGTTCTGCAGGCGCGGGGTACTACAATGTAGACAACGACGCTTGTGTGGTGACATCTACCCGGCCGGGGACACCCGCCCCAGCACCGGGTGACGGGCATGACGGCGGGGCTCGAGCTTGTGCGCGACCCCCGCCTTCCACCGCATCAGAGTTGAGAAGCACGTCTATAGCTGGCATTGCTGAAACGAGATTGCCATGGTGTTCGCCAGGGAGGGGGGGGGGGAGTTTCTTAACCTCTCTGTCCCGGCCGCGTGGCCGATACCACCGTCCTCCTCGACTGCAGCATCGCCGGCTACAAGCTGCCTGTCACGCTGGAGCCGAACATCAGACCAGGTCCCGACCCCAGCTCCTACTCCAACTTCGACTCGGACTCCAGCTCCGACGTCGACGCGGCGACAAAGGGAGGGCAACCCCGACGCCAACACCTGTTCTGTCACCAGCTCCGGCCCCCGAGCCGCCGCCTACTCCGTCTCCGACTCCATCTGCGACTTCTGATCCTGCTACCAACCCCACTCCTACCCCATTCACGATCCGGGTGTCTGACTCTGACATCAGCGCCAGGTCTGGGGAGGCGACCGTTTAGATCGCCACGACGATCCCGCCGGCATCGACTCCGGCTCCGACCCCGGCGAATCAGCCACACGACCAGGACAACTACAGGTAAGTTTTTCCACCTCCCAGTTCGTGATCTGGCACACCAGCGCATAAGGTACTGCGTCTACATCGCCACCTGAACAGCCCTATGTATGCCGCGAGCGCCTGGCGAAGGGTTTCATGGGCGGCCAGCACTGTTCGCCTTCCCCCTGCTTTTCTTCTGCTCCCTTTTTTGCTTTCCTTCCGTCGTTTTTTCTCGGGCCGCCCAACGCACTGGCGTTCGCGCCCTGTCGGCCCCGCCCCTGCCCGGCAGGATTCGGGCCGGCATTGCCGCGCACGCCCTGCAGCAACCAGCGCAAGTTCTTGGATGGTGTCTTCCTTCCTCTCCTCCCCTCCTTCCTCTCCCTCTGTGCCGCCCGTGCTCGCGAGGGTTATTGTGCGGGCGCCGTCTACCTGGGTCGGTCTACGCACGCGCGAGGTTTTGTTTGGGCGTGTTCTTCCTCCTCCTCGTCCTCCTCCTCTTGCGTAGGTTCACGCTCTGGCCAGTTTACGCGGCTATTCACGGAACTCGGAACATCCAGTTTCAAATCCGCGCTGGGGTTCGCCACGCTCGCTTTGGCACGTGCCCCGCTGCGCACCGACGGACAAAACATGATTATGATTGGTGCGCTGGTGTACATATGCTGCGTGGCGTTCACCATTCATCGGGGGAGCATGCCGCCCACGGGTCACGTTTAAACGACCCACCGTCGTTAACCAGAGGTGACGCTCAGCTGGTCCAAGTGGAAAAAAGTTTCTGGAGGGTGAAAAGGCGAGGACCGAGATAGACATCCAGGGCCAGGGCCAGGAGCCTGAGAGGGTTGCCCAAATTACGGGCGGGCCGCGGTGGCTAGGTCGGGCAGGTAGATTAGGTCGTAGAATTTGCGCATATCCAACATACCACCCCCCACAGAAAGCCCACCTAGCACCGCCAACTCCTTCGAGCTCGTCGATCCAGCCAGCATGCTCAGCTGAACTGCCTACTGTCTTATCCTATGGTCCGTGGCTGGCCCTGCCCCAAGCTCCAATCGCTGGCCTGCGGATTCTGCACAGCAGTCCATAAGACAAATTAAGAAGGCGATGGGTATGAGTCCTCCGCCCTCCTTATCCAGAAGACAGATCAGATTTAACAATTCCTGGAAAAACACAGTGGCGGAAGCGTGCATATCCGTGAGAAGGGCTGCCAGAGCTGAGTGACACTCGGGAGGGCCGTCCTTGACTAGGCGAGGCGGCAACCCATCCAGGCCGTGCCTTCGCCGGCCAGGTATCGACCGCAAAGCAGTGCTCACCCGATCGGGGCCGATGGGGGCCACGGGCGCAGAGCTAAGAGCAGCAAGTCTCCAGGGGGCCAGGGCGGCGAGCCCCTCAGGCCTGGCGCGGTGGCTCTAGATCTGGTGCCGCGCCCCCCCCTCAACCTCCAGGAGCCGGCGCGCGAAGCTGGGGGCGCCATGTGTTCCTCGGGGTCAGCCTTGGGGTCCACAAGGCGCCTCAAGAAAGCTACTTGGGAATCGAGAGACCTCCAAAAGCGAGCGTGCTGGTCAGCGAGAGGAGGACCCTTTGAGGCCTTAGGTTAGGGGCGAGAGGGGCCATCTTGGCGCGCGGAGCCTGACATCTGCCTACATACTGGGACAATCTGCTTCAGGCAACCCTTTCCTTGCACGCGTGGCCAGCCCTAGGGCGCACGCCCAGACAGAGAGCGATCGGCCAAGGTCGGCGGCGGACTGGAGCGCACCGTGCTGCTCGCTTAAATGCTTGGCAATCTGAAGGTTGCTTCTGATACGAGAGGGCCCGGCGTCCAGGAGGGCGCGGGCTCCGAGCGCAGCCTCGTCCCAGGGCAGCCCCCAAGACTTGCTAAGATCGGTCGCGACGTCCATGGCCTTTGGCCCCATGCTTCGCAGGCATCCAATCAACCTGGGCGAGGCCTGCAGGTCAAACTTCAGAGCCAGGTGGCCCCCGAGGCCGACAAACTTAACGGCAGAGAGGATACTGCTGGTGACTAGGCTGAAATCAATCTTGCTTGCAGCGCCTCCGCCGCCCGCGCACGTGACGGCCAGGCCGGTGGGAGTCTCACGCATCCCAAGCCTGCTGAGGAAATTTGCCCTGGCAAGATCCCCGACGGGATTCTGCCAGTCTCCGATCAGGAGGACAGGGCCAGCCATCTGGCCGACACGTGCTCCTAATTGGGATGACACATGCAAGTTCCTGCCTTTCAAACCAGCACCGACACGAGGTAGACATGTACTAGAGTAGTCACAAGATGCCGAAGCCTGAGCGTGGCCATGCACCAGCGAGAGCACGCACTGCGAGACCACTCCCTCGCTGCCTCGACTGACAGGCCGGAGAGGCCAAGGTGCGAGCGGGCGAGGACAGCCACCCCAGCAGAGGACGAGTCAGCGCCTGTGCCGTCGGCAGCCCCTGCCACCGCTGTCCAACCCAGTCGATTCATAGATTTCAGCATCTCCATCAAACCTGGACCCAAAGCTCGGGTCTCCACAAGAAAAACAATGTCGGGCTGGGTCTCAGCCAGCCAACGCTCAGATTGAGTACCCCACTGAAATATACTTCCGCAGGTGATCTTCAGGGACTTGGGAGGGGCGCGCGGCGCCTTCCTGGCTGGGCCCGGTGCCGCGGGCGCGGCGGCCGTCGAGTCGTCAGGGCGGAGCCGCCGCTGTCCCCGCAGCGCCGCTGCCTGCCCTGGCCCCTGCCCCCTGTCTCCTGCCGCGCAGCTGCCCGCGCGGCGCGCGCCTCGGCGGCCTCGTCGGGCGGCCCGAAGGGCGGCGTCGCCTGGCGCGGGCGGCCGCGGGGCCACGAGCGGGTCAGCGGCTGGTGCGCCAGCGGCGGCGGACCCGCCTGCGGCTGCAGGAGGAGGGGGCTTGGCGCCCTCGGTCGAACGGGGCTCTGCAGGATCTGCCATTGCCGCTGCCCCGTCGTCCGCCTTGCGCTCCTCCTTGAGCTGGTCGAAGCTGGCGGCCCTCCCCTGGCGTCGCTGCCGCGCTTCCCCACGCGCTTGGGAGAAAGCTGCACCGCGTAGATGGCGGGCGCGTTCAGCACACTTCGTGGACAACTCATCCAGCTGCTTGCGCTCCTCGTCTGAGCACAGGTCACTGGACATGTTCACATCCTCGCCCAGGTCCAGCGTGAGAGAGTTTGGATCAGCCAGCAGCGCCTCGATGTGGATGACTGACTTCTTCGCCGGCGGCTCCTCGCGCGGGAGCAAGCGCTGGGCCATGCGGCGGGCGGTTTCCTCGACCTCCTTCTTGGCCGCCTGCTCCTCGGCCAGCGCGTCGTCGACCTTCCTCTCCGCCTCCTCCAGCATCTTCTGCACTCGCACCTGGTGCTGCAGGGCCTGCTGGAGGCGAGATGCAGCCGCGCGCTGGCGACCTTCGGCGGATTGGACCTCCGTGCCTTGCCCTTGCCTGCGGCCAGGCACTGACTTTTTGATGCCGAGCTCGTTGAGAAGGGCATTCCCTTTCTCGGGCGGGAGCTCCGACGCGAACTTATGCATGACTGCGAGCTGGAAAGCGTCCAAGTTGGGAGACTTGAGCGAGAGGCCGCCTCCCCCCTGCACACCGTAGCCCGCACTTCCCGACTGGCCCCCTCCGAGAGCACTTCCTGGCTGCAAGTCAGATCCACATCCAACACAGTGGTCACGCTTCCGAAGGAGACGGTCAAAAGTCCAATGACCACAGGAGCAGAAAGTGTAAGGATCCTTCTTGTGGCGGCGCGAGCGAACGGGAGTCCACGAGCCATCTGGAACTTGTGGGTGCGATCGCCCCCACTGGTCATACTTGAAGTGAACTCCCTGCGGTACCATGAATCTGGCGGAGGGAGCCGGTCGGACAGACGCTCACCCGAATGAGCGGGGGCGGGCAGCTGCTGGGGTGGACCAGCAGGCGCCAAGAAATTGAAGACTGGCCGCGGACTAGAGGTATCCACGCGTTCCACAGTGGAACTAAGCATCTTGAGCCAAAGTGGCTACGGACACGACGACGACGACGACGACGACGACGACGACGACGACGACGACGACGACGACGACATGGGGGCGGACCCCAGGGCCCCCAAGACGTCTCCAGGAACGTCCTTGTGACCACACCGTGCCATGTTGCAAGTTCGGAGTCCCGACCACGCTTCCGAGGCCCCTGGCAAAATCCATCGGCGATCTCCGACATCGCCAAGGTATTGCCTGAACTCGGGGCCTGGGTCACTGAAGATCACTTACGAGACTCAACGCAGGAGGAGCACGAGGAACGAGAAATGGAGGAGAAGGAGGAGGAGGAGGAGCAGAAGGAGCAGAAGGAGGTGGATGAGCAGCAGGAGGGGGATGAGCAGCAGGAGGGGGAGGAGGATGAGGAGGAGGAGGAGGGGGAAGGAGGGCGAGGCGAAGGAGGAGCAGCAGCAGGAGCAGGACGAGTAAGTGGAGGCGCCGCCATTGTCACGATGACGAGTGCATCATCGGCCTTCACCCCTTTCGATTGGGGTTGCGGATCAGCTCTACAATTTCCTGATATTTGGCGGCTTATGATGCGCACGACACGCGCGCGAGCTAACAAGCCAGGCGACATGGCCCGAGGGCCTTTTGCGAGTTACAATCAATCGTCACGAGGAGGAGGTGGAGGATGAGGAGGAGAAAGAGGAGGAAGAGGAGGATGATGAGGAGGAGGAGGAGGAGGAAGAGGGGCAGGAGGAGGAGGCGCAGGAGGAGGACGACGAAGAGGAGGAGCAGCAACAGGAGCAGGGCGAGGAGGCGAAGGCACCGCCATCGTCATGATGACGACGACGACGACGACGACGACGACGAGGACGCCGACGACGACGACGACGACGACGGCGACGACGACGACGACGACGACGACGACGACGGCGACGACGACGACGACGACGACGGCAGCGGCGGCGACGGCGGCGGCGACGACGACGACGACAGCGACGACGGCGACAGCTCCGCCGGGCGCCGAGGCCCCGCCGCCGCCGAGGGCGCGGGCGCGGCGAGCCGCCGCCACCGCTTGGCGGCCGCCGCCTCGGCCTTCGGAGCGGAGTGGGCGGCCGCCGCGGACGCCGGCCGAGGCGGCGGAACAGGAGGACGACGACGACGACGAGGAATACGACGAGGACGACGACGACGACGAGGACGACGAGGACGACGACGAAGTGGAGGACGACGACGATTACGAATACGACGACGACGACGAGGATGTCGCGGACCACGACGACGAGGACTATGACGACGACATCGAGGACGACGACGACGACGAGGACGTCGCAGACGAGGACGACGAGGACGACGAGGAGGACGACGATGAGGATGACGATGAGGACATCGCGGACGACGACGACGACGAGGACGACGAGGACGTCGCAGACGACGACGACGACGACGAGGAAAACGACGAGGACGAGGACGACGACGACGACTACGACTACGAGGGCGGCGACGACGACGACGACGACGACGAGGACGTCGCGGACAACGCCGATGACAACGACGAGGACGAAGACGACGACGAGGAAGACGGCGAGGACAACGACGAGAACATCGACGACGACGACGATGACGACGACGAGGACGACGAGGACGTCGCAGACGACGATGAAGACGAGGACGACGACGACGACGACGACGACGAGGACGACGACGACGACGACGACTGCGAGGACGACGGCGACGACGAGGATGTTGCGGACAACGCTGACGACGACGACGACGAGGACGACGACGACGGCGACGACGACGGGGAATTCGACGAAGACGACGACGAGGACATCGACGACGACGACAATGACGACGCCGACGACGAGGACGACAAGGACGTCGAAGACGACGACGACGAGGACGACGACGCGGACGACGACGACGTTGACGACGAAGACGATGGCGAAGACGAGGACGTCGCAGATGACATCGACGACGACGTCGAGGAAGATGACCGGGACGACGACGACGACGACATCGAGGACGACGACGACGAGGACGACGAGAACGTCGTAGACGATGACGACGTCGAGGACGAAAAGGACGACGAGGACGACGACGAGTACGACTACGACGACGACGACGACGACAACGAGGAGGACATCGCGGACGACGCCGCCGACGACGACGATGACGAGGAGGACGGCGACGACGAGGAAGACGACGAGGACGACGACGAGGACATCGAGGACGACGATGACGACGAAGACGACGACAACGACGAGGACGACGAGGAGGTCACAGACGACGAGAACGAGGACGACGACTCGGACGACGACGAGCACGACAACGTCGACGTCTAAGACTACGACTACGACTACGACAACGTCGACGACGATGGCGAGAACGACAACGACAACGACGAGGAATACGACGAGGACGACGACGACGACGACATCGAGGACGACGACGATGGCGACGACGCGGACATCGCATACGACGACGACGAGGACGACGACGACGATGAGGACGAAGAAGAAGACGAGGACGACCACAACGACGACGAGGATGACGAGGACGAGGACGACGACGACGACGAGTATGACGACGGGGACGACGACGAGGACGACGACCACGACGACGTCGACGAGGACGTCATGGACGACGACGGGACGAGGACGACGACAACGACGTTGAGGAAGACGACGAGGACGACGACGAGGACATCGAGGACGACGACGACGACGAGAACGAAAACGAGGACGACGAGGACGTCGCGGACGAGGACGACGAGGACGACGACGACGTCGAGGAAGACGACGGGCACAACAGCGAGGACATTGAGGACGACGACGACGATTCGAGACGTCGTGGACGACGACGACGATGGCGACGACGACGACGACGACGCCGACGCGCCGACGAAGAGAACGTCGCGGACGATGACGACGAGGAGGACAACGACGACGACGACGACGAGGACGACGACGACGACGACGAGGACGACGAAGACGAAAACGAGGACGACGGGGACGTCGACGCGGACGACGACGAGGACATCGAGGACGAAGACGATGACGATGACCTCGTCGAGGACGACGACGACGAGGACGAAGACGAGGACGAGGACGACGACGAGGACAACGACGAGGTCATCGAGAACGTCGGATACGCCGCGGACGGCGACGCCGTCGAGGTCGACGACGACGACGTCGAGCAAGACGACGGGGACGACGACGAGGACATCGAGGGCGACGGCGACGACGACTCGGATGAACACGAGGACGACGAGGACGTCGCGGACGACGACGACCACGATGCGGACGACGACGAGGACGAAGATGACGACGACGAGGACGTCGCGGACGACAACGATGATCAGAACGCCGACGACGACGACGACGAAGACGACCACGACGACGACGAGGACGTCGACTATGACGTCGAGGACGTCGCTGACGACGACGACGAGGACGACGACGACGAGGTCGAGGACGACGACTACGACGATGACGAGGACATCGAGGACGACGGTGACGACGCCGACGACTCGGATGACGAGGACGACGACGACGACGACGAGGACGACGACACCGACGCCGGCGACGAGGACGCCGCGGACGACCACGACGCTGATGAGGAGGACGACGATGACGACGACGTGGCCGACGACGAGGACGACGACGACGCGGACGTCGAGGACGAAGACGATGACGAGGACGAGGCGGACGACGACGATGGCGACGAGGACGACGACGACGAGGACGACGACGAGGCGGATGTCGACGACGACGAAAACGACGAGGACGACGACGACGAGGACGACGCGGACGACGACGACGGCGACGAGGACGACGACGACGGCGAGGAGCACGACGAGGCGGATGACGACGACGAGGACGACGAGGACAACGAAGACGACGAGGACGACGACGTCAAAGACGAGGGCAATGACGACGACGTCGAGGATGACGACGAGGACGACGAGGACATCGAGGACGACGACGACAGGGACGACGACGATGATAACGACGAGGACGACGACAAGGGCGACGTGGACGACGACGACGTCGACGAGGACGGCGACGAGGACGACGACGAGGACGACGAGCAAGACGACGAGGACGTCGGAGACGACGACGAGCACGACGACGAGGACGTCGAGGACGACGTCGACGACGACGACGATGACATCGAGGACGACGACGAGATCGACGACGAGGACAACGAGGACGACAACGACGACAACGACGACAAGCACGAGGGCGTCGCGGACGATGATGACGACGAGGACAACAACGAGGACGTCCAGGCCAGCTGCGAGGACGACGACGAGGACATCGAGGAAGACGACCACGACGACGACGACGACTGCGACGACGAGGACGACCAGGACGTCGTTGACGACGACGACGACGACGACGAGGACGACGAGGACGATGTGGTGAAGTTGGCCACTGAACCTCGCTTGTCTCATTTGTCTGGCAAACGTGTGTGTGCTGGTGCCTTCCTCCAGTGCTACTCCTCCTCCTCCCCCCTGCCGTGTGAGAAGGTTGCTGCTCACAAAGATGTCGACGAGGTCGGCATTGGTAGTCGGGAGAGGTGGAGGCGGGTGGGAAATCACCATGCGGACGCTGGCGCGAAACATGCTGTCAACTTGCATCCGCGTGATGAGGATGCGTTGGCCGCTATCGACAAGATGGTTCGCGCCGCCCGTTGTACTCTCAGGCTTGCTGCTAGGTTGGCCCATCTTTGGGAACCCCTGGACCTTTCCAACTTCGAGCTTTTAAAGACCCCTTTCTGCCCCTCCTGGTCCCAGGCATCGGTGGCGTCCGTGGGCTGGGCTCTGGCATTGTGAGGTTTGTCTCAAGGGTAAGCGTTCTGCCACTTGTCCTGAGCCCAGTCGCTGTACCAATTTCAGCAATCTTCACGCTTCCAGGCTTGATGCTCTTAATCAAAGGGTCATTGCTTTTGATTGTGGCGACCGCTCTGTGCTTTTCATGTGCGCACTTAATGCTATTATTACTCCACTGGTGCCAGCGTTCGAGGTCTTGGAGAGCGTTGTCTGGGCCCCACTAAGTCCAGGCGCACTGGCTGGAACCATTTGTGTACTAAAGGTCGTCACCCGCAGTACAGTAAGCGTGGAGTTCGAGTCAACACGGGACACCTCATGCAATGCTTCAATATTGTTGTTATCGCGCATCTTGATGCTGCCGAGGCCAACAGTAGCGCCAGGCCTGCCGCTTCAGACTGTCTTGTCAGCAGTTCTAGGCCGGCTGTTGTTTCAGATTTTGGTTGTGATGAGATGCCTTGCACCCCCGCTGCGGCGAGCGGCAAGTCAGCTCAGACTTGCACGGAAGCACCTCGTATCTCTGAGCCGTCGGCCGTTGCGGTCAAGAGTTCGGTGCCCATGTTCCCTCCACCCGATGGGGGAGGCGAGAGTGGTACCGAGCTCGCCTTTGATCCTTTCGATGCTGAGGATGAATCTTCTCGGCATCTGTTTGGCGATTCTCCGCCAGTTTGGGCCGCTGTATCTTCTTTTGCGCCCTCACGCGCTCAGGCCATGTTCCCTCCTGGAGGTGAGAGTGCCCTGACATGCGAGGCCGCTGACTTGCGAGCTGGTGCCTTGCCAGCTTCTTCACTGACGCTCAGTTGTGTTGCTCGCCCATGTTCTCTGCGACAGGCGAGAGTGGCAGCATGCAGCTGAGCGGTACCTTTCATGAGACGCCTGCCGCTGAGTCTAATAGGACGAGCAGGTCTCGACTCGCGCCCTCGAGTGTGCTGTTGCAGCAGGCCGCCCTGTTGCGTGTTCGCAGCTCCCTCGCCCTTGAGGAGGACAAGGGGCCTCTTGTGCGAGCTGCAGTTGAGACTGCAGGCGATTATGATTAACTTTAAGTTTAGCATGCTGATGTCCCCCACCGCCGTCAGACGTCATGCTTTGGTGGAGGAGAGCTGTTGAGCTCAAACAAAAAGTTGAGGACGACGACGAGGACGACGACGACGACAACGGCGATGACGTCGACGACGACGACGACGAGGACGACGACGACGAGGACGACTACGACGACGACGAGGACGACCACCAGGACGACGACGAGGACGACGACGAGGACGACGAAAACAGCGACGACCACGACGATGTCGCGGACGGCGACGACGACGATGACGACGACGACAAGGACGACGACGACAAAGACCCACGTTGCGAACGACGTCGACGAGGACGACGCCGTGGACGACGTATAGGACAACGACGACAAAGACCCACGTTGCGAACGACGTCGACGAGGACGACGCCGTGGACGACGTATAGGACGACGACGACGACGTCAAGACCGACGACGTTGACGAGGACATCGAAGGTGACGACGACGATGACGACGACGAGGACGACGACGAGGACGACGACGAGGACGACGACGACGACACGGCGCGAACGTCGAGGACGACGACGACGTCTAGGACGACGACGAGGACAGGGACGACGACGACGAGGACGACGAGGACGACGACGACGACGTCGAGGAGGAGGACGACGACGACGAGGACGTCGAGGACGACGACGATTACCCCACGACGAAGTCGACGACGACGACGAGGACGTTGACCAGGACCTCGAGGACGTCGACGACGACGAGGACATCGAGGACGACGACGATGACGATGACGATGATGACGACGACGACGCCGACAACGACGTCGTCGAGGACGGCGTCGAGGACGACGAGGACCTCGAGGACGTCGACGACGACGACGACGATGTCGACGAGGGCGACGGCGATGACGACAACAACGATGTGGAGGCACTGCTTGGCGCGGCGCGCCCGCGCGGCGCGCACCCCTGCGCGCTAGTCCGCAGAGTGCGTGCTCGAGGGTCAGAATGAGCATATCACGACAGAAGGTATTCTGCTAGTCTCGGCCTTTGAGGGCCCTTACCGGGCTTCGGGGCCGTCAAGAAACGACTGAGAATCCGGTTTCGGGGGAATGGTCGAGACCTCTGGAGGTCGACGTCAAGGTCATGTCGTCGGGGGTCTGGGGAGCCGGGAGGAGGGAGGGAGAGTGTCAGGTTCTAAAGCGCCGGCCTCCCACCGAGGGAGGGAGGAGGGCGATCGCGAGGTTGGCGCAAGGACGCCTCCCTCCAGGACACAGGACCTGGCCCATCTTCCAGATGCAACCCGCGAGGCCCACACGGGCGACACAGAGCAGCGTGTTCGTCTTCACCGACATTTGCGCGTAAGCTGCCCGCGCAAGGTCGCGCGTAATCGCCCTCGTTCTCAGTGTGGCGTGCCTTGCCGGCGGCCCGCGTAAGCTCCCGCGCTAGGACGCTAGGCCATCTCGCGCAATACCCGCTTCCAGACGGCACCACGTAGATTGTTCCACCTAGATGTCACACCATATACTGCTAGAAGCACACTGTTTGGTGTCCACGTTGGCTGACATCTACATGTATATATAGATATAGAGACATACTTATACGTGTGATTTCCAGATGCGCAAGCATGGTGCACTTCAAGTGTGCTTTCTACTATATGATATGTACTCTATATCCTCTTGACACTGGCCGCATAGACCTGGGTACTTGGCCGCAAGCAAGAACTCGAACACCCGGGAACCTTTTCAACGCCAGGAAATCAGGACCCGGAACAAAGAACCTGGAAACTTGGCCGCCCACCGAAATCGGCTCAGAACTTGGACACGAGAATTGGGAAACACAGATCAGGCAACCCAGGAGCCCGGCCGCCTACCGAAATCGACGCCGCACTTCTGTCTACTCTTTCAAGCCTTCAGTGCAAGCGCGCACTGATTGGGGAATAACTCTTCCCTGTCGCGCCCCTCGACCCGTCCGTAGGACAAACGCGGTCCAGCACGAAACGACGGCTCCAAGGAGGAAGGGGTCAGGAGCCCCAGGGGCCGCGTGCCGAACAAACCACGACGGCGGAGCCCCGAGAGTTTGAAGATCGACCGGTTAGAATGTACCTCTTGACGGAGCTTCGCCACTTGGGTCAGTTCGGCCCTCCCCCCACGACCCGCCCGTCACCTTGCCGCCACATCCGGTGCATTCTGCAAAAGCAACAGCGACTAGCGTGCCACCAGCATGCGGGCTACGATGTCTTTGTTGCTGTGCCAGAGTTGTTACGGTGACCGGCCAGGCGGCTTCACGCGATACGCCCCAAAGCGACAAAGGCTTGCGAACTGTTTCCAGTCATGGTTTGGCCGGATTCTGTGGTAGCGCGTCCAGGCGGCGGGGTGCCTTCTGCAAGCCGACGCCCGAGGTCTCCGCCCGGCGGTACTTGGACAAGCACGACCTGCTCACCTGGACGCAGGCGCTGTTCCAGGAGCCGCGCGGGTCTAAACAACCCCAGCGGTTCTAGAGGATCTCCCCTCCCTTGAGTGCCAAAGTCGAGGGAGGGTGGGATCCTTCCCTGCCTCACGGTTCCCTTCTGAGCCTGTTCGGCGTCTGAGCCCGTTCGGCGTCTGAGCCCGTTCGGCGTTTGAGCCCGTTCGGCCGCCGAACAGGAGGTAAGGACCCCCGCTGGACAAATAGTACCTCCCGTGCAATACCACACCCGCGACATCCGACGCCATAAAGAAAAGCTCAATGTCGATTCAGGCCTCCCAGATGGGGTCCAAGCAGATGGGGTCGGAGGATCGCTCCGCATCGCCAATGCAGCCGCGATGCGGTTCGATGCGGAGCCCGTTTTTCTCCTCGCAAGCGGCGCCGATGCTTCGCCGACGTCTCCAGTGTATCGCCGATGCATCGTCGATGCATCGGCAATGCATCGTCGATGCGGCGGAATCTTCCGACCCCATCTACTGAGACCCCATTAAGGAGGCCTCTAGTCTGAAGTCGGGCCTGTCCCTCTACAGGAGGAATATTCCCAAATAGTAAAACATAAAATGGGGACATTTGTTTTACATGTTTTGAGCATGTTTGAATGTTTGTTATTTTTTGAGCATTTTAATTGTTCGTCCTGAAGCCCCTGTAGGAGGACACGCCCGACCTAGCTCTAGTCGTGGCTCCTGGCTCCCGACCCCATCTTTGGCTGGGCGAAACTTCGCCCCGATCGTTCCGCGAGTGGCTCGGGGCTCTCGACGTGTGGCGACGACGCGGGTTGTCCTTTTTTCACCCTCCTCCTCCTCCTCCTCCTCCTCCTCCTTCTCCTCCTCCTCCTCTCCCTCCTCCTCCTCCTCCTCCTCCTCCTCCTCCTCCTCCTCATCCTCCTCCTCCTCCTCTCCTCTCCCTCCTCCTCCTCCTCTCCCTCTCCCTCCTCCACCTCCTCCTCCTCGTCTCCATCTTCCTCCCCCTCCGTCTCCTCCTCCTCCTCCTCCTCCTCCTCCTCCTCCTCCTCCTCCTCCTCCGGCCTCCTCCTTAGGCCTCCTGCCTGTGCCTCTGGATGCCGAAGCAGGGCCCAGGAGGGCCCAAGAGCCTGGAGCGAAGGAGATCCGAGGATCCATGGTGGATTCGGAGGAGAAGCAGGAGAACCCGGATCGAAGCAGGCTCGAGGATCGAAAGGTTCGAGGATCGAAGGAGATTCGAGGATCGAAGGAGCTTCGGGGATCGAGCCCCGTCCCGCGGAGGAGCCAGCGCCGGTGCCAGGCCCGCCGCGCAGGCCCCCGGAGGCCGAACGAGGGCCCCATCGAGGAGGTCCGAGAGCCCTTCGAGTAGCAGGTCGACGACAGCATCGTTGGATACCCGTTTTTTGACGAACGGGTCGTTGGGAGGAGGACTGGCTATGGGTATGAGTGCGGGTTGTCGGACCCTGGGGAACGCTCCCGTTCGAGCGGGGACCCCCATCCGACAACACGCACCCATAGCCCTCTCCGATCCCCCAATGGGTATGGGTGTGCGTTGTTGCTTCGTCATTTTTGGGGGACCTGCCCGGGGCCCACCCAACAGATCGGTTCGACTCTAGTTCGACTCCAGGTCGACTCCAGTTCGACTCAGGTTCGACTCAGGTTCGAGTAAGGATCGGCTCCAAGTCGACGGCCGTTCGACGCAGCTGCGAAGCACGAGTGGAGCGACTGGCTTCGGGAAGGTCCCCAGAGTGAGCATCTAAGAATTGAATTACCTCAAAGTCGGAATGTTTGTCGAATCTGTAAAAAACTCGTAGATCTGTCATTGGTCCAAGAACATTCTACGTATCTTTCGCAGATTCGCCGACAAATGAGTTCTAGGGTAGGTAAATTCTGTAGTCGATCTCCTCCTCGAACCTTGGTCCCCATGCCTCCCCGGGACCTCGTTCGCCGCGAAGCAGAGGCGCCAGAGGAGGGGCCGCGTCCTCGCCAGGGGCTCACGCCCGAGCCACGTGGCATGTGCGAGAAGTGAGGCCTTGGTAACCCTCGGCGGGGCTGCAGCGTCATGTGATGGGCCTGTTTTCCACCACCACCACCATAAGTTGGAGGGGGGAAGGAGGTGGAGGAGGAGGTGGAGGAGGAGGAGGAGGAGGAGGAGGAGGAGGAGGACCCCCCACTCCAACTTACGGTGGTGGTGGTGGAAAACATGCCCATCATCATGGCCTCTGTCGAGCCCTCGACCATCAAAAAAACACCTCCCGCAAGCTCCGGGCAGCCCCAACTCGGGCCGGAATGTGGGTGTGGGCCGGAGGACCGCACCGCCTCGCCGAGGCGTCGGCGATGCGGATCGACTCACGCCTCCGTCCCAATTCGGGGGTGGACAGAACCCCCAACAGTGACACGTCGATTAGTGAATTGTCCGTTTTCGGTTCTCGAGAGGGCGCCGTGGCCGTTATTTTCCAGGCTTGCGCCCGCCAGGTTTGGGCCTCAGGTCGTTTTCACTAAACCACGTTTTACTAAAGGGGGTTCTGTCCATCCCCGAGAAACGGGGTCCATGCAAACGGGGGTCAGCCAGAGCGCCGGATCTTGCAGAGAGTCCTGCAGAGCCAGGGGTGCACTGACCCGGGCCAGCGCGCAGGAGATCCCGCGGGATGCTGCAGGATACTGCAGGATACTGCATCCTGCTGAGCCCGACTGAGCCAGGTGCGCTCTGACCCGGGCCAGTCGCAGCCCGACGTCGGCGATGCGGCGCCATCCTCCGACCCCGTCTGCAGCCAAGGCGCCGAAGTCAGGGAGCACGTCGGGCTCAGGGGAGGCTCCGGCTCTCGGGGCGCTCCCCGTAGGGCTGGGCCGGGGGAGCCCGTTCGTGGCCGCGGCTCGCCGTGGCAAGGCATCGGCGACCACGAGGAGGTTTGCGATCGGGGTCGTCGGGGTCGGGGGGGCACGACGCTGTCCTCGTCGGGGTCGGGGTCGTCGGGGTCGTCGGGGTCGGGGTCGTCGGGGTCGGGGTCGGGGTCGGGCCTCCCGCGGGCGCGGCGGAGAGCCCTGTCGAGGTTGTCGCCCGCCCCCCAGGGTGCCCCCCCCCCAGGGAACTCAGTTGCAAACCACACCCTCTGCAAACCACACCCCTCGGTGTCGCCGAAGAGAGGCCCCGTCATTCATTCTTCAGCGTCCCTGATGGTACGGTGGGGCGTTTGTTAGGGAATGTGCCCAGGAGGCTTCAGACCCTGGAGGATCCGTTGCTGGTGAGGGCGGCGGTGATATCCATGGCCAAGCCTCAGTTGGAGCTCCACCGTCTTCCAGACCCTGGGTTCTTTATCCAGGGATTGCTGATCCAATACCCTCACAGTGCCGCTGCCCAGACATGCTCGCGCCGTGACCAAAAGCACGACAGAGGGTTTGGGGCAGTTTCTGGCCTGCCCGATGGCAGCGCGAGTGCTGCACTCGGACCCCACCTGGGCGGCCAGTGGCGGCGCAGAGGGCGTGTAGCTGGGCTGCATGGGCGT
Organism: Prorocentrum cordatum; assembly: GCA_963575745.1. Classification (NCBI taxonomy): domain Eukaryota; class Dinophyceae; order Prorocentrales; family Prorocentraceae; genus Prorocentrum; species Prorocentrum cordatum. The sequence continues at coordinate 74,434 of CAUYUJ010017074.1, read as the reverse complement.
TCCCCCTCGAGGCCTTCCCAACGAGGAGGACAAGGAGGAGGAGGAGGAGGAGGAGGAGGAGGAGGAGGAGGAGGAGGAAGGCAGGGAGAAAGGCACCTCCATCCGAGCCCCTCCGCCCGCGGAGGAGCTGATGGCGGAGCAGCCCTCGGACCCCTGGGCCCACATCGAGCAGCGCGCGCGCCGGGCCGGCGGCGCCCGGCCGGGGACGGCCGACGCGCAGGAGTCGGGGCTCCGCCCCTCCCTCGTCTCTGGGAGAAGGGTGAGGAGGAGGAGGAAGGACAGAAGGAAGGAATGAAGGAAGGAAGGAAGGAAGCAAGGAAGGAAAAGGAGGAGGAGGAGGAGGAGAAGGAGGAGGATGGGGAGGAGGAGGAGGAGGAGGAGGAGGAGGAGGTCCGTAGCCATTGTGGCTCAAGCCATGTTGGCTCAAGCCATGTTGGCTCAAGACGAAGGGCTGGCCCGAGCTTGTTTGGTCAGCAGGTGGCCCCTTCTTTCGACTCTCTGCGCATGGCTCCCGCGATGACCCGTCCCAGCAATGCCTCGCGGTCCTGGGGTGGCCAGACCTGGACGTGTGCAGTCAAGAAGTGCAATTTCGCGAACAATTTCGGATGGCGGCGTACATGCTACTGCTGTGGTGCTGACAAGCCCGACTCCGACGCCTCAGGGGTCCGCTCCAAGGGTGACGGAGGTGCGGGCAAGGGCGCCGCCGCAGCCAAGGATGACAAGCTCGAGGACGAGCAGATTCATGCCTTCCTCGCGCTGGACGATGTGCAGTTTTCTGCCCCTGTTGCTCTCTTGCCCAGCCAGCTGCGCTCGCGCATCGTGGCGCAGCGAGCGGTCAAGTCTGGGGACCCGTCGGCCGTGTCCAAGGAGGCTAAGCAGGATCACGACTTCCTCAAGGCCAAGGTCGCCAAGACAGCCAACGCCCTTGACAAGGCCAAGGACACCCTGTCCAAGCAGGTCCTGCGTGTGGTCCAGGTCCAGGCGGAGCATGACGAGCTGCAGGCCAAGGGGAACGATGCCGCCAAGCGCGCCGCCGAGGCGCACGGTCAGCTCTCTGGAGGTGTGGCGGTTCCTGAGGCTCATGCTGGCGCTGGCGTTCTTCCTCCTCCTCCTCCTCCTCCTCCTCCTCCTCCTCCTCCTCCTCCTCCTCCTCCTCCTCCTCCTCCTCCTCCTCCTCCTCCTCCTATGCTCGATCCTGCCGCTGGCTTTCGCTCGCTGTTCGTGTCGCTCGGCTGCGAGGCCTCGGTGCTGGTGGACTTTGAGAAGCTCATCGCCGCCCGTGACTCGGTTGTGGACCAGAGGCAGCAGGCGGCGCAGGACACCAAGGCTCCGTCTGAGGCTGCTGATACCGCTGGTGATGCTCGTGATGGTGCAGGCGCTGGGCAGCCTCTTCTCGTCAACCTCGAGTCTGGCGGCGACGCGAAGAGGGGCGACCTCTCCTTCTCCGACCTCGACGGCGACTGGGCCGACAAGCTTGTCAACGATGCTGGAGGTGGAGCCGCTACTGAAGAAGACTCTGAAGGCAAGTGGGGCATCACTCAGCAGGCTGTCCAGGCCGCGCTCGAGGAAGTTGAGCGTGCCAAGAAGGCGCGCTGCAGTATCACTGAGAAAGATAAGTCGCATCTTTAGCCCGGGTGCGGAGTCTCGAGCCCGGGCCCGCCGTTGCTGGACATTAATAACCTGCGATGGCACAAAGCGCGATTGGCTTGATGACATGTTCCTCTCCTCCCCTCACTCCCATGGGGCCGACGTGCTCGCTGTTCAAGAAACCCATATCGTCGAGACTGATGCGCGGGAGGCCGCGCTTCGTGCTCAGGGTCGACGAGCCTATCTCTCTTTTCAGCTGTTCCAACAGGTCGCGGGGGCACCTCTGGAGGTCTCATGCTAGCAACTTCGAAACACGTGGGCTTATCTACAGTAGAGCGCTACTCGGCTGCTTTGGTGCCTGGACGCGCTGATTTGTTGCATCTTGGAGGAGTTCTTCCTGGGGGAGTTTTGGTTTCCAGCATGGGGGGCAGATTGGGTACTCCTGGGGTAAACCTGGGCGACATGGACCACCAGCTTTCCCGAGGGTTGGCCCAGTTGCCACCTGGTGGCGCTGTGTTGGGGTTTTAGTTTTCGGACTTTGCAAAACCGCGCAGTTCCGTCGGGCTGCAGTTCCGCAAACTTTGCAAGACCTTACAGCTCTGTCGGGCTGCCCGTAGTCTTCAGGGGTCGAAGCACGCGTCGAGCCATTATGCCGTCTGCTTCTGCCGCATTCTCGACTTGCTCGCGCATCCCGACGCGCTCTATTCCCTCGCGGCCTGTCTGTCTACGCTTGCGCGTCGTCAATATGCTGCATTGCTTTGCCGCGAGTACGCCGCGCATAAGAAGGCGGGCTGGGGGCAGCGGGCCAAGAAACACTCGGTGAATGGGGCGGATGCGCTGTTTCGAAATGCGCACTTTACTGGTGCGTGACGGTCTTACGCTGCAGCGCAGTGCGTTCCCGCCAACAGCATGCACGAGGTATCTGCCCTTGCGGCCGAGCGGGAGAAATGGCGGCGGGTTGGAACCAAAGACCCCCCAAAAAAAAGTGCCCGAGGACCTCGGAGTTCGCCCCCCCCCCCCCCCCCGGCTCTGGACCACCTGAACATGGCCCTGAGCACGTCCACGGCGGGGACGGGATGTGGGTTTGACCAGCTGCCCCCGCGACAGCTGTCGAGACTCCCCGTCGAAGCGCCCGAGATGTCCCGCCAGCTCATCTCCGCGATTGAGCGCCAGGAAGCCTGGCCGCCTATGACTACCAGACTGGTGTCCATATTGTCAGCGGCTCGGCGGAGTACGCCCCCTTTGCCAGCTCCATTGTCTTTGTCGCGTGCAAGCGCGCATTGGGCGAGATATATTGCAGCAGTGGCAGAAAAGCAACTGCCGCTACTTCTGGTGGGCCATTCGTGAGAAATCCTCGGAGTTTTCGGTTTGGTCGCAGGCGGGGCGGGCTGAGTGCCGCACTGACTCGGGCAGTGCCACGACCACTCTACTCGTTTACCGCAAGGAAGCAATCGAACTCGTTCGACACTCGCACCTTATCGAGGCAGCCGCCAGGACGCGTTTCCCTCTCTGGTAGTTGAAGTTGCTCGTGCTCGCCTGTCGCGCCCCGCGCACCGTCGAGCTGGTTGGGCCTCTTGATGAGGTTCGCAGAGAATATGCAAGTGTACATGTTGCTGCGTGCGTTTATGATATTGGGTTGGTGAGGCGCGGGCCAGCTAAGCGGATTATTGATGACGTGTCAGGGGCAGGCGCAATGCTTAAGCATGACCTGAAGCGGGTCGACCTTGTCATAGCCTTTGATAAGTCCAGAGCGCTGGCCAGCACTCCAGGGATTCAGCGCCCCCTGCAGTCCAGGCTCGTAGCCGTCAAGGCTCTTGGGGCACGCTCGGAACGCAACCCCGGGGTGGACTATTATGCCGGCAGGGCGGCGAGACGACGCACGCGCACAGCGCGTATACCTGTAGCGAAGAAGTACCACAAGCGCACGCTGCACTTGCAAGGAGCGCGCGCACGCAAGAAGACACTGCAGCACATGGCGCGCGCGTCTATCGAGACCACAGTCACCTTTGGCTCGGCCGTCCAGGGAACCAGTGCGGGGGAGCTTGAGTCTCTTCGTACTATGGCGGCTGCTTCTTTTTGGGCTGAGGCCGCTGGTAGATCAGGTACGCTGGCCATGCTCCTCACGCCGAGCCCCAGGTTCGACCCCATCTATCGCGCCACCTTGGAGCCCGTCAAGGCCTTCATGCACGTGCTCTGGAGGACCCTCATGTCCGTCAAGACTCTCGATAAGGGACTTGCTGCCGCTGCCGCTCGCCTGGGGCCCCATAGTTCTCCTTGGCAGGCCATCGAGGGGCCCTCCTCAGCGCTCTGGGCCTCCCTGAACCGCGTCGGTATCGATGCCAGCTGCGTGCGTTGCTGAAAGTTCCGATTGGCCAGGTGATCGACCCCGCCCGGCTGCGCCCCAGGTCCGTCCAGGCGCTGGTTGAGAGGGCCATCGTCTCCTGGCAGATGCAGGAGGTTGCGGGGCACTTCGAGGTTCCCGGGTTTCTCGAGGGCGTCTGGATTGAGCCGCTGCGATCGCTGTATACCTCCAGGATGCTGCCGGCCCAAGAGGCTGCTTATCTGCGCTCGGTGGCGATCGGGGCCCAGTGGCCTCAGGATCGACAGTGTGAGCACGGCTGGATCCCCGGCCCCCCCTGTAAGATTTGCGAGTCCTTTCCAGGCGCGCTCTCTCACAGGCATGCGCAGTGCGAGCGCGTCTCTGGCCTCGTCGCGCCCGCGCCTCCGCCGCGCGAGTTTTTCCCGGCGAGGCCAGGGGCGACAAGTTGTTTGAAGTATTCCTCGAGAGACTAGTGCTTGCCCAGCCAGCTGTGCCGCCCGATCGGCTCCAGCCCCCGATGCAGCCCCACCTCCAATGGCAAGACAATCGTGCGAGGTTCACGGGGGACATCTTCCTGGGCGGGCCACGTTTCGAGGAGCTTCCGCTTTGCCCCGTGGCCGGCTTTGCAGCTGTTGTTCTGCACTCGCCGGCTTAAGTTGGGGCCTGCGCCGTCGCGCCCCCCCCCCCCCCCCCCCAGCCGCGCATCGGGATATCGGCGGAGCTGAGCTGTGCGCATGGTACATTACCTTGCTTCATGTCGTTCCTCCTGTTGCAGTTCTCTGTGTCTCCAGCTTTGCGGTCCAGGGCGCTAGCTTACTTGGAGAGGACCGCGCCGCGTCTGCGGGGCATGCCTGGGCCCGCCTGGCGGCTGGTCCTGCAGAAGATTCACGATTGGTGAGGGGTTCGCTCTCGCCAAAGTTCGGAGTCATGTCGCGAGGCGGCAGGTTTTGGACGGAGCACAGCCCGCTCGACATACCGAAGGTAACACGTTGGCGGATGCGGCTGCCAAGTCTCGTACCCATCAGAGAAGACCCCCTGTGGCCTTTCGACAGCTCATCCAGCAACTTCAGAAATTCGTCAAGGGCTTGGGTGTCTGGGTGGCCAGTGTTGGAGCGGTACTATATGATGGAAGATCTTCTGCGTCGTGAGCGCCGTGCCCGAGTCTCTGAGGCCCCTCCCCCCCTAGGGCTCGTCAAGGCCCAGCTGCCCACATTGCAGGGACGTGCCAAAGCCACAAATCAGTCGCATGTGGTTCGAGGAGCTGAAGCACATAGGTTGTGTACGCTTATAGCCCTCACGGTGCCTGTCCCCACCAGGTATGTGTGCTGTAGCGTGTGTGGCTCCTTTAGCTCCAAGAGGCTCGCCAGCGGCCTCACCTCCCCGCGCCCTCCCAAGGCTCCCAAGCGGGGTAACGCCGTGGGCTCCAGGTTGGCCGAGGAGATATTTAACGTCGACACTGTTATCTATAAGATCACCGAGCTCGATGCTCTGTGAGACGCACGTCTGTCGCTTGCCTGCTTCTAACTTTCTCGAGCCCGCTAGCTCGACAAATGTGCCTAGTGCGTGTTTGTCTGCGTGCACTTTGGGCTCTCGACTTTGCCCTGCGTGCTTTCCTGTCCTCCCTGCGTGTTTGACGCCAAGTGGCCGCCTTCGGCGGCTTCGAGGTCCGCCGCTGTCTCCGTCGGGCGTCACGAAAGTCACCCGTCGGACAGCGGCTCCCGCGGCGGGGCGAACGCACTGTGTACGCCTCCGTGCTTTGCCCAGGTGGAGGAGGAGGAGGAGGAGGAGGAGGAGGAGGAGGAGGAGGAGGAGGAGGGCGAGGAGGAGGAGGATGACGAGGATGGGGGAGGGAGGAGGAGGAGGAAAAGGAGGAGGAGGAGGATCAACTCCCTCAACACCCTCGGCCTACCCCTCGGCTTTCCTCCTGCTCTCCTCATCGGTCCTTCTTTCGCCTGACAGCGCATCCCACCGGCCGTCGACTCCAGGGGCGGCCTCCCTTGGAGTCATTTGGCTCGCCACTTTCACCCCTCTAGGCCGGCCGGCCCTGGGGGGGTGCGGTGACGTCCGGAGACCTTATCGCCATTGGTGTCTCAGTGTCTCAGGAAGAGGAAGAGGAAGATGATGATGTTGATGATGATGATGAGGAGGAGGAGGGATGGGAGGATAAGGGAGGAGGAGGGGGAGGAGGAGGAGGAGGGAGGAGGAGGAGGAGGAGGAGGAGGAGGAGGAGGAGGAGGAGGAGGAGGAGGAGGAGGAGGAGGAGGAGGAGGAGGAGGAGGAGGAGGGGAGGAGGAGGAGGGGAGGAGGAGGAGGAGGGGGTAGGAAAAAAAGGAAGGAAGGAAACAGGAAGGAGAGGAGGAGATGGGGAGAGGAGGAGGGGAGGAGGAGGAGGAGGAGGAGGAGGAGGAGGAGGAGGACGAGGGCGAGGAGGAGGAGGAGGAGGAGGAGGAGGAGAAGAAGGAGGAGGAGGAGGAGGAGGAGGATCAATTCCCTTAACGCCCTCGTCCTTCCCCGGCGGATGTGTTTGTAGTTGCCTGGCGTTTCTTTGGTAGTACCTGCCTCTGTGGGCCGCTGTTGGGCCCTGTGACCCTCCGATCGTTTCCATGATACACAATTTCCCCGAGGGGAGGGACCAAGACCGCTTGGGCCCATGGGTTGAAACACCTGACCCGCCAGAGGTCTGGGTGAACCAGGGTGAGGCGGGAGGATGAGGTGAATGGGGAGAGAGGGAGGAAGAGGAGGACGAGGAGGAGGACGAGGAGGAGGAGGCGGAGGACGAGGAGGAGGAGGAAGAGGAGGACGAGGAGGAGGACGAGGAGGAGGACGAAGAGGAGGACGAGGAGGAGGACGAAGAGGAGGACGAGGAGGAGGACGAGGAGGAGGACAAGGACGAGGAGGAGGACGAGGAGGAGGACGAGGAGGAGGACGAGGAGGAGGACGAGGAGGAGGACGAGGAGGACGAGCAGGAGGACGAGGAGGAGGAGGAGGAGGAGGAGGAGAGGAGGAGAGAGGAGGAGGACGAGGAGGAGGACGAGGAGGAGGAGGACGAGGAGGAGGAGGAGGAGGAGGAAGAGGAGGAGGGGAGGAGGGGGAGGAGGAGGAGGAGGAGGAGGAGGAGGAGGAGGAGGATCAGTGCAAACCTAAGACTCATCAGCGATGTTTGAATACACCCTCTCGCCAAGTTCACTCCTCATAGGCCCGCACAGATGGTTCATTTCCACTGAGGGAATTGCCCCCGTTGGGGAGCAACCGTGTAAACATCCAGAAACGCGCCCATGCCTTTCTTTTTCATGTCTTCAACGACACGGGTTAATTTGCTTGTGGAATCTTGGCGGTCCTGAGTCGTGCCCTAACACCACTCCTGGGACGTCAACACAGCAATTCAACGTAACTGTTTCGTCCTGACAATCATGAACCGGTCCAACACCCCATTTCTGATACTTGAACCACGAGAATTGATTGACACTTCGGCGAACTTTTACAAACGAATGTGCGCGGCGCTCATGCGAGAGCTACAGGTTGAAAAGGAACTGCCCTCAATCCTTGAAACCCTTGCGATCTTTTGACACGAATGTGCGTGGCGCTAAGGCCAGAGTCACATGTTGAAAACCACCCGCCCTCAATCTGTGAAGCTCTTGCAAGTGTCTAATACGAATGTGCGTGGAGCTGATGCTAGAGCCGCATTTTGCAAACGACCCGCCCTCGATTCGTGAACCTCTTGCAAATGTTAAAAACGAATGCGCGTGGCGCTGAGGTTTAAGCCGCATTTTTCAAACGACCTGGCCTCAACCCGTGAGAATCTTGGAACAGTTTAAAACGAATGTGCGCGGCGTTAAGGCGAGAGACACATGTTGCACACCATCCGCACTCAATGTGTGAAGCTGCTGCGGACGTTTAAGCGTCCGGGTCACACATGCTGTGGAAGTATCAGGCGAAACGCCCTTCCGGCCCTTCCGACCGGCCTCGGGATGCGACAGGGAGAAGTTACGTCTAAGAAAAACATTAAAATGGAGGAGGAGGCGGAGGTGGGAGGGGGAGGGAGGAGGAGGCAGCAGGATAGGAGGAGGGGGAGGGGGAGGGGGAGAAGGAGGATGGCGGAGGGGGAGGCAAGATGAGGTGGATGGGGAGGGGGAGGATGACGTGGATGAGGAGGAGGAGGAGGACGAGGAGGAGGAGCAGGAGCAGCAGGATGAGGAGGAGGAGGAGGAGCAGGGGGAGGAGGAGAAGGAGGAGGAGGAGGAGGAGGAGGAGGAGAGGGAGGCAGCAGGAGCAGAACCAGCCGAAACCACGAGCGACGCGGAGGAAGACGAGGAGGAGGATGAGGAGGGGAGGACCAGTGCAAGCCCAAGACGCATCCACGATGTTGCAATCGTTCCCTACAAGCTCCAATTGAGCGAGGGCCCCTGGATGTCGTTGACGACACGAATCTTCTCGTCGTGTTCTTTGTTACCAAAAAATCGACGAGAGCATGTCTGGCTTCGTCCTCGCCGTCCTGACCGTCCTCGCCGCCGCCGCCGCCGCCCGCGCCGCCGGGAGGAGGAGGGGGAGGAGGAGGAGATTTGGCTGACTTTTGGGAGGGCCCCAAGCAGTCCTCGGGCGCGCTGGGGTCGCATGTAGCCTTCGAGAGCCGTCTCGGGGACCACTCCTGTGCCCAGCTCTGCAGCGAAGTGAAGCAGCTCAGAGGAAGAGGTGCGCTGGAGCTCACCGCGCGCGTCGAGCTAGGTGCAGCATTCCAACGTTTTGTCGAAGGACCGCCTGTACAAGCGTCGCACATGCACGGAGGGCCAGCTTGCGGAGCTGTTTGATGAAGGTCCCCGTGCGATGCGCAAGGGTGTTTTCGCGCACCTCAGGGAGTTTTCTTGGGAACTCTTTGGCCCCTGGGAGGTTGTTCGGGGGTTCTGTAGGGCCTCGTGGGGCCATGTCGGTCCGTTTTGGGGCCGCCTTGGCGGGCTTGGAGCCCCTCTGACACCTTCGGACACCGTCTTGGGGGTTTCTCGCGCCGCCTTGCGGCGTTCTTGGGGTCCTCTCGGGCCGTCTTGGGGGCGTCCTGGACCGTGTTGGGGGCAGTTTTTGGTTGGTCCGGGGCTGTCTTTTGGCCCTTTTGGGTGGTTCTCGGCCTTCTTGCGGCAATCTTGGCCGCTGCGTTGGCCGTCATCGGTTTTTGAAAGTCGAAGCAGGCGAGAACGATAGAATCCGTCAAAAAGCAATGGGAAATCAATGCGTTTAGAGTTTGGTTTCTGGAGGCGCTGTTGCGGGTGCTCCTGAGGCCCTCTTGGGCTGTCTGGAGGGCCTCATGAGCCCTGGATGGGCCATCTTGGGTCGTTTTCGGGATGTAGTGGCCGGCCCCGAAGCCATCTTGGGCAATTGTGCAGCAGCCTAAACCTTCCAAGAGGCCCCAGAGGCCCAAATCGTCGATGTTCTATGGCTCTTTGTTGTCAAAAGAATGGTTTCGAGAGCCCGAGAAGGAGGGCTTACATCTTGGGTCGGCGGAGCGGCGCGACTCCAAGGAAGGGGTCGGGGGGGATGCATAATGATGTAAACCAGTACAATACGTGGCAATTATACAACGGTTAGATGCGCGAGCACGCACCCTGGGGCGGATCCAGCAACCGGCCCGCGCCGCTCGCTCGCCCGCTGGGCCCGCCGCTGCGCTCCGAGTGGCGCGCCATGCTCTGCCGCCGGCGCGGCGTCCGCGGCGGCGTCCGCGGTCTTCGAAGCCCTGGCGGCGGCCGCGGGGTGCGGGCACGCGGCCCTGCTGGAGGCCTTCGCCGGGCCGGCCGCGGGGCCCGCCCCGGTGCGCGGGGCGCGCCTGCGCGCTGCGGCCGCCCGCCCCGGCCGCGGGGCGCTTGCTCCGGCCGCAGCCAGGCTCGTCGGCGCGGGCACAACGAAGCGCCAGAGCGGCGTGAAGCATATACATTGGCACCTAGCAAGGCAGGAGTGGCGTGTTAAATATACGATAAAAAAACGGCCCAGACAAAGGTCGAGTGCGACAGGCTGAATTCCGCCCGAAGGACGGGTCGTCGCCAAAGGAGGTGGAGCGGGAGCACCTCGCCGCCGTCGAGGCGCTGCGGAAGCTCGAGAGGGAGGACCAGGTCGGGCGGCTCCGCGCTCGCGCTCGCCACCGTGCGGAGCGCCAGAGCGGCGTCAAGTACGTCGTCTGGCTGAAAACAACGAAGGTGTGGCGTGTTCGGTACAGGATAAGGAACGGTCCAGACAGAGGTGCCTGGATGGTGCCCACTTTCCGCCCAAAGGACGAGTCGCCAGAGGAAGTGGAGCGGGCGCGGCTCGCCGCCGTCGAGGCGCTGCGGCGGCTGGAGGCGTCCGCCGCGCCCGCCGAGGCGGAGAGGGAGCGGCTGGCCGCCTTCCGCAGGCGCTACCCCGTCGGCGACGGCATCTTCGAGCTCTTGGCGAGGCAGCCGGCCGAGGTGCAGTCCGCGGTGCTCTCGAGGTTCTGCCCGCCGGAGGAGGGCCTGTCCGACTGCTCGGCGCTGCTGGACAGCCTCCTCCAGACCATCAAAAAAGCGCGAGGGCTTCTGAGAGGTGCTGCGGTCGGCGCTCCTGCCCCCCTGCGAGCAGTGCCGACGTCGAGAACGGAGTACCGCGCGCGCGCGTGCTCCCGAAGGCAACGTAGAAGCTCACCACCCACCAAACCACCCCAACCCAACCCGAAGGCTCAGATTTACCCTCGATTTCCAGTGGGGGGGGGTCGGGAAACGTCGAAAAAACACGTGTGGAACCCTTACCCCCCCCAACCCGAAATTCGGGTCTTCGGGTTGGGTTGGGGTGGTCTGGCAGGTAGTCAGAAGCGCTGCCGCTGCGGTTTCTTTTTCCTGCATCGGTGGGGTGCTGCTGGACGGCCCTACCATCATCATTGAGACGCATTCGGATTCCGCACCTGTCCTGTGTTCCCGTGGCCGACGGTGTCCAGACGCCGCTGCTGCTGCTGTCATTTGCATCGGGGACGTCGGGCGCAGTCACGCCTTGGCACTCGGAATGCGCGCTGACCTTTCGAGCACAGCTCGGATGGTCGAGCAAAAATACAACGGTTAGATACAACAGATACGTTGCACTATCGCCTTTTGCAGAAAACGCTGCCGCTCAGCACGTCACTTCCGGACGTGGATTGCTCTCGCTTCGCGGGGTGCACGTCCGGACGGGGCCTCTTGGGAGCTTCTTTGTGGCCTTTTGTGCGCCTTTTGAGGGCTTCTTGGGGCCTCTTCTGCACAGGGCTTCTTTGGGGCCTTTTGGGGCCTCCTGGGGGCGTCTTGGGCCGTGTTGGGCCGCTCTTGCGGCGTGTGGCCCATTCGGAGGCCGGTCTCTCGAGGCCGGTCTGGGGCCTCTCGCGGCCGTAGTCGCCGCTGTGGAAAAGAGTTCAAATGTGGAGTGTGTGGGCCACGGTGTGGGCGCTGGTTGGCGTGACCTGCGCTGTTGCCGTGCGTGCCGCTCCGTCCTGCAATCCCCAGGGCTTCTGGGCGGCCTCACTGGGGGCTCTTAGGAACCTCTTGAAAGCCTCGTGGGGGTTTCTTGGAGCGTCTTTGGGGCCGCTTTGGGGCCTTTTGGGGCTTCTTGTTGACGTCTTGCGCTGGCTTGGGGCGCTCTTTCGCCGCCTGGCCCCTTCGGAGGCCATCTTGGAGGCCTCTCGTCTCAGGGCTCTCTTGGAGTCCTCTTGGGCCGCCTTGGGGGCCCCTTGGACTGTTTTGGGGGCCTCTTTTGGCAGTCTCGGGACCCTCTTGAGCAATCCTGGGGCCCCTTTGGGGGCCTTGTTTGGCCGTCTTGAGGGCTTCTTGGAGACTGCTTGGGCCGTCATGGTCTTCTGAAAGCTGTTAAAGGCGAGAGCATTAACATCTTTCAACCACAAACGGGAAATCAATGATTTTGGCTCCTGGAGGCGCTCTTTCGAGTCCTCTTGGGGCCCCCTTGAGCCGTCTTGGGGGCCTCACGGGCCCTCTTGGGACCATCCAGGGCCGTCTTGGGCCGTATTGGGGCCATCTTGGGCCATTTTGAGGCCCTCTTGAAGTCCCGCGAGGCCCCAGAGGCCCAAATCGTCGATTTCCTTTGTTTATCCCAACCATCTTGTGGTGTTGGGTCTTCGTTTTGAAGAGACGGTGCCCCGCGTCTCCTCTCCTCTCCTCTCCTCTCCTCTCCTCTCCTCTCCTCTCCTCTCCTCTCCTCTCCTCTCCTCTCCTCTCCTCTCCTCCCCTCCTCTCCTCCTCTCCTCTTCACCCACCCAGTACACCGCTTCGTGGCTCCATAGGGAGCTCCACCGAAGGCCCCAGTGCCCGCGCCCGCATGCGTCACCCACACCCATTTCGGCACACCCCTCACACCGCATGCGTCACCCACACCCATTTCGGCACACCCCTCACACGTTTCGTGGCTCCATAGGGAGCTCCACCGAAGGCCCCAGTGCCCGCGCCGCATGCGGCCCCATAGGGAGCTCCACCGAAGGCCCCCCGCGGCCGCATGCGTCACCCACACCCATTTCGGCACACCCCTCACACGTTTCGTGGCTCCATAGGGAGCTCCACCGAAGGCCCCAGTGCCCGCGCCCGCATGCGTCACCCACACCCATTTCGGCACACCCCTCACACGTTTCGTGGCTCCATAGGGAGCTCCACCGAAGGCCCCAGTGCCCGCGGCCGCATGCGTCACCCACACCCATTTCGGCACACCCCTCACACGTTTCGTGGCTCCATAGGGAGCTCCACCGAAGGCCCCAGTGCCCGCGCCCGCATGCGTCACCCACACCCATGTCGGCACACCCCTCACACGTTTTGTGGCTCCATAGAGAACTCCACCGAAGGCCCCAGTGTTGCCGCCCGCATGCGTCACCCACATCCAATCCGGCACACCCCTCACTCGCTTCGTGGCCCCATAGGAGCTCCGCCGAAGGCCCCAGTGCTGCCGCCTGCATGCGTCACCCACACAATTCGGCACACCCCTCACGCGTTTCGTGGCCCCATAGAGAACTCCACCGAAGGCCCCAGTGGCTGCGCTCGCATGCGGTTCCACCCCCTTTTTCGGCACGCCCCACCGAAGGCCCCAGTGCTGCCGCCCGCATGCGTCACGCACACCCAATTCGGCACACCCCTCACACGTTTCGTGGCCCCATAGGGAACCCCACCGAAGGCCCCAGCGCTGCCGCCCGCATGCGTCACGCACACCCAATTCGGCACACCCCTCACACGTTTCGTGGCCCCATAGGGAACCCCACCGAAGGCCCCAGTGCTGCCGCCGCATGCGTCCCGCACACCCAATTCGGCACACCCTCACACGTTTCGGGGCCCCATAGGGAGCCCCACCGAAGGCCCAAGTGCTGCCGCCCGCATGCGTCCCGCACACCCCAATTCGGCACACCCCTCACACTTCGTGGCCCCATAGGGAGCCCCACGAAGGCCCCGTGCTGCCGCCCGCATGCGTCACCCGCACACCAATTTCGGCACACCCCCCACACGTTTCGTGGCCCCTTAGGGAGCCCCACCGAAGGCCCCAGTGCTGCCGCCCGCATGCGTCACGCACACCCAATTCGGCACACCCCTCACACGTTTCGTCGTGGCCCCATAGGGAGCCCCATCGAAGGCCCCAGTGCTGCCGCCCGCATGCGTCACCCACACCCAATTCGGCACACCCCTCACACGTTTCACACGTTTCGTGGATGCGTCACGCACACCAATTCGGCACACCCCTCACACGTTTCGTGACCCCATAGGGAGCTCCGCCGAAGGCCCCAGTGCTGCCGCCCGCATGCGTCACGCACACCCAATTCGGCACACCCTCACACGTTTCGTGGCCCCATAGGGAGCCCCGCCGAAGGCCCCAGTGCTGCCGCCCGCATGCGTCACGCACACCCAATTCGGCACACCCCTCACACGTTTCGTCGTGGCCCCATAGGGAGCCCCATCGAAGGCCCCAGTGCTGCCGCCCGCATGCGTCACCCACACCCACGTCCCGCACACCCAATTCGGCACACCCCTCACACGTTTCGTGGCCCCATAGGGAGCCCCACCGAAGGCCCCAGTGCTGCCGCCCGCATGCGTCACGCACACCCAATTCGGCACACCCCTCACACGCTTCGTGGCCCCATAGGGAGCTCCACCGAAGGCCCCAGTGGCGGCGCTCACATGCGCATGCGTCCCGCACACCCATTTCGGCACATCCCTGACAGGTTTCGTGGCCCCATCATCCACCGGAGGCCCCAGTGGCGGCGCTCACATGCGTCACCCACACCCACCCAATTCGGCACACCCCTCACACGTTTCGTGGCCCCATAGGGAGCTCCACCGAAGGCCCCAGCGGCCGCGCTCACATGCGTCCCCGCCACCCATCCCGGCACGCCCCTCACAACAACAGGTTTCGTGGCCCCATAGGGAGCTCCACCGAAGGCCCCAGTGGCACCGCCCGCATGCGTCACCACCCGCACCCAATTCGGCACACCCCTCACACGTTTCGTGGCCCCATAGGGAGCTGCACCGAAGGCCCCAGTGGCGGCGCTCACATGCGTCCCCGCCACACATCCCAGTACACCCCTCACGCGCTTCGTGGCCCCATAGGGAGCTCCACCGAAGGCCCCAGTAGCGGCGCTTACATGCGTCTCCGCCACCCATCCCGGCCCCCCCCCCCGCAGCAGCATCATGTTTCGGGGACCCAAATGAAGCTCCACTGGAGGTCCGAGTGGCGGCCCTCACATGCGTTTCCGCCACCCATGTCGGCACGCCCCGCGCGTGTTTCATGTCCCCATACGGAACTTCGCCGAATGCCCCAGTGGCACCCATCGCGGCACACGTTCCGTAGTCCTATGAGGAGTTCCACTGAAGATGAAACCCGCAGCTGCGGTACTGACAACTGCATATGGTTGGGTTTTTCGCCAGGCTAATTTTTCCCAGGTTTTGAGAACCCGAAAAGGAGGCCACCACCTTGGTACGGCGGAGTGGCGCGACTCCAAAGGGGGTTAGGGGGGTAGACATAAGAATGTAAAACAATACGATCTGTGGCAATTATACAACGATTGGATACAACAGATACGTTGCATTATCGCCTTCGCAGAAAACGCTGCCGCTCAGCACGTCACTTCCGGACGTGGATTCCTTTCGCTTCGCGGGGTGCACGTCCGGAGTGCGTACAGTGAAGTCGTTTTGGGGGTTCTCGGGAGTTTCGGGGGGGCGTCTAGGGCTGTTTTGGGGACGTCTTTGGGGCGCCCCCCCCATATCCCATATCCAGCGCCGCCGTGACCAACTTCCACCTGGCTGGCGCCGCGCCGCACTTCGCCCAGGGGGGGAAAATGGCATTGCACTCCAGTCGCTGTGTGGGCTTTGGGGGGCTTCTATGAGGCCTTTTGGAAGTTTTTTGGAGATTTCTTGGAGGCCTTATGGGGGCTCCTTAGGGCCCCTTGGGGGCGTCTTGGGGGCCTCTTGGGGCCTATTGCAGGCGTCCTGGGCCGTCTTGGGGCGTTTCTCTGCCGTTTCGCCTCTTCGGAGGCCGTCTTGGGGGCCTCTCGCGGCCGCCTTGGGGCCCTCTTGGGGTCCTTTTGGGCAGTCTTAGGGGCCTCTTGGACCGTCTCGGGGGCCTCTTGGGGCCCTCTTGGGCCGTCTTGGGGCCCTCTTGGGGACTTTTTGGGTTGTTCTGGGGCGATTTTGGAAGCTGTTTGGGCCGCAGCGGAGAGAACGCTGAAATATCGCCAAAGCCATAGGAAAATCAATGATTTTGGCGTATGGAGGCGCAGTTGTGGGCGCTCTTGGGGCCCTCTCGGGCCGTCATTGGGGCTTTTTGGGCTCTCTTGGGACCATCTTGAGCCGTCTTGGCGCCCTCGTGGCCCCCCAAGAGGCCCAAGAGGCCGAATTTGTTGATTTCCCAATGGGTTTTTGAATGTTTTGAGGGCCCCAGAAAGGGGGCGATCAGTCTGGTACGGCGCTGTGGCGCGGCTCCCAGGGGGGGGTAGGGGGAGACATAAGAATGTAACACAATACAATATGTTGCAATTATAGAATCTTTGGATACATTGGATACGGTGCATTAAGGCGTTCGCCGAAAAACGCTGCCGCTCAGCACGTCACCTCCGGACGTGGATTCTTGGCTTACGCCGCACCGCTGACCCTTTGGGGAATTGGCGGTTGTTGCGTGTTGCTCCTGAGGGCCTCTTGTGCGCCTTTGGGGGATTTCTTGGAGCTCATTTGGAGCTTCATAGGGGGCCTTTTCGGGGCCTCTTGGGCTGACAATCTCAGCATTCGCCGTGCACGCATGGGAATGGGGCGAGAACCCGCGTATGAAGACGGAGGGCATCTGCCAAAACACCCGGCGAATGATTATCGAATGGCCTTCGGCACATCCCGCCGCCGTGCTTGGGTTGCGGGTCCGAGGCCACTCGGATGGCTGATGGGGTCTCATGGGAGGCGTCTCGGAGGCGTCTTGGAGGCAGTTTTTCCCAACCCTCCTGCGTTGGGTATCCGTTTTGAACAGAACACTGTCCGCGCGTCTTCTCCTTCTCCCGCCCCCCTCCTCCTTTCCCCTTATCTCCTGCCTCTTACCTGTCTCCATCCTGCGTGCCAGCTTGCCTCCTACCTGGCCATCCCCGTGGGACTGCGATCTGCGAAATTGTAGCCACTTTCGAGGGTTGCTGGGGGTCCAGCGGAGTGACGTCTTATCCAGACTCAAACAAGACCTCGCCATCTCTTGGGTGTTGAAATCTGCGAAGCTGTCGGCATTTTCGAGGGCTGCTGGGGGGTCCAGCGGAGTGACGTCTTACCCAGACCACCAGGAAACCTCGCCCATCCCCATGGGGCTGCGATCTGCCAAACTGTTGCCACTTCCGAAGGTTGCTGGGGGGCCCAGCGGAGTGACGTCTAACTTACATTCAGATGAGACTTCGCCATGTTGAGGGGTCCAGAGGCGGCGGAGGAGGAAACGCGGAGGAAGAGGCGGAAGAGGAGGAAGGGAAAAAAGAGATGGAAGAGGACGAGGAGGAGGAGGAGGAGGAGGACGAGGCGGAAGAGGAGGAAGGGGAAGACGAGGTGGAAGAGGAAGAGGAGGAGGAGGACGACGAACCAGGGGAAGAGGTCCGGCACGTGCTGCCGCGGCGGCGCCTGTGCGGTTTCCGCAATATGTCATATGTATAAGCAGGTTTGGTAGTTTGTCCGAGCGCCGTGGCGACATGGCGTAGGTATGGCTGACTCTTTAGCGTACCACCGACAAGAGCAACACTCTTCGGTCCCCTCCCGCCACTATCGTCGTGGTCATTTGCCCCCTGCCACCTTCCCTCTGCTGCAGCCGCGCTGACGGTTCGGCCCCCCATGCGTCCTTGTCCTGCCCTTCGTTCCCGCCCCCATGGCCTCCTCAAGCCTGGGCCCTCGCTCCTTGTCCTTTCTCTGTTGTCTTGTAAACCGTGGCGCGTAAAGGAAGACGACGACGACGACGACGACGACGACGACGACGACGACGACGACGACGACGACGACGACGACGACGACGACGATACCGACGACGATACCGAAGACGGCGGCGGCGGCGGCGGTGAAGCCGACCCCTCCCCGCGCTGCGTTATTCTTGGTGGGGCGCACAGCCATTATCCCCAGACGTGCTCGCGTCGTGCACAAAAATCAGCACGGAAGGTTGTGGGTCCTCTTCAGCCTTTGGAGTCCCTCGCCGAGCCGCGTTCGGCCGTGCCGACGGGAGCCAGAACGCTCCCCCCTCCAAGAAAGGCCCAGAACGGCTGCGTCACCGACGACATCGGCGATCCAGAACTCCGACGTCGCGATTCTGCTCGCAGCGTGGACCCCCAGAGTCTGGACCCCTTCCCGGAGGGCCCGTTTTCCACCCCGAGGCGTTTCTGGACGGCCCCGGGACCCCGTAAGGGCCCCCATGAGCTGAACACTGACAAAGGCTGCCCGACATTATTTTTTCACGGTGGAAGGAGGTGGGGCCTTCAGATTCGACCTTGCGAACAAAATTGCAACATCGCGAAAGATCACGATCAGGGCTTTTTTTGTTGATGGGTTTACAGCCAGCCCGAGGTATAAGATCGAGGTCGGCTCGGGGAGAGTACCCTAGTGTCTGCGGTGTTTGTTGGATGTTCTTGTGCATCCTGGGGAGGGGTACCCTTGAATGTTCCGTTAGTCTTGGCCGACGGAGGGCTTCATGCTCTTGAAGCATGCTCGTCTAGCCTGGGTCCCAGGTCCGACTGCGTCGAGGCCCGAAACCGAGCAGAAACGGTCGGTGTGCAGAAGTTGCGGCGCCAAGGCCTCAGAGGGGGCACGCCGCCGTCGAGGTCGTCGCCCACTTGCTCACTGCCAGCGCCCATCGGGGGCAACGATAGGGGAGAATAGGCATAGGGGGGGAGGCATCGACCTCGAATGGTTAGTACATCGACAACGCATCGTTGATCTCAGGGCGATGTATTGGCGATGTATGGACGATGCGTGGTGGATGTATCGGCCGTTCGAGGTCGATGCGCCCCCCTATGCCTATCCCCCCCCTGTCGTTGCCCGTCAGCTCAGAGGAACCACGCCGGAGCAGCCGGCCGGCGCCCGCCAGCGTGCCCGACGGCGGCTTCGGCGTCGAGCTCCGGGAAGCGGGGGGCCCAGGCCTCCCCGAGGAGCCGCCGTCGTCGCTGCCGTCGTCGTCGCCGCCGCCGTCGACGTCGTTGCCGCCGCCGTCGACCAATGTGTCCAATCTCGGTGTGCAGACTCATTGCCAAGGAATTTTGCGCGGACGATCTTTACGGCAGGGCATCTCAAAACCCAGTGAGTCTTGCATCGCTAGTGTTCAATGCAACCCTGTGCCAAGCCATCCTGCGCACCCAGGGTGCGATCAACTATCAGTCAGAGATCACGATGTTGTTGGTGATCTAAACGTCCGAGCTCCATCGTTTCTTGAAGATGGAACTGCCTTTGGGATATTCCCCAATCTTCAGAAGACGGCGATCATCCCTCGATGGTTCAAAAAGCGAGATGAGGAGGAGGCAGACACCTACATGACGAGAGTTCGCTCGGTAGCTAAACCTGTTGCTGGCCGCCTGGTCCACCGCCCCTCCCACGACGCCCCGCTCGGTATCGTGTCGGAGAAGGTCTTGTCGGTGCAGGACGTGCTGCCGAGATGGAGTGTACAACGTGCCCCAGCGGACTGGAGTGATCCTATCCAACTGCAGCGTTGGGCGACGGATAAAGGTTTCTCGAATATCGCAAACATTGTCAGGACAAGCGGATGGCTCTGGTTCTGCAGGGCAGATATCCCTGCCTCGAGAGGAGCAGCCGACACTACGTACAGATTCTCTTCTGGGATTATCCTATCACTGGCGAAGGCCACGGCACGTACACATCCCAAACCAGAAGGTGCCAAGCCCCGCAGAGCGTAGGGAGTGGCAGCACCGAAGCACGTCCCGCAGGATGCCACGATGTCCTCGGATGACGACATCAGCGACCCTCCAGCCCCAGGAGACGCTCCTCAGCCGCAAGGCGCACGGCGTCCACCACCACCTGGGAAAGAGGACCCCCTCTGCCAAAGTACCCGGCGTGCGCGACCAAGCTCCTCCTTGGCGCAACCACATGGACGAGTTGGACAAGGGTGGGGGAGGCGATTTGTTCCCAACCATCCTGTGGTGTTGGGTCCTCGTTGTGAAGAGACAGCCCCGCGTCCTCCTCTCCTCTCCTCTCCTCTCCTCTCCTCTCCTCCTCCTCCCCCTCCTCCTCCCTCCTCCCCCTCTTCCCTGCGTTTCACCCACCCAGTACAGCGTTTCGTAGCCCCATAGGAGCTCCGCCGAAGGCCCCAGTGCTGCCGCCCGCACGCGTCACGTACACCCAATTCGGCACACCCCTCACACGTTTCGTGGCCCCATAGGGAGGTCCGCCGAAGGCCCCAGTGCTGCCGCCCGCATGCGTCACTCACACCCAATTCGGCACACCCCTCACACGTTTCGTGGCCCCATAGGAGCTCCGCCGAAGGCCCCAGTGCTGCCGCCCGCATGCGTCACCCACACTCAATACGGCACACCCCCCACACGCTTCGTGGCCCCATAGGAGCTCCGCCGAAGGCCTTGGTGCTGCCGCCCGCATGCGTCACACACACCCAATTCGGCACACCCCTTCACATCTTTCGTGGCCCCATAGGAGCTCCGCCGAAGGCCCCAGTGCTGCCGCACGCATGCGTCACCCACACCCAATTCGGCACACCCCTCACACGTTCGTGGCCCCATAGGAGCTCCACCAAAGGCTCCAGTGCTGCCGCCCGCATGCGTCACCCCCACCCAATTCGGCACACCCCTCACACGCTTCGTGGCCCCATAGGAGCTCCACCAAAGGCCCCAGTGCTGCCGCCCGCATGCGTCACCCACACCCAATTCGGCACACCCCTCACACGTTTCGTGGCCCCATAGGAGCTCCGCCGAAGGCCCCAGTGCTGCCGCCCGCATGCGTCACCCACACCCAATTCGGCACACCCCTCACACGTTTCGTGGCCCCTAGGGAGTTCCGCCGAAGGCCCCAGTGCCGCCCGCATGCGTCACCCACACCCAATTCGGCACACCCCTCACACGTTTCGTGGCCCCATAGGAGCTCCGCCGAAGGCCCCAGTGCTGCCGCCCGCATGCGTCACGCACACCCAATTCGGCACACCCCTCACACGCTTCGTGGCCCCATAGGAGCTCCGCCGAAGGCCTTGGTGCTGCCGCCCGCATGCGTCACGCACACCCAATTCGGCACACCCCTCACACGTTTCGTGGCCCCATAGGGAATTCCGCCGAAGGCCCCAGTGCTGCCGCCCGCACGCGTCACGCACACCCAAATCGGCACACTCCTCACGCGTTTCGTGGCCCCATAGGAGCCCCGCCGATGGCCCCAGTGCTGCCGCCCGCACGCGTCACGCACACCCAATTCGGCACACCCCCCACACGTTATGCGATCCCATAGGGAGCTATACCGAAGGCCCCAGTACTGCCGCCCGCATGCGTCACCCACACCCAAGTCGGCACACCCCTCACACGTTTGGTGGCCCCCTAGGAGCTCCGCCGAAGGCCCCAGTGCTGTCGCCCGCGGGCGTCACGCGCACCCAATTCGGCACACCCCTCACACGTTTCGTGGCCCCATGGGGAGCTCCGCCGGAGGCCACAGTGCTGCCGCCCGCACGCGTCCCGCACACCCATCTCGGCACACCCCTCACACGCTTCGTGGCCCCATATGGAGCTCCGCCGAAGGCCCCAGTGCTGCCGCCCGCACGCGTCCCGCGCACCCATTTCGGCACACCCCTCACACGCTTCGTGGCCCCATAGGAGCACCGCCGATGGCCCCAGTGCTGCCGCCCGCACGCGTCACGCACACCCAATTCGGCACACCCCTCACACGTTTCGTGGCCCCATAGGAGCTCCGCCGAAGGCCCCAGTGCTGCCGCCCGCATGCGTCACGCCACACCCAATTCGGCACACCCCTCACACGTTTCGTGGCCCCCCTAGGGAGCTCCGCCGAAGGCCCCAGTGCTGCCGCCCGCATGCGCGCACACCCAATTCGGCACACCCCTCACACGTTTCGTGGCCCAAAGGGAGCTCCACCGAAGGTCCCGTTGGGTGTGCCCGCATGCGTCCCGCACACCCATTTCGGCACACCCCTCACACGCTTCGTGGCCCCATAGGGAGCTCCGCCGAAGGCCCCAGTGGCTGCCGCCCGCATGCGTCCCGCACACCCATTTCGGCACACCCCTCACACGTTTCGTGGCCCCATAGGGAGCTCCACCGAAGGCCCCAGTGGGTGTGCCCGCATGCGTCCCGCACACCCATTTCGGCACACCCCTCACACGTTTCGTGGCCCCATAGGGAGCTCCACCGAAGGCCCCGCTTCATGTCGGCCCCTCACACGTCTCGTGGCCCCATAGGGAGCTCCACCGAAGGCCCCAGTGGGTGTGCCCGCATGCGTCCCGCACACCCATGTCGGCACACCCCTCGCACGTTTCGTGGCCCCGTAGGGGGCTCCACCGAAGGTCCCAGTGGGTGTGCCCGCATGCGTCCCGCACACCCATTTCAGCACACCGTTCACACGCTTCGTGGCCCCATAGGAGCTCCGCCGAAGGCCCCAGTGGGTGTGCCCGCACGCGTCCCGCGCACCCATTTCGGCACACCCCTCACGCGCTTCGTGGCCCCATAGGGAGCGCCACCGAAGAAGATATTCACAATTGCGGTATTCACAATTGCATATGGCTGGGTCCTTCGCCAGGATATGTTCCTAGGCGCAGGATTCCAGATGCACGCATTGAGAACGAACTCCGAGCCCTTCACATATGATGATATGAGCGGTGGCGGAAGAACTCAAGCTGCAGTACGACAGAAGGGCTCGATCGATATCAATCAGCATTTGCTGAAGTACGGGGCCACGAAAAAGGACGCTGAACGCCTGGGGGCTACGGGCAAGAGCGTCGGCATGCTGGGGGTCCGAGCCACATCGAAGAGCATGACCGTGGACATCTGAATGTGGAAGGTTACTGAAGGCAGGTGGACATTACTCACGGGCCCTAGTGCGAAGTATAGGAAGGCCGTATGGGTCACTCCCAAAGATAAGCTTTACCGACCCCTGCTGTGGAAGACCTCTACCACGGCAGGACAACGCGAGAAGACGGAGAAGGAGTGGAGGGAAGCGGCCCTCCCATATCGCAATTGGCAGTGTACCTACACCCTCAAGCCGACCAACCACCAACAAAAAATACCAGATAAGGCCGATGCGGACGTCGAGAGCCTCTTCGGTGATCTGGACCACGGCGATGACTCGGAGTACAAGACCCCAGACAAGTATGAGAAGGCAGCGCACCTGCGTTGCCCGAAGTGCGGATGGCGACCAACGGAGCCGACAGTGTGCGCGAGGGCTCAGGAAGCTCGGGTACACTAGGTTGTTTCCCAACCATCCTGTGGTGTTGGGTCGTCGTTTTAAAGAGACGGTGCCCCGCGTCTCTCCTTCCTTCCTTCCTCCTCCCCCTCCTCCCTCCTCCCCCCTCCCTCCTCCCCCTCCTCCCTCCCCCCCCATCCTTGCCTTTGCTCTCGGCGCACCTCTCGCGCGTTTCGTAGCCCCGTAGGGGGCTCCACCGAAGGTCCCAGCGGGGGGCGTTCGCATGCGCCCCCCCCCCCCCCCCCCACCCCACCCACCCACCACCACCACCACCACCACCGCCACCACCACCGCCACAGCCACCACCACCACCACCACCCAGGGCAGCGCTTCGTGGCCCCATGGGGAGCTTCACCGAAGACCACACTGGTGGTGTTCGCACGCGGTCCCCCCACCCAGGGCAGCGCTTCGTGGCCCCATAGGGGGCTCCACCGAAGGCCCAAGCGGGGGCGTTCGCATGCGGTTCCCACACCCAGGGCAGCGCTTCGTGGCCCCATCTCCACCGAAGGCCCCACTGCGGCTGCTCTCGCATGCGGTTCCCCCACCCAGGACAGCGCCCCGCGGCCCCGTAGGGAGCTCCACCGAAGGCCCCAGTGGGGGCGTTCGCATGCGGTTTCTCCACCCAGGGCAGCGCTTCGTGGCCCCATAGGGAGCTCCACCGAAGGCCCAAGCGGGGGCGTTCGCATGCGGTCCCCCCACCCAGGGCAGCGCTTCGTGGCCCCATAGGGAGCTCCACCGAAGGCCCCGCTGCGGCTGCTCTCGCATGCGGTTCCCCCACCCAGGACAGCGCTTCGTGGCCCCATATGGAGCTCCACCGAAGGCCCCAGTGGGGGTGTTCGCATGCGGTTCCCCACCCAGGGCAGCGCTTCGTGGCCCCATGGGAAGCTCCACCGAAGGCCCCGGTGGGGGTGTTCGCATGCGGTTCCCCCGCCCAGGACAGCGCTGCGTGGCCCCATAGGGTGCTCCACCGAAGGCCCCAGTGAGAGTGTTGACATGCGGTTCCCCCACCCAGGGCAGCGCTTCGTGGCCCCGTAGGGGGCCCCACCGAAGGACCCAGTGGCGCAGTTCGCATGCGGCCCCCCCGCCCAGGGCAGCGTTTCGTCGCCCCATAGGGAGCTCCACCGAAGGCCCCCCGCGGCGCAGTTCGCATGCGGTTCCCCCGCCCATGGCAGCGCTTCGTGGCCCCATAGGGAGCTCCACCGAAGGCCCCAGTGGCGCAGTTCGCATGCGGTTCCCCCGCCCAGGGCAGCGTTTCGCGGCCCCGTAGGGAGGTCCACCGAAGGCCCGCCCAAGTGGCGCAGTTCGCACGCGGTCCCCCCGCCCAAGGCAGCTTTCCGTGGCCCCATGGGGGGCCCCACCGAAAGCGGCGCCCACAACGCATCACGAACAATTGTTTATGGTTGGGCCCTTCTCCAGGATACTTTTCACGGGGGAGACGCTGCCTGGCAAGGCGCCCGCTGCACAGCGGCTCTGCGCCATGCAGTTCGCGACTTTTCCCGGCACGGAGGCGAAGCGAGCGAAGGCGTGGAGGTTGCACGAAGCATGGTTTCCAAATCTTCCCCCAGAGGCGCAGGCGCCCACGCGCATTCCCCTGGGGCACAGCGCCCGCGCCACTGTCGGGAAGAAGCAGAAGTCCACCGAGCACGCCTGCCAACGTTGTGGGAAGTCGCGCGCGCATGTGAACGTGAGGAAGAGGATGCGCACAGCACGTGAGAATAAGAAGGGGCTCGAGACCACCGAGGCTGAAGTTCCAGCGCGCGCGCGCATCGGCCAAGCAGAAGGCAAAAGCGCGGAGAGAGAAGCCAGGCATCAAGCAGTACACCGCCGAGAAGCAGCGGGAGATGACGAACGAGCCAGGCATGCGCGCGAGGCATGCTAAGTACAAACGGGTCCGCTACCAGGCCGACACAGCACAGCTGGCTCGGAGGGAGAAGGAGAGGGAGAGGCACCGGTTGAGAAGGCGGCCTGCGGCGGCCTCTTCTTGACCATCCTGCCCCCCAGATGTACCAGTGCGAGCGCGGCCGCATCGAGGCGCTGAGGGGCCCGCATTATCTCGCGGCGCGCGGGGGCGCTCAGACATTTCAAGCGCGCGCTCCGATTGCGAAGGCCTTACGGCCGGCGCCGCCGACCCGGAGCGGCGACGACGACGACGACGACGACGACGACGAGCGCTCTTGGGGGCCTCTTGGGGGTAGTTTGTGGGCCTCTTGGGAAGCTCCTAGGGGCCGCTTGGAAGCCTCGTGGGAGCCTCTTGGGGCTCCCTGGGGATCTCTTGGAGGGGGCCTGGGACGTCTTGGAGGCTCCTTGGACGGTCTTGGGGCTATCTTGGGCGTTTTCGGCCGATCTTTGGGCGACTCGGGGCCCTCTTGGGCCGTCTCGGGGGCCATCTGGGGCATTCGGGCTTCATCTGGGATGTTTTCGAAGTTTCTAGGCCGCCCGAGGAAAAACGAATCTGCCCCCCCCACCCCCCCCGGGACCCCGCCCGGGACCCCCCCCCGCCGCCCCCGGGCCCCCCCCCCGGGGCCCCTGGGGAAGGGATCAAAGGGAAGGGGCTCCCCTTCGACTCGACTACGACACTGCTCGATTTCTCTCTCGCCGACGAGCTCGAGAAGGAAGCTGCAGGGAAATGGGGCGACGGAGGCGACGACCGACGGAGACGATGACTCGAACAGCCAAGCCCCTCGCACACGCCGACAGGGTCGGCGGATTTCGAGCGCGCTGGAGGGCAACAAAACGTCGCCGCGGTCACCTTTCTCTCTCGCCAGGTCGCTCGGGCTGGCGTTCCCCCCCAGGCGGAGCTGGGGGGGGGGGGGGGGGGGGGGGGGGCGTGCGCGGGTTAAGGAAATCCTTGATCTGAGCGCGTGGCCCAGTCGAGGACCTCGCGTCGCCGCGGACTCTGAAATACGAAGTCAGAACGACCTCCTGGCAGGAGGGGGAGATGACGGCGAAGGCGAGCCCATCGAGGTGAGTCGCCGAACATGACCCATCAGTGTCACCAGTTTGTCCAAAGCCAGATTGGTTGCAGGAGATTCGCCAGCAGCCCGAGCGACCCAAGTGGATCCTTGACTACGCTGGGCAAGGGGGATGGGGGCGTGCACGCTCTACCCCACCGCCCCCTTTCCAACGCGCGCGCCGTAGGGCGCGGTGGCGCGGCGATATTTTGGCGCCAGAAGCTTGGGGAGGTCTCTGTCATTAGAGATCGCGCCCTGGGACATCGGCGGGTGGGGCTACGCGCGCAGCAGTGCGCCCGCGCATCGGTCTATGGCCCAATGACGCACGATATCAACTGGATCATTCGCCGGGAGAATGTCGCGCGCTCGCGCTGGATCGATGGATGGGCATCCAACGGTTGTGGTGGGCGCTCTCATTTGGGGAGAGGCAAGCCGGCATATCTTTGGGCCTAGATGGACAGAGGCGGTTGGCCTCGTCACGACATCCACGCAAGCTGCGTTCCCAACGAGATGTTCCTCCTTTGGGTCATTGGGAGTTGCTCCACCACGCTGCGAGGGGATGGCGCTCGCCCCTGGCATTCCACATCGCGGTCTGGTACGATATCGACTGGATATACCGACGTACAAGAAGGCACGTGAAAGTCTTCACCGTACTGGTTTGTGTGAATTGGAGAATGCGCCAAACGACCAGGAGATAATGGAGGATCTATTCAACAGTCAGATACCCCGCTCAACTCTCCTGAGCTGCACGACCCGACGATGGTAAGTCTTTGGAAGTATTGGCATGAGAGGGCCGAGCAGGCAATGCAGTTGTTGGCGGAGGCCGACTACGCCATCATCGACAGGGGGCCCGAAAGAAAGACAGGTTCCCCCCCTCGATGAGACACGCGGCTACCATCGGCGCTTGGAGAGGAGACCAGACTATTGCCCTGCGCGGGCTACTTCGTCTCCATCATCGGTCCCTGGCTCACACTGGACCGGATGGCGATGGACGTCCCGATGATAAGCTACTCCCGCATCACCGCAGGCAGTTCGCCCAAGCTGCCTGAGACGATGTGCGTCAACTGAAAACGACGGGTACCCCGACTTACTTCGACGCACTCGAGGTGATCTCATCAGGCACCACTGTCGAGAACCAAAAGATCAAATAGCAAATGTCCAGGGAGTGACGATCTCGCTTCGCTTCGGGGTCGCAAGATCTGCACAGGCCCGCCGTTTCTCTTTTCAGACGCGCGTCGCCGACGGCTTCGATGGAGGCCGAATATCTGCGCGCAACGTGGGAGCAGCAGCGGCGCCCGCAAGTTCATCCAGCTGACGATCATCTACGCGAATGGAAAAAGTGGTACCAGAATGTGGTATTTCTTAAGAGCACGAGGCCGAAGGACTGGTACCGATCCTTGGAGGCTTTCGAGACGGCCATCGATAGCTCCCGCGGCAGCCCTGGCTTTGACGGCTGGAGCGCAAATGGGCTCAAGTTAATCAAACGTGCCTCCCCACCCTCATCAGAGGACTTTCTGGTCTGTGGGCGACGACAAGCAAGTTGTGCGTACGACAGCGTGGACAGCTTGATCAAGACATGCTGAATCTGATTCCCCATATCCTAAGACGGGGTTCTTGTTATTATTTGGACCCCTCCTACTCCACCTTTTCCTTCTCCTTCTCTTCCCCTCTCCTCCTCATACCCAGACTCGTTCATGCACAGACTGACTCACATCAGATTTACTCATACCCAGATTTACTCACACGCAGAATTTCTCTTACTCAGACCTACTCATACTCAGACCTATTCCTGCTCAGACTTACTCATGGTGAGACTCACGCACGCCCCGTTCGCGGCCGGTTTGTGGGGATACCTCAAGCGGTTTGCTTGTTTTTTGTCCCCAAATCTTTGGCTACCAGAGCAGATTGTGAGGATGTCTCAAGCGGTGCGCTGGTTTTAGCCCCCCCTGAGGGGAGCCGCCAGGGGTTATCTCACGGACCCATTCGCGGCCCTTTTGTGGCGATGTCTCAAGCGGTTTGCCTGTTTTCTGTCCCGACATCTTTCGCTTTCGGAGCAGATTTGGAGGATGTCTCGAGCGAGGCGCTCATTTTCGCCCCTTACGGGGAGCCGCCTGGGGTTATCTCACGGTCCCATTCGCGGCCGTTTTGCGGGCATGTCTCAAGCGGTTTCCTTGTTTTCTGTCTCAGCATTTTTCGCTTTCGGAGCAGATTTAAAGGATGTCTCGAGCGAGGCGCTCATGTTCACCCCCCGAAGGGGAGGGAAACGCCAGGGGTCATCTCACGGTCCCGTTCGCGGCCGTTTTGTGGGGATGTCTCAAGCGGTTTGCCTGTTTTCTGTCCCAACATCATTCGCTTTCGGAGCAGATTTGGAAGATGTCCTGAGCGAGACGCTCATTTCCCCCCCCCCCCCGGTGGGCCAGATTTTGAGGATGTCTCGATCGGTGGCCAGACTCGTGGGCACAGATTCTCTTCAGGATGCCACAGGAGGCTCCAACATGCTCCAGGAGGCCCCAGGAGACCACATGAGGTCCCAGGAGGCATCAGGAGGCCACAGAAAGACTCCAGAGGCTCCGGGAGGCCTCAGGAAGCCACAGGAGGCCCCAGGAGGCCAGAGGAAGCGCCAGGAGGTCTCGGAAGGCAACAGGAGGCCCCGAGAGGCCCCAGGAGCAGGAGGCCTCAGACAGAAGGCAACAGGAGTGGCTCCAATCCCATGTGTTTTCATATGCTCCTATAGGTTGGGCCACACCTGGAGCACGAATCCTTGATGTTATACGCATGTTTCCATAATTTGTCCTTCTCCCGTGTATTTATGTCCCTATAGGGCCTCTCCTGGGGCACGATCCTTGGTGTTTTACGTGTGTTCCTATAGATTGCCCCCTTCCCCTGTGGCTCCAATCCGCAATGTTTTATGCACGTGTGTTGCTATATATTCGGCCTCTCCTGGGGCACGAATCCTCCCTAGGAGGGCCCAGGAGGCCCCAAGAGGCTCCTGGAGGACCCAGGAAGCCCCAGTAGGTTTCAGGAGGCCCCAGGAGGACCCAGGCTCATGCGCAGAGACGCGCTCGTACTACTGCGGCTCATTCACACTCCAATTCATTATCAGTTAGATCCATGATCCATGACCAAACCGTCACAACTGAAACCCACTTATATTCGAAAGCTCTTGCGCCTAGACATTCACGGCGGACAGGTCCGTGCGAATAGATGCACAGATGGGGAGCTCCGCGCAGTGAATAATTTGTCCTTGGAGGGTGGGATCCCGAAGGGTGAATGTGATGCACGACCTATCAGTGTTGGAAGTATTTTGTTACGTTGCTGGTTGGCGGCCCTTGCCTCGGGGCCCCACGGTCCTGGCAATCAGTGCGCGGGCAAACGTGGCGCGTCCTGTGCCCATGCGATCTCAGGACGCGGGGGCGGATCACGACCTTACCAAAGCACATGGCAAGATCGACCACCAGATCGGCGAAGCAGCGTTGCAGGCAGCTGGCGCTCCAGATCCAGTTGCCTCCACTTCAATGGCGGCCTGGACAGGCCCCGGGCATTACAGTGCGTCAGGCGCAGTTGCGCCTCTCACCAGACCTCAGCGCGGACTGCTTCAAGGTGACAGCGTTGCGCCTGCAGCGATGGTCCTCAGCCTCACGCCCTGGCAGCCTGTCAGCGGCCAGGCGTGCGTGGACGACCGCTCGCTGACGGCGGCGAACAGTGACTTGCCGCAGGACAATCTTCAGTATGCATATCGTTTTGACCGTGAGGTCGGGTTCGGTGGGAACCACAGCAAACGACAGATATAGACGACGGACGATGACCCCCCCAAGTTGATTGAGCACTTGGGGATTGTGGCCACGAGAGCCCACTATCACCCAATATTCTCGGCCGCCCTTCAGGCCGTCAAGACAGTCATGCACGTGCGATTGGTGTGGTCACAGTTCGTGTACATGGCCATGGTGAATCACATCAGCCGCATCGGGCTAAAGGGCGTGCCTTTTTCAGCTGATCGAGGTTGTCTTCTCGAGGTTCGAAAGGATGATGACCGCAGAGTGCTTCGAGTGGTCCGAGGGGTGGCAGATGCGCAAGGCCGTTTCTGGACACATCGATCAGGAGAAGAATGCGATGCCAATCGTGTACAAAAAGTACTTAGAGCGGTTTGCCGAGTACGATGTATGCAGCAGGTAGACACAAGGCGCAGGGATTCCGAGGCGGTCGAGGACGTTGACGTTGAGGCGATTTGGCAGACCGTACAAGCTCTATCGTGAGAGTTTCTCCGTGTCGGACAGGAAGCTCTTGGGCATATTCTTGGCTGGTGCAGTTTCCACGGAGACAAGGCGGCAACCGGGGAGACCCTGCGCACATTGTGGGGCACTGTGGCAGTGTTTCAGACACCTTGTTTTCAAATGGTTCTGAATATCATGTTCTACCTTCCAACATTGCAAGGAGGCGGGGCAGCCTTGCTAAAGTTTGGGCGTATGTTCCCAGAGTTTCGGCGGAGTCTGGTTGGATCACGCTGGATATGTCGCCAAACCCTTCGAACATATCTGAAATGATGACTGCGGCGCGCGAGCTGGGGGTCAGTATCTTGCAGATGGAACCATCACCAAGTACCTTTTGGGTATAGTTTACTTCTGTGGGGAAAGTCCTCGTTACGGATATCCCACTCACCATCTTCACCGCCGTCGACGACGACTTAGCCGTTTCCGTCGACAATATCGCCTTGGCAAAGGGGCGCCGCCCAGCCAGGAAGCCTGGCGGGACGGCGTCCCCGTAAGGACAACCACCGACGTGCAGACGGGTGGGCACCATTGCTGCGTCCAGACGAGGAGGGAGGAGGAGCGCCATTGCGGGCCCTGCAAGGAGACGGAGGAACACCATGGCGCGCCACAGAGGAAGACGCAATGGCCGCAGCTAGACGACTGGCGCCCAGCCCAGCAGCAGCAGGGAAGCCTTAGGCCTCTCGTAATGGGGGGCGGTACATAGGGGGAGGGGCGAGGATGGCTGCAGAAAAGAGGCCCTCTAAGGCCCCGAATCCGGGTGGTTTGAGGCCCACAGAGGGGGCCCTTTTTCGGGGCCTCATATGGCACCTGTTTCCCCGCAGTTATCCCCCCCCCTCAAGCGACGCCCAACATCCCAGGCGTGGTCTCCGCCCAACACGGCTGAGTTCCTGCGCGTCGACCCTGCGGTCACGAAGCGCTCTCACCACGAATCGGTCGGCCCCAGGGCCTCTCCCCAGGATCCGTGTCGGACAGGCTCATCTTCTTCCTTCTCCTCCTCCTCCACGAATCGGTCGGTCCCAGGGCCTCTCCCCAGGATCCGTGCCGAGCAGGCTCCTCCTCTTCCTCCTCCTCCTGCTCCTCCTCCTCCTCCTCCTCTTCCTCTTCCTCCTCCTCATCCTCCTCTGCGTGCTCATCCTTGTGCGTATGCTGGCGATATCGAAGTCGCCACTTTTTATTTGGCGAAGGCGCACAAGAATGTGTCCGATCGCTTTGTCCGTCTTGCCCTAAGGGCGGGGCTTTACCAACCGGTGCTAGTTTCTGCTACGATCTTAACCAGCGGATACCCTCTTTCGCCAGGAGAGCCGGGCTGAAAGAGTGAAGGTTTCGGGGTCCAAGATCGGCGGTTTCGTGCTTTACCTCGGGGTGGTCATCGGTCCTGGGATGCTCCTCTTCAGTCTCTCATGAAACGCTCCAAGTGCGCTTAATCCCTGTGCTCAGGTCTCTCTGAAAAGATCCACCTGTCGAACCTCGATTGCCAGCCTGTTGTCCAGCACATTTCCCAGCTCTTTGCTACGAACAGAAGTTGAGTCTCCGTGGAGCGGGAGGCATTGCAGCATTTACCATGTGCAAAGAGGCGCTCTCTAACAAGCGCGATGTTCTGGGATCTTGATTCTTTTGGGATCAACGGTTCTGCTCGCAGTCTATGCCACCACGCCCGTACCGCCCAGTATCGAGCTGCACTAAAGTCTGATGCGTTTACCCGTCTCAGTAATGACTTAGACGAATTCAGATATGGTGTATATTGTCGTATACGGCTTCCCCGACGTGTCGATCGTCCGCGTTCATCAGCATATGGAAGAACGTTGATGAGTTGTGGTCGCCTCCATCCGTTCATTCCTCACGATGTCCTGGTCTTCGAAGTAAAACGCTCGCGAATGTGTTCGTTTCTTCCCCCCTCTTTCCCTTGCTCCTGCCTTCCATGCCCGTCCGAATTATTGGACCCTTGTCACTCCCGCCCAGGCTGGCCTGACCAGGCTCAGATGTGCGATGGTCGAAAAGAAAGTTGGCTCGTGCATAGCTGGTTCCGGTTGTTTAAGCATGGTTAATGCTAGGGCCACGCTTCGGCGTTTTCGTAATGAGCGTCAGAAGTGTGGATTCGGATGCTATGCTGTAGGTGGCGATGCTGTTCCGCTTCCACATTCTATACTGTGCCCGTGTTTGATTCCACTTGTCCGTGCCTTTCTGCCCGCCCTGCCTGTCGACTTGGGCGATGACCCCTTCTCGGCTCTTATTTGAAATGTGGTGAATGTCGAGAGTGGCTCTCCTGTCTTGTATTCGATCGGCCTCGCGGTCGATGGGATGCACGCTTCCTTTAACCAGCAGCGTGCGAGTGAGTCGACAGGACATGTTGCTGCGCGCCTCGCCCTCCATGCCCGCCTCAGAACCCAGGCCATCCCCTGCCAAGCGGCCCCAGGTCTCATCGCGATCTGCTCAGGTGGTGTGGGCTAGACCTCTCTGGTGAAGGCCTGGGACTCCTCCCCTGTCATCTTGGCCTTGCCCTTGTCCGCTTCGCCTCCTTCCCTCCCAAAGCTGGTTATGGCTCCGCCTCCTCCTTCTCTTTTCCTCCTCGTCAGAGGGGATGATGACAAGGCGGGGGGACATCATGGCGGGGGCCATGATGTTTCCCGGGACCTCCCCATGAAGTCATTTCCTCGGGGTGCGCACGTGCTGCGGACCATGATTTGCGAACCCCTCTCTCGTGGACGCCCCCGACAATGCGAAAACCTTAGGAGGCGCCCAGAGGCCTCCAAGTCGCCGCCGCCGTCCTCGCCGTAGCCGCCGTCGTCGTCGCCGCCGTCGCCGTTGTCGAGAGACTCTCAGCCACGGTCCCATGCATCCTTCTGCAGGGGCCACTCTTGGCCAGTGTTCAAAGCCGCGCTCGGCCGTGGAGACGAGAGCCTGTTCGGAAATCCCTCGGAGCTTACAGAACAGCGTCGTCCTCGTCGTCGCCGCCGCCGTCGCCGCATTCTGCGCCCGGCCCTCATCCACCCCAGGAGGTCTCGGGAGGCCTCTGGATGCCCTTCCCCGGAGGTCCCAGGAGTCCGGGGATCGGCCAAGAGGTCCAGAAGTTGTGTCTCCAGAACCTCGCCCATCGTCGCCGCCGCCGCCGTCGCCGCTGCCGTTCCCGTCGCTGCCGTCGTCGTCGTCGTCGTCGTCGTCGTCCTTGTCGTCCTTGTCGTCCTTGTCGTCCTTGTCGTCGTCGTCGTCGTCGACGTCCTTGTCGTCGTCGCCACCGCCGCCGCCGCCGTCGCCGCCGCCGTCGCCGCCGCCGTCGCCACCGCCGTCGTCGTCGCCCTCGCAGTCGCCCTTGATGCCGCCGTCCCCTGAGACCCAATGGGGTGGGAAAGTTGCAACATCGTGAAGGATCTCGACGGTAGTTCAGGACCTCATCTTTCTGCAGCACCCTTGCCTGGCGCTATCTGTGATAGTCCTAGTCGGGAGCCTCGAGACGGGGGTCAACGCAAACAGGGGTCAGCCAGAGCGCCGGATGTTGCAGGATCTTGCGGAGGCAGGGTCGCATTGACTTGGGTTTGGGTGCAGGATATTGCAGGATCTTGCAGGATCCCGCAAGGCGTCATTGACCCCGGTTTGCATTGACCCGGGTCAGTAGATCCCCGAACCGGGGCCTGACACCGTGCGAAACCGCCCGGTGCCAAACAATTGCAGCGCCCAGGCCTCAGGGGTCGTCATCGCCGTCCTCTCCACCGTCGCCGTCACATGCGACGTCATGATGTTTTCAATGGGCGGTCCCTGGCAGTCCCGACCCTTTCCCCAGGACCAGTTTTTCATCCCGAGTCGTTTTTTGCAGTCTTTGGGCCCCGTAAAGGCCCTTGGAGAAACCGACAACGGCGAAAACCTCCCGCCGTGACGTCTGCGCGACGCGAGCATGTCTGGCTTCGCCCTCGCCGACCTGGCTGTCCACGCTGCCGCCGCCCTCGCCGCCGAGAGGAGGAGGAGGAGGAGGAAGAGGAGGGGGAGGAGGAGGGGGAGGAGGAGGAGGAGGAGGAGGAGGAGGAGGAGGAGGAGGAGGAGGAGGACGAGGAGGAGGAGGAGGAGGAGGAGGAGAAGGAAGAGGAAGACGATGAGGAGGAGGAGGAAGACGAGGAGGAGGAGGAGGAGGAGGAGGCATAGGAGAAGCAGGAGCAGGAGGAGGAGGAGGCGGAGAAAGGAGCAGAAGGAGGAAATAGAGTGGGAAGAGGAGGAGAAGGAGAAGGATGAGGAGGAGGAGGAAGTGGAGGAGACGGAGCAGGAGGAGGAGGGTTGAGGAGGCCGAGGAGGAGGCGGCGGTCGAAGAGGCGGAGGAGAAAGAGGAGAAGGCCTCGTCGTCGTCGTCCTTGACGTCCGCATCCTCGACGTCGTCGTCGTCCTCGTCATCGTCCTAATCGTCGTCCTCGACGTCCTTGTCGTTGTCGTCGTCGTTGTCCCCGTCGCCGTCGTCGTCGTCCTCGCCGTCATCCTCGCCGCAGCCGCTCCGCTCGCGCCGCCGTTCGCCGAGGATCCCCGCCGCAGCAGCCCTCAAGCGGCCGCGCGCGCGGGCTCGCTGGTACCGCCGGCTGGCGGTGGCGGCGTGGACCTCGAGGAGCACAGCGTGCGACGACGACGACGACGACGACGACGACGAGGACGGAGACGACGGCGACGACGACGACGACAACGACGACGACGACGACGACGACGAGGACACGACGAGGACGACGACGACGACGATGAGGACACGACGACGACGAGGACGACGACGACGACCACGACGACGACGGCGACAACGACGAGGACGACGAGAACAACGAGGACACGACGACGAGGACACGACTACGACGACGACGACGACGACGAGGACACGACGACGACGACAAGGACACGACGACAGCGACGACGACGAGCACACGACGACGACAACGACGACGACGAGGACACGACGATGAGGACGAGGACGACGACGACGATGACGACGACGATGACGAGGACAACGACGAGGACACGAGGACGACGACGAGGGCACGACGACAACGAGGACACGTCAACGACGACGACGACGACGACGACAACGACGAGACACTACTACGACGACGAGGACGACAACGACGACGAGGGCACGACGACGACGAGAACACGACGACGACGAGAACACAATGACGACGACGACGAGTACACGACGACGATAGCGACGACAACGACGACGACGACGGCGACACGCTGACGGCGACGACGACGAGGACGACGACGACGACGAGGAGTCGACGACGACGAAAACGACGACGAGGACGACGACGACGACGACGACAACGACGACGTCGAGGACACGACGACGACGAGGACACGACGACGACGACGACGATGACGACGACGAGGACACGACAACGACGACGACGATGACGACGACGACGGCGACGACGCCGACGAGGGCAAGACGACGACGACGAGGACACGACTACGACGACGACGACGAGGACACGACGACGACGAGGACACGACGACGACGAGGACGACGAGGACGATGACAACGACAATGCCGACGACAAGGACGACGATAACGCTGACGATGACGACGACGACGACAACGACGACGACGACATCGACGGCAAGGACACGACGACAAGGACGACAATGACGACGACGACAACGACGACGACGACGAGGACGACGACGACGACCGCGAGGACACGACGATGACACGACGAGGAGGGCGACAGCGACGACGACGACAACGACGAAGACGACGAGGCCACGACGAGGACGAGGACGACGATGACCACGTCGACAACGACGGCATCGACGACGACGACGAGGGCGATAGTTTCGTTGTCGACGACAACGACGACGACAACGAGGACGACGACGACGACAACAACGACGACGATGCCGACGACGACGAGGACACGACGGCGACGACGACGGGGACGACGATGACGACGACGACGACGACGACGACGACGACGACGGCGAGGACGACGACGACGACGACCAGGACACGACGACGACAACGACGACGACGACGAGGACGACGACGACAACGAAGACGACGCCGACGACGACGACGAGGACGATGACGACGACGAGGACGACGACGACGACGAGGACGATGACGTCGAGGACGACGTCAATGACGACGACGACGACGACGAGGACAAGACGACGACGACGACGAGGGCACGACGACGGCACCGACGACGACGACGAGGACGACGACGACGACGAATTCGACGACGACGAGGACGCGACAACGACGATGGGGACATTAAGGACGACGACGACGACGCTTACGACGACGTCGATGACGACGACAACGACGACGACGACGACAAAGCCGACGACGACGACGACGACGTAGACGACGACGACGACGAAGACGACGAGGGCGACGACGACGACGATGACGAAGGTTCAACGATAACGACGACGACGACGAGGACACCGAGGACACGACGACGACGAATACGACGACGACGATGACGACGACACGTTGACGACGACGACAACGACGACGACGAGGAGGACGACGACGACGGCGACGTTGACGACAACAACGAGGACGACGACGACGACGAGGACGACGGCGACGACGACGACAACGACGACGACGAGGACACGACGAGGACGAGGGCGAAAACGACGACGAGGACGACGACGACGTCGACGACGACGGCATCGACGACGACGACGAGGGCGAGAGTTACGACGACGACGACGACAACGTCGACGACAACGAGGACGACGACGACGACGACGACGACTACAACGACGACGACTACGACGACGACGAGGACACGACGACGACGACGAGGACGACGATGACGACGACGACAACGACGACGACGACAACGATGTCGTTGCCGACGGCGGCGACGACGACGACGACGTAGACGACGATGACGACAACGACGACGACGACGAGGACATGACCAGAACGACGACGACGACGAGGACGAGGACGGTGACGACGACGATGAGGGCAAGACGACGACGACAACAACGACGACGAGGACGACGACGACGGCGACAACGACAACGAGAACAACGACGACGGCGACGTCGAGGACGAGAACGCCGACGACGACGACGATGAGGGCAAGACGACGACGACAACAACGACGACGCCTACGAGGACGACGACGACGAGGACACGACGACGACGACAACGACGACGACGACGAGGACGACGACGGCGAGGACGACGACTACGACAACTACGAGGACACGACGACGACGACGACAACGACGTAGACGATGACGACGACGACGACGACGAGGACACGACGACGACGAGGACGACGACGACGGCGACGACGAGGACGAGGACTGTGACGACGACGACGAGGACGACGACGACAACGACGACGAGGACACGATGACGACGACGAGGACGAGGACGACGACGACGACGGCGACCATCACGACGACGACGAGGACGACGACGACGACGACGACGACGTCGAGGACGTCGACAACGAGGACGACATTGACGACGACGCGGACGACGATGAGGACGACGACGACGACGATGGCGAGGACGACGACGACGACGAGGCCGACGACAACGACGACGACGAAAATGACGACATCGACACGACGGCGACGTCGAGGACGACGTCGAGGACGACGACGACGACGACGACGACATCGACGACGACGACGAGGACGACGATGAGGACGACGACGATGTCGAGGATGACGACGACGACGAGGGCGACGAGACGACGACGACGACGACGACGGCGACGACGACGACATCGACGACGACGACGACGATGAGGATGACGACGACGACGACGATGGCGAGGACGACGACGACGAGGCCGACGACAACGACGACGATGACGACGACATCGCCGACGACGACGGCAACGATGAGGACGACGACGAGGACGACGACGACGACGGCGAGGACGACGACGACGACGAGGACGACGACAACGACGACGGCGACGATGACGACGACGACGACACGACGGCGACGTCAAGGACGACGCCGAGGACGACGACGACGACGACGACGAGGACGACGACGGCGACGACGACAACGACGATGCCGATGACAACGACGACGACGTCGAGGACGTCGTCGACGACGAAAACGACGACGAGGACGACGACGACAACGACGACGACGACGAGAAGTACAACGACGACGAGGACGACAACGACGACGACGACGAGGACGAAGACGACGACAACGACGACGACGAGGACGACGACGACGACGAGGTCACGATAACGACGAGGACGACGAGGACGACGGCGACGACGACGAGGACACGACGACGACGACGACAACGACGACGAAGACGAGGATGACGACGACGACGATGACGAGGACACGACGACGACGATGACGACGAGGACGACGACGACATTGACGACGACTGCGACGAGGACACGACGTGGACGACGAAGAGGACGACGACGACGGCGACGACGACGAGGAAGATGAGGACGACGACGACGACGATGACGACGACGACGATGTGGACGGCGAGGACAACGACGACGATGACTACGACAACGACGAGGAGGACGACGACGACGACCAGGACGACGACAACGTCGGGGACAACGAGGATGACGACGACGATGACGACGACGATCACGAGGGCGACCAGGACGACTACGCCAGGACGACGTCGACGATGATGACGACGACGACGGGAACGACGACGACGGCGACGATGACGGCAACAACGAGGACGACGACGACGACGAGTACAACGACGACGATGACTACGACAACGACGCCAGCACGACGACGACGACCTGGACGACGCCGACGATGACTACGACAACGACGCCAGCACGACGATGACGACGACGACGACGACGAGGACGGCGCCGACGACGAGGAGGACACGACGACGACGACGACGACGACTCCGAGGGCGACCAGGACGACGACGCCAGGACGACGACGGCGAGGACGACGACGAGGACGCGAACGACGACGACGAGGACGATGACCACCACGACGACGACGGGAACGACGACGACGACGACGACGACGACGACGTTGACGACGTTGACGACGTTGACGAGGACAGCGAGGACGACGACGAGGACGACGATGACGACGATGAGGA
Organism: Prorocentrum cordatum; assembly: GCA_963575745.1. NCBI lineage: Eukaryota > Dinophyceae > Prorocentrales > Prorocentraceae > Prorocentrum > Prorocentrum cordatum. The sequence continues at coordinate 35,392 of CAUYUJ010017074.1, read as the reverse complement.
GGTGGAGGACGACGACGACGACGAGGACGACGACGACGATGACATCGAGGACGACGACGAGGACGACGACGACGTCGAGGGCGACGACGTCGTCGACGTCGACGACGACAACGTTCTGCGGGCGTTTCGCGGCGCGCACTGCCGCGCGCCGGGTCGCAGAGTGTGCGCCGGGCGGGAGGCGGCAGACCCAGGGCCCGTCGTCTTACGAAGAAATCACGACGGGTCGGACTCTGTGGGCCCCAGGACTGTTAGCGACCGGTTCAGGATGAGGACGCCCTGGCATCGCTCGGACGTGCGCGTTTTTTCTCGGCGAGGGCCATCGAGGAGCATCCTTGATCATTCGGCGAAACGACCACGCACGAAACCGAAAAAAGCACAGGGAATGGACGTCCGAGCGATGGCCAGAAACGGTCCAGGACAATGAGTCGGGGCCTCTGGGCGTCCACGTCATTACAGTGACAAAATCGTGACGCCGGGGGCGATATCCGCCGCCGACGTCTGGGCGTCCAAGCCATGACAAATCGTGACGCTGGTCCCCATTGTCACCGCCGCCGCCGCCGCTGCGTCCGAGGAGCCTCTGGGGGAAGCTGTCAACGCGCCTGCATGGTCTGCGCAGAGGTCGTCGTTGTCGCTGTCGTCGTCAGCGCCGCCGCCGTCCCTTCGGTAGCAAGTCGTGGGAGCCTCGCACGTCCTTGGAATTTCTTACTTCAGAGTGCATTAGCTTGCGCTAACGAGTAGTGATCGATGAGAGCACCGATTTGGCGTCGACCTCGCGTCGATTAGCGTCGACCCGCGTGGGGCAGCATCGATTCGCAAGAGCCAGCAAGTCGGCATGGGAGGCTCCCGGGAGCTGCCACCGAACGCCCCCGTGTCCGATGCGGCCCAGGCAGCCCCAGTGGAAGCTGCAGGGGCGTCTGCGCAGGAGGCGCCCGAGGAGGCGGCGAGGCCCGCCGGGGAGGCGGCCGAGGTGCAGCCGGAGGCGCAGAAGCCCGCGGAGCTGCCAGAGGTGGTCGCAGAGGCACCGGCGGAATCGGCTGCGGATGCTGCAGAGGTGCCCGTGGTATCCACGCAGAGGGCATCCGAGGTGGCGAGCACGAAGCTTGCAGAGAAGGCAGACACACAACTGGAGGCGCAGGCTGAGGAGGTGCAGACGCCCGCGGGGCCGCTCGACGTGGTTGCGGAGACACCGGCAGAGGTGGCTGCGAGTGCCGTAGCAGGAGAGTCGCAGGCGTCTGTGATGGCACCTGTGGATGTACCAACGGAGGCAGCCAGCACACCAGTGCCTGCGGAATTGCCCGTTCTTGCTGGAGGCACTGGAAGTTACATCAAGTACCCGTACCGGGCAAGTGCAGTTGGTGCAGTGCCGGAGGAATTGTCAGAGAAGCCCACAGAAGGCGAGACGCGTCTGGACGCACCAGGTACACCAGTGTCTGCAGAGTTGCCAGCCGAAGCCCCTACCGAAGAGGCGTCTGCCGAGCAGGCCGTGGAGGCACCTGCGGCGGTACGCCCAGAAGCATCGGTCGCACCTGCGGTTACTGAGCAAGCCGTGACTGAACCAGTGGACGCATGCATGGTGGCATCAGCCGCTCTCGTGCCTGCAGAGTCGCCCGCCGAAGCCCCTGTCCAAGAGGTGCAGAAGCTCTCGGAGGACGCACCCGAGGAGATGACGCAGCCTGCAGAGGCACAGGCCGAGGAGATGCAGAAGGTCACGCAGCCAGTGGAGGCGCCTGCGGAAGTGCCAGTGGACGTGCCAGCGGGTGCTGCTGCGGGAGAGGTGCAGGCGTCTGCTGAGGAAGCCGTGGTGGCACCTGCAAAGGCGGCAGAGGCGGTTGCTGAGCAAGCAGTGACTGAACCAGTGGACGCATGCATGGAGGCATCAGCCGCTCTCGTGCCTGCAGAGTCACCCGCCGAAGCCCCTGCCCAAGAGGTGCAGAAGCTCCCGGAGGACGCACCCGAGGAGATGACGCAGCCAGCAGAGGCACAGGCCGAGGAGATGCAGAAGGTCACGCAGCCAGTGGAGGCGCCTGCGGAAGTGCCAGTGGACGTGCCAGCGGGTGCTGCTGCGGGAGAGGTGCAGGCGTCTGCTGAGGAAGCCGTGGTGGCACCTGCAAAGGCGGCAGAGGCGGTTGCTGAGCAAGCAGTGACTGAACCAGTGGACGCATGCATGGAGGCATCAGCCGCTCTCGTGCCTGCAGAGTCACCCGCCGAAGCCCCTGCCCAAGAGGTGCAGAAGCTCCCGGAGGACGCACCCGAGGAGATGACGCAGCCAGCAGAGGCACAGGCCGAGGAGATGCAGAAGGTCACGCAGCCAGTGGAGGCGCCTGCGGAAGTGCCAGTGGACGTGCCAGCGGGTGCTGCTGCGGGAGAGGTGCAGGCGTCTGCTGAGGAAGCCGTGGTGGCACCTGCAAAGGCGGCAGAGGCGGTTGCTGAGCAAGCAGTGACTGAACCAGTGGACGCATTCATGGAGGCATCAGCCGCTCTCGTGCCTGCAGAGTCACCCGCCGAAGCCCTTGTCCAAGAGGTGCAGAAGCTCTCGGAGGACGCACCCGAGGAGATGACGCAGCCTGCAGAGGCACAGGCCGAGGAGATGCAGAAGGTCACGCAACCAATGGAGGCGCCTGCGGAAGTGCCAGTGGACGTGCCAGAGGGTGCTGCTGCGGGAGAGGTGCAGGCGTCTGCTCAGGAAGCCGTGGTGGCACCTGCAAAGGCGGCAGAGGCGGTTGCTGAGCAAGCAGTGACTGAACCAGTGGACGCATGCATGGTGGCATCAGCCGCTCTCGTGCCTGCAGAGTCACCCGCCGAAGCCTCTGCCCAAGAGGTGCAGAAGCTCTCGGAGGACGCACCCGAGGAGATGACGCAGCCAGCAGAGGCACAGGCCGAGGAGATGCAGAAGGTCACGCAGCCAGTGGAGGCGCCTGCGGAAGTGCCAGTGGACGTGCCAGCGGGTGCTGCTGCGGGAGAGGTGCAGGCGTCTGCTGAGGAAGCCGTGGTGGCACCTGCGGAGGCGGCAGAGGCGGTTGCTGAGCAAGCAGTGACTGAACCAGTGGACGCATGCATGGTGGCATCAGCCGCTCTCGTGCCTGCAGAGTCACCCGCCGAAGCCTCTGCCCAAGAGGTGCGGAAGCTCTCGGAGGACGCACCCGAGGAGATGACGCAGCCAGCAGAGGCACAGGCCGAGGAGATGCAGAAGGTCGCGCAACCAATGGAGGCGCCTGCGGAAGTGCCAGTGGAAGTGTCAGCGGATGCTGCTGCGGTAGGTGTTCAGGCGTCTGCTGAGGAAGACGTGGTGGCACCTGCGGAGGCGGCAGAGGCGGTTGCTGAGCAAGCAGTGACTGAACCAGTGGACGCATGCATGGTGGCATCAGCCGCTCTCGTGCCTGCAGAGTCACCCGCCGAAGCCTCTGCCCAAGAGGTGCAGAAGCTCTCGGAGGACGCACCCGAGGAGATGACGCAGCCAGCAGAGGCACAGGCCGAGGAGATGCAGAAGGTCACGCAGCCAATGGAGGCGCCTGCGGAAGTGCCAGTGGACGTGCCAGCGGGTGCTGCTGCGGGAGAGGTGCAGGCGTCTGCTGAGGAAGCCGTGGTGGCACCTGCAAAGGCGGCAGAGGCGGTTGCTGAGCAAGCAGTGACTGAACCAGTGGACGCATGCATGGTGGCATCAGCCGCTCTCGTGCCTGCAGAGTCACCCGCCGAAGCCTCTGCCCAAGAGGTGCAGAAGCTCTCGGAGGACGCACCCGAGGAGATGACGCAGCCAGCAGAGGCACAGGCCGAGGAGATGCAGAAGGTCACGCAGCCAGTGGAGGCGCCTGCGGAAGTGCCAGTGGACGTGCCAGCGGGTGCTGCTGCGGGAGAGGTGCAGGCGTCTGCTGAGGAAGCCGTGGTGGCACCTGCGGAGGCGGCAGAGGCGGTTGCTGAGAAAGCCGTGACTGAACCAGAGGACGCCCGCCGAAGCCCCGTCCACGAGGTGCAGAAGCTCTCGGAGGACACTGCAGAGGTGCTTGCGCAGTCCGCGGAGGTGCCTGCACAGTCTACGCCTACGGATGTGACTGCGCTGCCTGCGCAGGAGCTCATGGAGGATGCCGCAGAACCAGCGACCGGGGCGCCAGAGGATGCTCCGTCGCAGGGACCCGCCGCTGCAGCCGCGGAGGAAGCAGGTGCTGCACCTGAACACGTGCCATCTCAGGCATCTGCGGGCGTCCAGTCTCGGTTCTTCTTGGGGAGGCTGGATGATGGAATGCACGTTGCTTCAGCTCACGTACGTTCCCGAAACCGGGGGCCGAGTATCAGATTTCGTGAGTTGATCGGGCATCCCATGCAGAAGCACGCTCTTTAACATCACTCATGTGCGGATGCACAGATCCGTGTACGCATGCATGCAGGTACACATGTGTTCCTCTCGCGTTCGCATGTGACACAGCTGGCACATGCAGCCGACAGTGCACGACCATCTTTTCTGCCTGCCGAATTGGAGCGTACAGCCCAGCGCGGCAATCAGACACGTACCGTCATGAGAGATGGCCCCGACCTCTTGCGAGATCTAAGCAGGTCGAGGCCGTGAGCAACAAGACAACCCTAAAACGTTGGCCCTACCAGCCACCACTAATATTCAGGCTCGCACCCTGATGGCCCGACCTCTCGTGGGGTCTGTTGTCATCCCCCTCGTCTTGTTCTTCCCCCTCGACCGACCCTCCTGCTAGCTGTTCCCGTGCTCCCCCGACCTCCCACCCTCCCACTCCCGCTCCTCCGCAGATCGAGAGGGAGGGATGCCAGGGAAGGGGCGGTGGAGCAGTGGGACCATGGCGAGACGGACCGCCCCCCCCCCTGTATGCTGTCGCCGGGAAGCCACGGTCGGCCGAGCTCCGTCCACCTTCGGGCCGCTGGGGTCGGCGGCGGCGCGTCAAGGGTGCTCGGCCGCGGCGCCCCCCCACACACACACCACACCACACGACAGGGCTCGAGCGAAACGGTGTTTTGGCCATTTCGTGGCCAGTTTGCGTTTCGATCTCGGTCTGCAGCGCAGGGCCAGGCATATGGCGTGATGTATCGAACCCCGATCGCCTATTGATCACCGAGAAGGGTCTGATAGCCCCACCCCGCCCAGGAACGTGCGGACTCCCAATCGGGGGCCTATCGCCGATCCATCGGCCATGTATCGCCGATTCCAGGTCGACATTTCCCCCATGCCAGTCTCCTCCTGTCGTTGGCCCTCAGTCGTGCACCGCAAACCACCGCAGGCAGTTTTCGAAGGCCCGCGCGGACCTCCAAGACAATCTGTTTATGCAGGTGCCTCTGCTACATGCTGGGGAGGGCTCCTCCCCCCCCCATGAGAGGGCTCCTGCCCCTCTCGATCGCTGCCCCTCAGAAGGTGGCGAATAATCCTGGAGCCCCTGTCCTCCGACGCCCCTCCCACAGACGAGAGGAAGGAGGGAGGAGGAGGGAGGACGAGGGAGGAGGAGGAGGAGAAGGGAGGAGGCAGAAGGGAGGAGGGAGGAAGGAGGAAGGAGGAGGGAGAACGGAGGAAGGAGGAGGGAGCAGGGAAGAGGGCGGAGGAAGGAGGGAGGAGCTCAGCGGAGTTCAGTGGGTCAGACGGTTCGCGGAGCCACATGGATTCGCGCCGTGGGTCTGTTGGCCGCATCTGGCCGCCCCCGCGCCGCGCCAGCCAACCAGGGAGCGGATTGTTCGCACTTCTCTCACAATTCGCACGAGCTGATCCCTGCACTGTAGCCTAGAGTGGCTCGTCGGACCCCCGCGGCAACAGAACCTGCTGCCACTGCCCTGGTTCGCATGACCCGATCCCCGCACTGCAGCAGAGAACCTTCCCGGCCTCACGATCCCCGAAGTGTTCTCGCACGGGCTGGTCTCTGCCTTGTGGCGGAGATCTCATCCGACCCCCTGCGGCACAGCGTAATTAGATGTTGATGACATCGGGCTCTCACTTCACCTGCCTTTTCTCGCTGGATGGGGTCCGAGCTTCAGTTCTGACCAAGAGCAGAAAAGCACGCGGCCAATTTGTATGTTTGGTTCTGCTTTCTGAGATTCGATGATCGGCGGCTGTGGACGTCCCCTTCTGCTCCCCCGGACTGGGTGCGACCTCCGCGTTGCGTTCGATTTGCCACGCGCTTTATGATCCAAAAGTCATCGGGCCGAACTCGGGCCACCGCCATGTTGCGTCGCCCAGCCCGTGGATATGCGAGATGTTCGCACGTGTTGTTTCCTCCCCGCAACTGGAGGGCTCCGTCCTCTCCGAGGGTCCCAAAGGGTGGGTGCAGGGGTGGCGACGGGCGATGGCGGGCGGGAGGAGGGGAGCTCCCCCCCCCTTGCCCTCTCGGAGCCTCCCGCCGTTTTCCTGCCTGACTGGCCCCGCCGCCTGTCCTACTCGTTGCGCGCGCAAGGGGCGCTGACCCACCTTGTGCGCGAGCCTACGAGCCGCCCGCCCCTCGCTAGCCCTCGCGCGGACCCGGTCTGCTGCTACATATATGGCTGCCAGGCGCCATCCTGCCGTAGCACCCGCCCCCGACGCCCCGCCTCCTTGGTGGGCGCGGTGCCCCGCGGGCGAGGCAGCTCTTTTCCAATCTATTGGGGTACCCAGTTCCATAGTAACTATTTCATAGAACCTCACGTGCTACTTGACGTCCCTGTTCTGAATCGGACCGTGCCGACGAGGGCCCTCCAGGGGGACCCAGAAATTCCAGTGCGCTCAGTCGCCCCTGGGAGACAGTGCAGAGTAGCGAGAACATCCAGAAGCACGACGTTGCAGGCTGCAGTGGCGAAACAGGTTTGCTGTTGCCAGCGGCGTCATGCGGGCTACGAGCGTGTTTCTCTGCCTATCGATGACCGACTGCGGCTCGGCGGCGCGGCCTCGCGGACGCGCGGCCCGCGCCCAGACCGGCACCGCTGTGCGAGGGGCGGGTGGGCGTCTTGGGATGGCCCCCAGGGGCCTTCCCGGGGCCATCCCAAAAGCGCTCGTCGTGCCGTTTAGAATTGTCCGTGACGTGCAGCCTGTAGCGTAGATGCGTAGATGGTAGTGTCGACTTTGTCTCAGTGGCGAATGGCAGTTCCACTGGATGGATCAGGGTTTCCCATTGCGCCCACGAAAAAAGACGCTCGTCGTGCCATCCCAAAGCGCCGGCGGGCTGCCCCCCAGGGCCGACCCAAGACCAGGCCCGGGCGCAGAGCGCACTGCAGCAGCCGACGGGGGCCCTGTGGGCGAGGGTCCCGCCCCGCGAGGGCCTCATCCCCGAAGCACTTTTGGCCAGGGGGCGGGTCGCCCCCGCAGGGCCTGAGGAGCGTGCGCCAAGACGGCGCCTCGATCAGGCAGTGAGCCCCGCACTTCCTGCAGATCAAGTGTGCACGAGACCAAGGCGTGCGCGCTGAAGCGTGGCACCACAAGCAGCGACCCCACCCTCTGGGACCTCTTCAAGGTCGTGGGAAAGCAAGACGAGTTTTGGCACCGAGGGGCCTGGCCGAGCTGGCGGCCTTTCCTCCACCGTGGAGGTCGAGGTCACAATCTGGGCCGCCCGAGCCAAAACATCAAAAGAGCGGTACACATCTTTTTACTTGCCACGAAGAGTGCCTACCGCCAGATCGGCATGCTGCATCTCCCCAGCTCCGACCTTCGCGAAGAAATCAGCCCACGTGTTCCCAAGGTAATCGAACACCGTGGAAACCTCCGCACCTCCTGGGAGCACGGGGGCCTGCAAGAGCTCATTTAAATTGCCCTGAGCGGGCGTCTACTGGAAAGAAGGCTTCTCTGGCCTGCCCTCGTAGAGCTGGGAAGCCTGCCTCCAAATGCTGGCATGCTTACGCGCACCTCTACACAAATCGGGGCACCAGCTGGCGCCCTCCTTGACAGCGGACACGTGGTCCGAAACCACAGTGCCCCCCCAAGGCCCTGCTTTCAAGGCTTCCAAGATCGCCTGGCGCTCCGCCGTCGGCACCGTCTGGCACCGTCCTCCCAGGGCGCCACAACGGGCGCGGATCTGAAAACCTTTGGCAGTCAGTTCGGCTACTGACCAGCCACATCTAGTTAGCTCTGGAATTCCATTAGCTTGGCCGCTGCCGTCTGTATACAGCCTCGGCCCCCAAGGAAGATGACAAGCACCCTGGGTCCTGACAGGGGCAGCGCTAGGAGCGGGCTCGACGCAGATGGGAAAGGGGGGGTGCCCGTAGGCCAGCTCGACGGTGTCAAAGTCGGGCGGAAGACCTCTAGCCGAATCGATCATCTTCTGCCGCTGTTCCTGCGCTTCGTTGGGGGGTGGATGTGCAGCGTCGGGATCCTCATCGCCTTGCTGCCGCACCTTATCGCGGCCGAAACACTGGTGTCCGAATGTGCCCTCGGCCTCGCCACAGAACTGACATTTCGAACTGCTGGAAAATCCCATCGCGAACTTTCACGCTGGGGGCCACAGTCCACCCCCGAGAAGGCGCCTCAAAGTCCCCTTGCGCACAGGACCTCGCGCCGAGTTCACTCCCGAACGAAGCGCTCGACCCCGAACCTGCTCGGATCCGTGCGCCTCAGGGATAGTAGAAAACAGCTGCGCCATTTGGGCCCGATTGATACCCTCTCAGAGCTGCTGCCTTACATCACAGGGAGAGATTACCAACACACTAAAAACCTCGTCCTGGTCGGTTTTGACCATATGGGGCCCGACGAGATGCCACCCCACCAGGCTAAGACCGAGGTGAACCACCCCGGCGGGGCCCAGCACGAGCCTCCGAAAGGGCTGCTGAGACAGCGTTGCCTGAGCCTTTTGCTAGGCCCGCAACAAATCAACATCGCTCACCCTGCGATCCCAGACCCAACAGCAGTAACGAAACACTAACGGAACCGTCGCGTCCACCACGGGATCGTAGCTGGGATCGTGATGGGTGGCGAGGTAGGCTGCGTGATGCACCCTGCCACGGGCTCCCGTGAGCTCGGCAGCCGGCGCGCGCAACGATATTAAAGTAGAGTCCTGGAGCCCCATGGCTGCCGCCCCGTGGCCCCCGCTGGGCAGTAAGCCCGCGCGCCAGAGCGCGGCCACCTTTGGCCCGGCAGTCCTCTTGAGGACCCGCAGCTTCGCCCGACGGTCCGGGAGTCGGTGGCGGCTTCTATCGATGGTGCGCTGCGCGCGCCTCCCGAAAAGGTCATGGCACAAATGTCTTATATACATGCTTATTGCGCCTAAAACCTAAGAGCGAGGCGTCTAACATAATTCGCTTTTCAGCCGCTATGCTGCGGGCCAGGTAGCCTTTTTTTTTCGGCCGAAGCAGGGGGCCAATCGGGGCGGCACGACGGCTCAGCTCTCGGGCCGCCTTGAAGACCACCTCGGCTCCCACGGCTACTGGCCCTTCCCATTGAAGCGAGACGTCGCCCATGAGGACACGAACCTTCACTGCAGGGAATCTCCTAACCGTCTCTCTCACGGGCGCCAGGAGTACAGCAAGCATCATGGCACAAGCACGCGAGCACCCCGCCAGGATGCCCTGGAAAGAGATGCAATTTCCACTCGAACTTCCGAAAGCGTCTATATTCGTCGGGGGGCGGTGTAGCACTGAATAAGCATCCACCTCGGACTAAGGGGGAAACATGCCTGTCGGGAAACCTCAAACAAGACCGAAAACTTAATCATGTCATAGCACTTGGCCATAACCAGCAGCACACTGATCCAATGGAGATCCTTAGCCTTACCTACTCCCGCCGACAGGTTCAAATCAAAGGCCGAATCGCTAGAGCTCCGCCCCTTCCCACTCCCCCAGAACTCGTCCGTTCTTTAATCGCGCTCCCAGCGCTCTGATACAGGCCGTCGAAGCCTGCTCCACACATGGATGAACGTGCCCAGCAACGCTATCAAACGGCGCCCACCGTCGGGCTTAGCTAAACGGATTAGCCCACTGACCAAACGACGATCGGGCCAGCGCAGACACGCTTCACACTGATGCTGCAATGCGGCAAAGGCCCCGAGGGCCTCATCGGACAAGTACATAAGCGACCGAGGATGTATTATGTATTGACAGCACCCCACCGCCGTGCGCTCTGGAAACTTCAAGATGGCGGCCCGAAGATCAGAAACTGAAGCCTCAGGTAGGGGATCCCAAAGATGCGCGTCTCCAGGGATCTCTGACTGGGAGCACCCGTGGGTAGCCCAACTATTCCCCCATTCCGACATCACATCATCCGACAGCTCATAGGGTTGGGCCCTTTGGGTGGCTCCGATGACCTCCTGGATCGCGCGGGCCTTCGAGTACCGATGGGCCCCATCGGGCCCCCCCGCAAAACTGTCTCGGAACCACGTTTGCCAAACATTGTTTTTCTCGGCGGGGTGGGCCGCTTCGTGCTCGGCGGCACGATTCAAAATACGCTGCACCAAATCCTGGAAAGCGGGATCGGCCAGGGCCGACAAGCCGGCTTTGAAGAAGCCGCTCGAGAGCGAGTCCAATTGGCAGTGCACCCACTCCAGTTTGGCGATGCGGCCGTAGAAGCGCTTCACGTCCAGCAGCACCTTGACGACCCTGCGCACGCGCCTGTCCTGGTCCCCGTCGTCGAGGTCCAGCTTGGGCACGTAGGTGTGAAGCAGCATGCCAATCTGCCTCAGGTGACGGGCCCACCTGGCTGCCATGCTCGGGACGAACTGCAGTCTCTTTCACGCCACCTCGCGAGGTCCTTCGCGGCACTCGTAGGCGCGGCGCTCAATCCCCATGATGTCGTGCCTGTCCAGCAGCTCGCACTCCACTCCTTTTAAGGAGACGTCCCAATGCTCGCTCAGGTCAGCACCGCACTTGGCCGTCAGAACCTTCTCGTGGAAGTGGTGCCATTGCCGTGGATACCTCGCACAACCTGGCTTCGCTATGGTCGGGATACACCTGGGCTGACGAGCCACTCGGCACCACGGCTTGGTGTCCGCTCCCAGCAAGTCCAACTGCACTGGCGTGTGCGGAGCGGTGCCTACATCATCGAACACAACTGCTGGGCTGGTGCGAATAGCCAGGTTCGCACTGATGACAAAGTAGTCCATGGTCGTGCCTGGGACCGACTGCAGACAGGTGGCCGCTGATGGAGCCGAAATAATTCCGCCAAAAACCTCGGCCCAGTTACCCGAGGTCCCTGGGTCCATCTGAAAATCGCCGCCGACGACCCACTCCCAGCCGAGCTCATTCAACTGGGCGCAGTACTGGTCGACCTCTGCCAATAGCGCCGCGTTGAAGGCGCCCATCTGGTCACTCACGTGCAAGTAGAGCGAAATCGCAATGAAGCCGCCCTTGACCACAGAGTGCACATGCCCTGCCACAGAACGTGCTGGCGCCAACTGCCCTCCTACCACGAGGGCCGGCTCCGTGATCTGAATCCTCTTGGGGCTGAGAATGGCTACCCCTCCCGACGTTTCTCCGGCATCAGTGGCCAGCGCCCTCGACCATATGCCGCGGTAGTTTGCCGCATCTGCACGAACCTGGAAGCCGGGCAATTTCTCATTCAAATGCTGCTCCTGCACAAAGAATCATGGCCTCCTTATCGAGCGGAACCGAAGACTCCTTCGCCTCCAGCAGCTTACCGAGGGGACCGTGACTCGTAGTACTAGCTGTTATAATTCTGACCATGGCCAATAAGTGGCAGAGCATCATCACGATTCTACAAGTCATAAAGGCCGGCCTACGCTGAAGCAAGCCTGGCCTTCTTCGCGAAGCCCTCCAGCAGTTCACCTGCCCGTTTGTCTGCATCTCGGAGTTCTTCGTCTGTGTCTGGCACACCAGCGTTGACGCTGGAGAAACTCTCGTAGAACATCCGGATCAGCACCAGCAGCGTTCTGGAATCCACTCAGACCCAGAGCTAGGGTTGGCGCTGCCACCGCCTCCCTCGGCCGCGGCTCGCTCAGCGGCTGCTGTTGCCTGCTTGGCGTCCTCGGCCTCGCGCTGCTGCTTCTCCCTGCGTGCCTTCTCGGCTTCCCGCACCTCCGCGAGCACATTGTGAAGGTTCTTCGCCATCGACTCAGAAGCGCCAAGCCCCTGCAAGATCGAGCCAAGCTGCTCGACCGACAGCTCGGTGCTGGCCCCGAGCACCTGGCCCAGCGACTGCGGCTTTCCTTTCTGCGCCTGTTGCAGCTGAGGGGCCTCCGCAACGAGCAGGCGCCGCTGCTCCTCCAGCGCCAGCAACTCTGCCTTGGTGCCGCCGAGCGCGGTGAAGGCCTCACATAAAGCCTTATGCGCCTCCTGCACCTTGCCCTCCAGCTCCTGCAACTGCTCCTGCTGCCGTTTAGCTTTGGCCTCCAGCTTCGAGTGCTGGAAGGACATCTCCTTGAGCCGCATGTCGAGCGGCTTCGACTCCGTCCACTGCTGGCGAAGCCTTGCCTGTTTCTCGCGAAGCTGGCGACAGGCTTCCTGCACCTCATCAGGCTTGACATCCTTGATCGCGTCGATGTGTGCCGCAAGCTCAGACAACTGCTGATTGATGTCGCCCGGGGCGTCCACGCCACCTCCGTCGACCTCCATGGCTGACGGCGGCTCAGGCGGGGCCTTGGCGACTTGAGCCCGCAGTTTGACAAACTCCTGCTGACGCTGACGCAACTGCTGCTCCACCTTCGACTGCCCAGGCGCATGCACAACACTCTGCGACGGGGCTGAAGGCTTCCGAACTCCTCCAAAGGCGGTGGACTTGTGCTGGTGACGTTGGCTGCATTCCAACAAATCAGCTCGGTTCCATTACTGCTCCCCTTTATTGTTCCAACGATAGTTGCTCACCCACGGCGAAGCGCACGCCTTCCGAGCTTGTTGGTGCCCCGAGAGCAAGGGCCCTCCAGCTCATCCCTGCGGTGCCACCTGGCGCGGCCTCTCGGCGTCGCCGACGTCGTTTACAGAGCGGCAGTAGATGCGGGCTAACCGCAGTAAGTATCGAAGATGTGGCGCCGCCAGGGGCGACGGAAGCTGTGGGGGCCGTCCTTCCCCCTTGCCAGGCGGCTCCTGCCCTTGAGCGAAACGCTACGGACTTGAGCCAAAATGGCTACGGACGGGGGGAGAGGAGGAGGAGGTGGAGGAGGAGGAGGAGGAGGATGAGGAGCACGCGGAGGAGGCGCGGAGGAGGAGGAGGAGGAGGAGGGGGAGCAGGCGGAGCAGGCGGAGGAGGAGCAGGCGGAGGAGGAGGAGGAGGAGGAGGAGGAAGATGATGATGATGCTGATGATGATGATGATGATGGTGATACTGATGATGATGATGATGATGCTGCTGATGATGATGATGATGATGATGGTGATGGTGATGATGCTGATGAGGATGAGGATGAGGATGAGGATGATGATGATGATGATGCTGATGATGATGACGATGATGGCGATGACGATGACGATGCTGATGATGATGATGATGATGATGATGATGGCGATGACGATGATGATGATGATGATGCTGATGATGATGCTGATGATGATGATGATGATGCTGCTGCTGCTGATGATGATGATGATGATGATGAGGATGATGATGATGATGATGATGATGCGATGATGATGATTGATGATGATGATGCTGATGATGATGCTGAGCTGATGTGGATGAGGCTGATGATGATGATGATGGTGATGGTGATGGTGATGATGATGATGATGCTGATTATGATGATGGTGATGCTGATGATGAGGAGGATGATGATGATTGATGATGGATGATGATGATGTGATATGATGGATGATGATGATGATGATGATGATGATGAGATGATGAGGATGAGGAGGAGGAGGAGGAGGAGGAGGAGGAGGAGGAGGAGGAGCAGGAGAGGAGGAGGAGGAGCAGGAGGAGGAGGAGGAGGAGGAGGAGGCGGAGGAGGCGGAGGAGGACGAGGACGAGGGACGAGACGAGGAGGAGGAGAGGAAGAGGAGGAGGAGGAGGAGGAGGAGGAGGAGGGAGAGGAGGAGGAGAGGAGGAGGAGGAGGAGGAGGAGGAGAAGGAGAAGGAGGGAGGAGGAGGAGGGAGGAGGAGGAGGAGGGGACTCACCTAGGTGGATGGAGATCAGGAGGCGAGGCGAAAAGGGCGGAGGAAGGAGGAGAGGAGGAGGAGGAGGAGGAGGAGAAGGAGAAGGAGGAAGGAGGAAGAGGAGGAGGAGTGAGAAGGAGGAGGAGGAGGAGAGGAGCGAGGAGCGTCGGAGGAGGCGAGGAGGAATTGGTGAGGAGGAGAGCAGCACGGTGGAGGCCGATAGCAAGGGGGAGGGGAGGAGGAGGAGGAGGAGGAGGAGGGAGGAGGAGGAGGAGGAGAGAGAGGAGGAGGAGGAGCAGGTGGAGGAGGAGGAGGAGAAGGAGTGAGGAGGAGGAGGAGGAGGAGGAGGAGGAGGAGGAGGAGGGGAGGAGGAGGAGGAGGAGGAGGAGGAGGAGAGGAGGAGGAGGAGGAGGAGGAGAGGGGAGGAGGAGGAGGAGGAGGAGGAGGCGGAGGAGGAGGATGGGGAGGAGGAGGTAGGAGGTGGAGGCGGAGGAGGAAGAGGAGGAGGAGTAGGAGGTGGAGGAAGAGGAGGAGGAGGAGAAGGAGGAGGAGGAGGAGGACTTGCACAGATCATAGCAACTTGCACAGATCATAACATCGGAGATCCGGGTCCCTCCTTCGCGCAGGCCCAGGCCGCGGAGGCGCTGGCAGCGCAGGTCCGGAGGCTGGAGTCCGAGAAGGCGGAGATTCAACGGCAGGCCAGCGCGCGCATCAGATCTTCCTCCCCAGATCTCCGACGATCTGTTTTAGTTTTTCAATCCGGCTGTTTTTCCTGGATCTCGGCCTCTGGGGGCCCACCACCGGGCCCCTGGACCATCAAAAGTAGATCCGGGACGCAAAACTACCTCCAGAGAAGGGGTGGGGCGCCCTGGGGCCGCGCATCGAAAACAACAGATCGGAGGATGTCTGGGCCCCCGTTTGTTTGTGTCTGCACCTTGAGGGGCGTGTGGAGGTCTTCCGACATCGGCCCCACCATCTTTCCAGACGGGGTGGTCGTGTTCATCATGGTGGCATTGGCTTCCGCCAGAGCCTTTGCCATCTCGCTGTCGCCTCCGACGCGTACCGCATGAGAAAGCTACGCTGCCGCATCTCCGACCACTCGACAGATGCACAGTTCCAGGCGGTCATTGTTTCTTGCTTCCGTAAAGCTGCCCGCGGCTACCCCGGAGTGTAGGTACTGACGCCCCAGCGATCTCAGGGCCAGTCGTGGAAGCGGTGCTCACGGCGACCAGCTGAAGGTGCAATGCATGGCAGGAGAAGCCGTAGTTGTCTTCATCTCTTCGTCTCCTGTTTCTTTGCTCTGCTCCGCCTTCTTCCTCCACTTCATCCTTACATACTCGTATATCTCGTCCTCGATCCTTCTCATTATCCGCCCCTTCATCCTCATCTCACCTCCTCCTTCCTCCTCCGCGTCCTCCTCCTCCATCGTTCGCGTCGTCGCTCATGGCCGTCGTTGTGACGTGCCGCGTTCCGGACCAATGACAGAGACCCTTTCGGGCGGGCTAGGCCAACACCGATGTTATGATTTTCTTCCTTCCTCCTTCTCCTCTTTCGAGCAGTGTTCCTGCCAGCGCGGTAGGATTGCAAAGCTCCTTGGTCGGTGCTCGGGGCGTCGTAGCTAGAAGATTGTTACTCTAAGTTGATACGAAGTTATCAGGAGTGGTCCAGGCTTCCCACGAGCTGACGATTTGCCTGAATGACCCCAGAGCTCGATTCGATTCGATTATCCTCCTGCTACCTCCGCTCAGGCAAGGGCCGCGGAGGAGGCGCTGGCAGCGACGGTCAGGCTGTTGGAGTCTCAGAAGGCCGAGCTCGAACAGCAGGCCCCCACGATGCTCCGCGCCGCCTGCACTGCGCAGCGACTGAGGTGCGAAGGTCTTCTGCCGCCAGATAATGGGGCAATGACAACGAGGAGGAGGAGGAGGAGGAGGAGGAGGAGGAGGAGGAGGAGGAGCAGGAGGAGGAGGAGGAGGAGGAGGAGGATGTGGAGGAGAAGTAAGGAGGAGGAGGAGGAGGAGGAGGAGGAGAGAGAGGAGGAGGAGGAGGAGGAGGAGGAGGAGGAGCACGACGACGACAAGGCGCAGCAGCAGGAGCAGCAGCAGTAGCAGTGGAGGTGAGTGATGAGTTGCGGACGACCCTGGGTCAGAAGAGGCCATCGTTTGGTGTTTTGGGGCGCTACTCCCGCAACCCTTTCGGTATTCAAGAAAACGTTGGGGGCAAGTTGATGTGGGCCCTACACCGATCATATCAAAGTTGCTTTGCTGCCGACCGCGTATCATCCTGCAGGGAGCACTTGGGCGCACCTGAATAGCGCAAATTCTCGGATGGACTCTGATCTGCTTGTCGTCGCTCTTCTGCTTTACTATACATTGCTCTGATCACGCTTCCACTTCCACCTATTCTACCCAACGTACGCCTACTCTGATTGCAGTATCATCTGCTTTGTTGCGCCCAGTCATTACATCATCCACGTATGTTCGGTTCTGCTCCTGCTGCACCGCTCGGCGCTGGCTGCTGCCGCTGCTTGCCGCAATGCCTTGGGAAATCAGTCGCGCTGCTATCTTTCATATGATACCATGTACGCTACCCGTTCCGTTCCCGTAGGGCGTTGGCCACTGAAGGGGGGTGAAAGAGTTTCGCAGTGAGAGGGGCGGGGCTCGCCTCATGAGGGGGCTCGCCTCATGAGGGGGCTCTTTCATGCGGCAGGTAACCCAATCACAATACCTGGAACAGAGACGATGGCAAGACGCACAGAGGGAGAGAAGGCGCCGCGCGTCGCCTCCGCCTGAAGGGCCCCCCGCTGTCACCCGCGCCCCGGTGAGCACAGGATTGGCCACATGCTTTCCACTGGTCTTGACGCCTCTCTCGGGGGTGGACAGAACCCCCAACAGTGACACGTCGATTAGTGAATTGTCCGTTTTCGGTTCTCGAGATGGCGCCGTGGCCGTTATTTTCGAGGCTTGCGCCCGCCAGGTTTGGGCCTCAGGTCGTTTTCACTAAACCACGTTTTACTAAAGGGGGGTCTGTCCATCCCCGATTCTCGCGTCCCCAGGGGAGATCATCCAGAAAGTTGCCCATGTGAGCTGTCGGGGGTCGGGACGTATGCCAGCATATGGTGAATCGTAGTGACCAACAACAGCGAGCTGAGGTACATCTTGGAATCTGGGGCGCTTTGGAGCCATCTTGGAGCTCCCTTGGGGCTCTTTCGGGGGCTGTTGTGGCCCTCTTCTGGCTTTGCTCGGGCCCTCTCGGGAGCCGACCGCGCCATATTGGGGCCATACGGGAGGCCGTCGAAAGAACAACGAGCGGGTGCCAATTAGCACTGCCCGCCTGAAGCCCTAGATCTGTTTTTTTATGCTTCTTGGGGCGTTGTCGGGGCGATTCTTGGTGCTCCTGAGGTCATATTAAACCCCTTTGGGCACTGTCGGCGTTCTTTTGTGCAGTAGTGGCGTGTTCTGGGGCAAAACCAAGTCATGCCGAATGGTCTATGTAGGTGCCCAGGGAGTCAGCATATCAACGCAAATTCGTTGAAGCGTGGCCCATCTATGGATCTTCTCCCGCCGCCACCGGCATGGAAGGTTGGCTGGTGAGGTCCCCGCTTCGGGGTGGGATTGCTCGGAGCCCCGGTGCGGGGCGCGGTGGCGGTGACATGTGAGGCCCCCGCCGCGAGCGGTGGTGGCCTAGGCCCCAACCGCCGAGAGTGGTTTGCCGCGTCTCCGCTAATCATGGCGCCGGTGATTTCGAGTTGCTCTCGCATGCTGAACTACACTCGGGCGCATTGAGCTGGAACGCCCTCTATCGCCGCCAGCGCGCGCCAACTCGGGCGTTCAAGACGCGCGTCCTCCCCTCTGGTCGCCGTTCTTCCTTATCCCTCGTGGACGAGGGGCCCACCCGCCGCGCGAGGCGCTGGGGGATCCGCTCGCGGCCGCCCTGGCGAACCTGGCCGAGGCCGAGCAGGCCCTCCCAGAGGAGAAGAGGAGGCAGGGAGGGGGAGAGAGGAAGGGATGACGTGGAGGAGAAAGAGGAGGGACGTGGAGGAGGAAGGGAGGAGGAGGAGGAGGAGGAGGAGGAGGAGGAGGAGGAGGAGGAGGAAGAGGGGCCGTGCTGCTGGGGTGCACGCCCCCTTTGCCGCGGCTTCGCCGAAGCTCACGGGGTAGCCTGGCGCGTCTCGTCAAGCAGCGCTTCAGCCGCCCTGGCGGGGAAGAGGACGAGGAGGAGGAGGAGAAGGACCTGTGTGAACCCAAGAGTCATCAACGATGTTGGAGTAAACTCTCTCCGAGCTCCCTCCTCATAGGCCCCTACCACGGTTCATTTCCATTGATGGAACTGCCTCGTTAGAGGACACCCTTTTGAAGACCCAGAAGCATGCCAAAACGTTGTTCTCGGGATTCCAATGCCACGGGTCAACCTGACTGATGCGTCTTGACGATCCTGAATCGTGCCAGAAAGCCATTCGTAGGACTTCAACACAGTGAACCGACGTAACTGTTGCACCCGCATAGTCTTGAATCTTTTCAAAACATCATTCTGGTACGTTGATGATGAGACTATGTGAAACTCCTGTAAGTTATTACAACGAATGTGTGCGGCGTTAAGACGAGAGCCACATTTTGAAAACCACCCGCCCTCAATCCGTAAAGCTCTTGCATATTGTTTAAACGAATGTGGGCGGCGCTGAGGCGGGAGCCACATTTTGAAAACCACCCGCCCTCAATCCGTGAAGCTATTGCAAATGTTTAGAACGAATGTGCGTCGCGCGCTAAGGCGAGAGCCACATTTTGAAAACCACCCGCCCTCAACCCGTGAACTTTCTACAATTGGTTAAGACGAATGTGCGCCGCGCTAAGGCGAGAGCCACATTTTGAAAACGATCCGCCCTCATCACGCGAAACTCGTGCAATTTTTGTCAGCGAATGAGCGCCGCACTAAGGCGAGAGCCACATGTTGAAAACCACCCGCCCCCCATCTGTGAAACTGTTTTCATATTTTGAGCTTCAGAAGCGTAAGTGGTGAGGAAGTCTCATCGAAACGCCCGGCCCTAAAAACTGGCCTCGGGGTGCGACAGGGACAAATTATTCAGAAGGAGAAGGAATGGAGGAGAAACAGCAGGAGCAGGAGGGGGAGGAGGAGGAGGAGGAGGAGGAGGATGAGGAGGGGGGGAGGAGGGGAAGGAGGAGGGGAGAGGAGGAGGGGAGGAGGAGGAGGAGGAGGAGGGAGAGGAGAAGGAGGAGGAGGAGGAGGAGAAGAAGAAGAAGGAGGAGGGAGAGAAGGAGGAGGAGGAGGAGGAGGAGGAGGAGGAAGAGGAGGAGGAGAAGGAGGATCCGCGTGTTGAGGGGAGCCCCTGGTGACCCCGGTGCCGATGGGGCTCCACAGCGACGAGGGAGTCGAGCGTTGCGCAATTGGGGGGCGACAAATGGGGGGGACGAATAAAGGTGTACCTTCTGTGCCCTAGAGGGGCTCTTCGAGGGCCCCTTGGGGCCCAAAAGAGCATGAAAGGTGCACGACTCCCCCCCCTCATCAATCCCCCCCCCCACACCCACACCTTTTGTGCCCTAGGAGGCTGAAACTAGCGAAAATCCTTCCGTCGCGATCTTGTCCTGACTCGAGGAGGTCTGGGAACAGCGCAGGCGCTGGCCCACGCGGGCCGCAGGCGCGGCGCAGGCCCGCCGAGGCAGCAGGCCCTCGGCGCGCGGGCTGCGGGTCCCTCGGCCGCGTGGGTGGGCCGCCAGCTGCCTCGGCTCCCGCCGCTGCCTGGGCGCGGAGGGGCCCTGGCCCGCGCCGTGGCCGTGGGCGTGGCCGATGAGGAGCATAGCAAAACGAGGAGGAGGAGGAGGAGGAGGAGGAGGAGGAGGAGGAGGAAGAGGTGGAGGAGCTCTGCCTCTGCCGACGCCCGGAGGCCTGGGCTCCGCAGCGCCCCTCGCCCTCCGACCTGGGCGCGGGGCGCGAGCCCTGGCTCGCCCGGCGGGCGCGGGCCGCCAAAGTTCGAGCGGAGGGCCTCGGAGGCCCCCCCCCCCCCCCCCCCCGGGGCCCCGCCCTGGCGGCCTCGGCAGAGACCAGCGCGGCCGAGGCGGCAGGACGGGCTGCCCCCGGGGCCGACCCGGAGGTCCTGCGCGGGCCCGACGGAGAGTGCCGGGGGGGGGCGCTAGACCCTCAGTGCGGGGCGTTGCAGCTTTGTCACACCGGGCGTTTTCCCCCGGCTTCGGGCCCCAGGGCCCTCACAGATCGACCAGGCTCGAAAATTGGCGCGGACAGACGGAGTCTCGGGTACCAGGGGTGTTTTGTTCGCCATGTTGCGATATTCTCGCAGCGTCGGGCCCAGGGCTGAAGGCGGCAGGTTGGCCTCGGCCACGCCGTGGGCTCGGCGCGGTGATGGCTGCCCAGACGCCGCACACGTCTTCCCCGCCGTCGGCTGCCCGACACGCGCCAGATGTGGGCCTGATCGCCATTACCACCACCATGAGCAATAGCAACAACATAATCGTCATCACCACCATCTGTCATCATTATCATCGTAGTGATCAGCATCATCATCATCAGCATCAGCATCATCATCATCATCATCATCATCATCATCATCATCATCCTCATCCTCATCCTCATCATCATCATCATCATCAGCATCAGCATCAGCATCAGCATCAGCATCATCATCAGCAGCATCATCACCATCATCATCAGCATCATCAGCATCATCATTGTCATCATTGTCATCAGCATCAGCATCAGCATCATCGTCGTAATGAGCAGCATCACCACCATCAACATCACAATCGTTACCAACACCATTATCATCATCACAATCATATACACCAGCATCAGCATCATCTGCAGCATCCTCATCACCACCACCATCACCACCACCATCACCACCACCCTCCTCATCATCATCAGCAGCAGCATCATCATCACCATCATCGTCGTCGCTGTTACCGCCATCAACATCATCGCCACCATCACCTGCATCATCGCCACCATCCTCCCTCACCATCATCACCTGCATCATCACCATCATCATCATCACCAGCAGTTCATCATCATCCACATCAGCATTGTCATCAGCATCATAAGCATCCTCCTCCTGTTCCTCCTCCTTATCGTCCTCCTCCTCATCATCATCACCATCATCACCAGCATCAGCACCTTTACCATCACCATTATATCATCATCATCAGCATCACCAGCATCATTCTCATCAGCAGCATCATCATCAGGATGTTCATCATCCTTCTTGTCGTCATCGTCGTCTTCATCGTCGTCGCCGTCGTCATCATCGTTATTGCCCTCTCCGCCCTTCCTCTTCCGGAGGCCCCAAAAAACGGAAGGCGCCCACAAACGTAGATCCTCGATCATCGTCCTCCCTTTCTCCTCCTCCTGCTCCTCCTCCTCCTCCTCTTCCTCCTCCTCCTCCTCTCCCTCCTCCTCCTCATCCTCCTCCCCCTCCTCCTCCCCCTCCTCCTCCTCCTCCTCCTCCTCCTCCTCCTCCTCCTCCTCCTCCTCCTCCTCCTTCTCTTCCTCCTCCTCCTTTTCCTCCTCCGTTTCCCCTTCCTCCTCCCCCGAGGCCGTGCAGAGCGCGATGTTGGAGCAGGGCCGCACGGTCGTGGACAAGGCCATCGTCACGACAGCAGCCAGCACCGACTCGATGAACGACTACGAGGCCTGCCCACCAGCGCGCGGGAGGAGGATCCAGGAGGAGGAGGAGGAGGAGGAGGAGGAGGAGGAGAAGGGGGAGGAGGAGGGGGAGGAGAAGGATGAGGAAGAGGGGGAGAAGGAGGAGGATGAGGAGGAGGAGGGAGAGGAGGAGGAGGAGTAAGAGGAGGAGGAGGAGGAGGAGAAGGAGGAGATGGAGTCCAGGACGACGAGCAGGAGGAGGAGGAGGAAGCCTTTGAAGGCAACCCTAAGGCCAGTTTGACCCATCTTCAGGGGCTGCGGTCGGGAACTTGTGGTTTGCGCGTTGCGCCGCCAGTCCTGGCCCACCACGCTTCGGCGCGACACGCTAACCATCTCGCAGTCCCCGAGCGTCAATGTCCCGGGCCTTTCCCAGCCTCCCTCCCCGCGAAGCGGAGCGACAGTAGCGCTCGCAGGGCATGGCGTGTCGCTGGGGCCGCCGCTGCGACACGTGAATCAAACGTTCCTGACCGTATGGGGGCCGTTGGAAAGCCATTCTGGAAGCAAGACAGACGACAATGAGAAATAACGGAAAGCAGTCGGTTGCTCAAAGTGCTTGTTTCTTGGAGGCGTTTTGGCGTCGTATTGCGCCGTCTTGGAAACACATGCGGCCATCCTGGGTTGTCTTGAGCTCTCGGGGCCTGCTTTAAAGGCTCCTCGGGGCGCTCCTGGAGGCCTCTTGGTCCCTCTTAGCTGCCTGGCAGCGTCCCTGTTGGGAATATTGGAACGACGTGGCGCGGAGAGGGGGCAGACATCCCCACCCCCAGATGGTGTTTTCCTACGCCGCGGGCCCCACATCAGACAGCATCATGGACGACAAGAAACAGGACAGAAGAGACAGGAGGCAAGGCAAGATCGACAAACAGGGAGGGAGGGAGAAGACAAACGACACTAGGAAAACAGATTTCCAACAAGGCAGTTCACTACCTTGTGCCCCAAATTCCCACAAGGGGGCTGGCGGATTCGGGACTGGAGAATGTCATTGGAATTATGTTTGAATGCCACCCGTTGTGGTGGATCGCTCGTGTTGCGCATGTTGCGTTGTACCTTGATGATTTGGTCGTCCGTCCGAACGTGTATCTGAGTTGCCTGCGGCAAGCTCATACAGCGCATCTGTGCCAGCGAGTCGTCCACATGCAGGTGCCCATCATGCTTCTGACGCGCTCTATGCATGTGCCCATCATGGTTCTGACGCGCTCTTCCGATCAGTCTCGGCAGAACCGTATTGGAGCCGCCTCGGAAGCATTGCTACGATGCTGCAGCGTAGCTTGGCCACTGCACGATGGTTGGGTCGACTCTGGGGGCTCATATTGGAAGCCGTTTGGAAATTGCTGTTTGGGGCCCCTCGGGGCCCTCTCGAGGGGCCTCCGTGGTGTCCTGCTGGGGGGCCCTGGGGCATTCTTGGGCGCGCTGGTCCTGCCGCGCTCTCCTGCACAGATGGGCAAGCCCGTTCGGGTCTCGGGGCCGCCTCGGGGCCACCTCGGGGCCGTCCTGGGCCGCCGTGGGGGGGGCCATCCGAGGCCACGCTGGGGCCCGAGCTGGATCACGCCGGGCTGCACAACGGGGGGGGGCTTCCCGAGGCGGCCTTCGGGGCTCCGTGCCCGTCTCCGGGGTCGCACTGCGCAGAGACGCTCGGGAGGCAGAGGCGCGCAGAGCTCTCCTCCTCTCCACTGCCCCCCGGGCTTCCCAAGGGCCCCTCCGGGGGCATCCCGTGGGGCTTCCGCCGGCCGGCCAGCCCCTGTGCGGGGGACACTTCGAGGCCTCCTCGGCGTCTCTGGGCCAGCTTCTGCTTCCAGGAACCGCATGCTTGGATTGCGGCGTGTGGATGAGAGCGACGGGTCCCGTTTCTGTAGACAATCGGTTCGCCGCGTCGCTGGATCGGGGGGCATTGACCTCACGTGTTTGGGGTTACCTTCTCCGAGCCGTGGATATGGCGCCCACGCGCCACATCCACGGATGCCTACAGTGGAAACTCATGCCAAGGAACACCCTGCGTGCCTCCAGGGTGCCCTGGGTTTCTTGGGTTTCGATGGTTTCGCTAGGGGAAGCGTGACGTTCCCACTTCAAAAGTCAATGGACGCCCTAGGGCCTTGGGTCTCAGGGTTGGGCTTCTTGTGGAAGGTTTCTTGTGGTTGAGCTCCTACTGTAATCCATGTTAGATTGGCATTGGAGCATGTTGCAGCGGCCCTGGGGCGGTCTCCAGCAGTCTTGGGCTGCGCAGAGCGCCGGAGAGCAGAACGCAGGGGGGGAAACTCGAGGGGGATTCGATGAGGGGTCCGCCCAGAGGACGGACACCCAGAAGGCATCCTGACACGCCCTCGACAGGGTGACGAATGATGTCACTTGGTGCAGTATCCCTGCTGCAGTCAACGCGCATAGTAAGGACAAACGACTTTTTCAAGGGTACCTTTGGGTCCTTGCCTACCTCAGCCTCTGCGGCCCGTCCCCAACCATTTTCGCAGGGCAGAATACTTCAACTTCGGCCTCCAAGGGTCTTGCGTCCTTACCACGCGTCCTTACTAGACGTTTCCATTGTACGTCAGCGACGGAAGAAAAAACGGGGTCGAATACCCGGACGTTCGCGCGTAAGTTGTCCGCGCGCGGTCGCTCGTAGGCGGCTGTTTGCTGCCAATACAGCGAGCCACGCGCGCGGTCCGCCGAAGCCTCGGCGTAAGGTCGCGATGTCTTCTCGCGCAAGACTGTAGGGAAAAAGCACAGTGGGGAAAAACACACACGCACACTGTGTGTGTGTTGTTTCCCCACAGTGTGCTTTTTCCCCACACATTGTGTGTTTTTCCCCTACAGACTGTGTTTGTGTGTGTGTGTGTTCCCCACGTTGTGTGTGTGTGTTTCCCCCCAAAGACGGTGTGTTTTTCCCCACAGACCTGTTTGTGTTCGTCGCTCACGCGACATTGTTTAGTGCAGCGTAGCGTATAATCGTGACGCGCAGTTTCTTGTGCAGCGTTCCTCTGGCTTGAAACGCAACAGCTTTATGTGAGACGATGCTCGTGTAGTGGAGTGTCCCTGGGAGGCTCCAGGAGGGCCCCAAGAGGCTTCAAATAGGCGCTCAGAGACCCCCAAGGGGCTTCCAGAGGGCCCCAAAAGGACTCCAAGAAAGACCCCAGAGGGCCCCGACAGGCAGACCCAAGGGGGCTCTGACTTCGAGAGGGCCCAAGAAGAGACCCGACGGCCCCGAAAGGCCCCCCCGGATGTCTCCGAGAGGGGTTCCCCAAGCCAGGCTGCTTGTGGCAGCATGGGGGAGGAGGAGGAGGAGGAGGAGGAGGAGGAGGAGGAGGAGGAGGAGGAGGAGGAGGAGGAGGAGGACGAGGACGAGGACGAGGAGGACGAGGACGAGGACGAGGAGGACGAGAAGGAGGAGGAGGAGGAGGAGGAGGAGGAGGAGGAGAAGGAGGAGGAGGAGGAGGAGGGGGAGGAGGATCAGAGGCAGGAGCGTGAGCAGAAGCAGAAAGGAGGGGAGGCATGGCCCTGCTGGGCAGGACGAGGAGGACATGCAGACCGCAAACCTCCAGATGGAGTTGGACGCGGGACCCAGCATGGAGACGCTCACGCTGCCCATGGATTCGGAGGGAGGGACCATGGTTTCTTCTGGCTTCGACCAGGTCCGTCTCTTCAAAGCAAAAAGGAAGGGCAATTTCCAGGGATGTGCCCAACCCTTTCAAAAGCGCGTGGGGACAATCTTTAGGACCGTTCAGCACCCAAGAACACATTTGAAAACATGCGGCACTCTTGCATACCTTGCCAAACAGTATCGGACCACGTCAAGTCGCCACGAAAGTTGCGACAGGTGCGCGGTTGGCAGTCCCCCAGGGAGCCGCGAGGTCTCGTCTGGGTATGCGTACACCCCACTTCGCCGGACCTCCCAGGAGCACACCAAAGTGGCGAAAGTTGCGCACTTGGCAGCCCCCCAGGGAGCCGCGATGTCTCGACTGGGCCTGCTTACGCGCCCACTCTGCTGGGCCTGCCAGCAGGAGCACACGAAAGTGGCGACGGTTGCGCTCAGCTGGCAGCCACCCAAGGAGTCGTGTGTCTCGTCTGAGCCTGCGTATACCCTCATACCGCCGGGCCTCCCGGTAGCACGCGAAAGTGGCGACAGCTGCGCAGTTGACAGCTTCTTCTCGGGGGAACCGCGAGGTCTCGTTTGGGTCTGCGTACACCCCCACTCTGCTGAGCCTCCCAGGAGCCCACGGAAGTGCCGACTTGTTGAGCAGGTGGCAGCTCCCCACGTCGCCGTGAGGTCTCGACTGGGCCTGCGTACACCCCAAGTCCGCGCGGCCTCGCAGGAGCCCTGGAAGAGTGCCCCCCCGCGGTGGAAGCCGCGAGGTCTCGAGTGGGTGCCCGTGCCTCCCCGCCGCTCCCATGGGCCTCCCAGCGCGTAAGATGTCACCCCGCCGAGTCTCCCAGGAGCCCGGGAAGAGTGTCGACAGTTGTTGCGCAGTTCGCAGCCCCGTTTGGATACGCGTACGACGTCACTCCGCTGAGCCTCCCAGGAGCTCAGAAAGAGTGTCGACTTGTTGCGCAGGTGGCAGCCCCTCGGGGAAGACGAGGCGTCTTTTGGAAATTGGTCAGACGTCACTCCGCCGAGCCTCCCAGGAGCCCACGAAAGTGCCCACTTGTTGCGCAGTTGGCAGCCCTACGGGGAAGACAAGATGTCGTTTGGATAAGCGTCAAACGTCACTCCGCTTACCCTCCCAGGAGCCCGAGAAGAGTGTCGACAGTAGTCGCGCAGTTCGTAGCCTCGCGGGAAAGGCGAGGCTTCGTTTGGATACGCATACGACGTCACTCCGCCGAGCCTCCCAGGAGGCCGGGAAGAGTGTCGACAGTTGTTGCCCAGTTCGCGGCCCCGCGGGGACGGCGAGGCCTCGTTTGGGTACGCGTACGACGTCACTCCGCTGAGCCTCCCAGGAGCTCAAAATGTGTGGCGACATTTGCGCAATTCGCAGCTCCGCGGAAACAAAAGGAGGTGTCGTTTGGATGCGCGTGAGGCGTCACTTCGCTGAGCCTTCCAGGAGCCCAGGAAGAGTGGCGACATTTGCGCAACTTGTAGCCCCGCGGAAAAGACGAGATGTCGCTGGGATGGCATGAGACGCAATTCTGATAAGCTTCCCAGGAGCCAAGGAAGAGTGGCGACAGCTGCGCAGTTCGCAGCCCCGCGGGGAAGACGAGGTGTTGTTTGGATGCGTGTAAGACGTCACTCCGCTGAGCCTCCCATGAGCCCAGGAGAGTGGCGACAGTTGCGAGGTTCGCAGCCCCGCGGGGAAGGCGAGGCCTCCTTTGGATGCGCGTGAGACGTCGCCCCGCTGAGCCTCACAGTAACTAGTAGCCCAGGAGAGTGCCGACAGGTGCGCAGTGCCCGGTGAGGAAGACGCGGTTTCGTCCGAATGCGCTTGAGCCGTCACTCCGCTGAGCCTCCAAGGAGCCCAGGAAGTGTGGCGAGAGTAGCGCAGTTCGCAGCCCCGCGGGAAAGGCGAGAGTGGGCTGGAGGATGTTGCGCGAGCAGGGCTCAATTGAGAACGAGAACCCAACCAGAGAAGGGTTGGGACTAAAACGAACCAGCACAGGGAGGAGGAGGTGGGGGAGGAGACCAGCAGCAATTCATTCAAAACAAGAATCCAACACGGGAGGGTTGCGAAGAAATCGACCTCGGCCAGGTCCATCTGCCCGACCCGACCACCCACCTGGACCGGGGCAGCCAGACCATGGTGTCAGAGGGCGGCGTGGAGGACGGGAATCATGATCGTGTTGTTCGTGCCTGGTTCGATGAAGTTTGGAACGTGGGATCGCTCGATGCAGGTTCAGTTCGTTGACACAGGCCGGCTACGTTGGAGCGTTCGGCGGCCCTCAAAGCGCTTCTGAACACGTCCTGGGGGACTTCGGTGGACCAACGCATGTCAGCGCTTGCACGCGCGTCATGGCCAGATCGTCGACTGGCGCTGGGCCCACTTCTTTCAGGAGGGAAAAAGGGACAGATATAGACAAGCATCGATGTCTTCTTTGAACGTGTTGGAAAATACGGGCAACGGAGGGAAACTGTAAAATCCAGGCAGCAACTCAACTGTGCGGAATCCTGGATTGGAGGCCCGTGGACCGCCTGTGAAACTATTGGAATGTGCGCCTGTCTCTGCGGGTCTCCCTGGGCCCTTCTCTTCCTGGCCCACGCGAGGCCTCCACCGCTTCCGCGGGGCTCACCGGAGGAGGAGCTCCTCGGGGCGAGCCGTGCTGCGAGGGCAGGGGCGTGGCCTCGGGGGCAGCGCCCGCCGAGGCGGTACCACGGGGGCGAGAAGCCCTGGCGGGAACTCGCGCCCTCCCCCGACTCCCTCCGCCCACCATGGGGAAACAAACACATGACATGAACATAAGAGCGCGGAGGTCCGCGAGGACTTCTCGCATCGGCGCTGGACCCCCCTGGCGGCGCCTCCGGCGCCGATCCAAGAAGTCCGCGCAGACCTCTGAGTTTTTATGTTTGATTCTTCGTTCCCCTACACCATTTTCCCTTCTGCTTCCCCCCCTCCCCAGAGATCCGATGTCGTGATTTGTTCTATAGGGGATCCCCGGAAGCCTCGACCCGTTCCCCCGAAGCGGTGTTTCATTCCGAGGCGTTTCTTGACGGTCCTGGGGCCCAGCGAGGGCCCCTGGAAGCCGAAAACTGAGAAAAACGTCCGCCTTGATTTTTGCCCATGCGTTGGATCTGGGTCCCTCCAGCCCCCTGCCCCACCGCCTCTCCCCCTGGTCTGTCCCCCCCCCCCTTTCCGTCTCCGCAGCGGCTTGGAGCGTGCCCGTCTGCGGAGGATCGTGCCCCCCCCGCCCCGCCCTCGCCCCTCGCTCCTCGCGCCTGCCTCCCGGCTTGGCACCGCTCGGGCGGCGTGCGCATTTGTGCTCGGCAGCGGCCCTCGAGGAGCACTCTTTCGGGGGCGGATAGACCTCCTACCCTGACACGTCGATTAGCGAATTGGCCGTTCTCGGTTCGCGAGAGGGCGTCGCGGCCGTCACCTTTGCGGGTCCAGGTCCGTCGGTTTCGGTCCCAGGTCGTTTTCAAGAAGGGGAGGTTTTCTAAAGGGAGGTCTGTCCACCGCCGATTCTTATGCACCTTGCCAAAACATGAACGCACGAGACCCAAACATGCACACGGAATGGACGTCCGAGCGACAGCGACGGTTGGTGCCTCGCTTGCAGTCAGCAGCACTCCTCGCGCCGTGTACTCCTGGTGCCTCACTCCGCGGCTGCCCCTCACTGCCTCCACTGGCGCCAGCATGTGCTTCTTCGTCCCCGTACTCGCTCCACGCGCCTCGCGCCTCCTCGAAGGCTCTCAAGGGCAAAGAGACGGCATGAGCATGAGCTTTCGGAGCTTCGCGCGGATTTCTTGGATCGGCGCTGTGGCCACCCTGGTGGCGCCTCCAGCGCCGCCTCCGGCGTGCTCCGCGCGCCAAGGGGGAGGAGGGGGCAGCGCCGATCCAAGGAATCCGCGCGGAGCTCAGTTTCTATGTCTTGTTTATGTTGTTTGTTGTTCCGTTATTCCGTCTTGCCATCATTGTCCTCCTCATCGTTCTTTCTCCTCCCCACCCTTCTCCTCGTCTCTGCTTGGCCCAGTCGATGTCAGCAGAGGGTGGGAGAGGAAAGGCGCACGCACATGTTTGCAAGACTCCTTCCTTCGATCAAACTGCAATCCGGCGCTTGCATAGTTCTTTAGTGTGTTCCTTGCACGCCCGCCGCGAACACCTGGCTCGCACGTGTGATGCACTGTGATCCTCGAGGAACTCGAGCAGCAGAGGCAGCGCATCCAGACGCAAGTCGAGCAGCTTGACAAGGAGGTTCTCAGAGTCGTGCCGAGTCCGTCGGAGGCGCTCGGCTCTGTCTTTCCTCCTGCTGCTGCATGTGGGAAGTACGTCTGAGAGATTTGTTATGGAGTCTGTGCTCGGCTGGGGCACCGAGTCAATTGATGGATGTTGGCACCCAGCTTCGTTGACACAGCGGAGTTGTAAAGAAAATCACAGGTAGCTGGTCAGTGCCGTCGAGGCGTTGAAATGAGGACTGCTCTGGTGTCACATTTTGGTACGGAACAGGGGCTTTGTTCTTTGTGGAGTTACAGGACCGTATGACTTTGCATCTAGGCATGGTACAGCTGATCCAGGCAGGGGTGGCTGAAGGTTGCCCCCTTCTGGTGACCGTTTGGGTGCAGAGGCGAAGTCCATGCATGGGATGACTGTTCCCCCTTAGCGGAAGCTGGCGGAGGTGAAACGGGGGCGGTACTACTTGCGGAGGCGTGGCGGTAGTTGCGGGGGCCCCAGTCGCAGGGGCTCTTCTTGTTGGACTGTTTGCGTGGCCTCTGCTGTTTGTTCTCGGGTGGATTCCATCTTCTCCTCCTCATCTCCCTCTCGCCTTCTCCTCCTCTCCATCCTCTTCTCAGCCCTGCCTCACCCGCAGTCCGATATCGTTCCTCCTCCTCCTTCTCATCATTTCTCCCACCTGTCCCTCCCTCCCTTCTCATCCTCATCCCCATCCTCCTGCTTTAACCTTCCACCTCATCTTCTTCCGCCATACCATCAGTCCTCATCGTCCTCCTCCCCCCGTGCCCTTCCTTCTCCTCCTGTCCTTCTCCGCTTGCCTCCTGCTTCTGCGATTCCTTATCGAGCCTCCGCTTGCCCCGTCGCCTCTCTTCCGTCCGTTCCTTTGCGTGTTCCTGCTCCGGCTATGCCTGCGGTTCCCTTTTCCCTTTCCACCTCATGCGTCCTCTTGTTGCCGTTCTTGCTCCTGCTCCCCCCATCCTTGATCCCTCCTCCTCGTCACCGACCTCCCCCCAAATGTTCCCTCGCTTCTCCCTCGCCGACCTCCCCCCAAATGGTCAGCATCACCATCATCATTAGCAGCATCAGCACCACCATCACCGTCATCACCCTCCACCGTCCAATGGGTAGTGGATGGTGGTGATGATGATGATGATGATGATGATGATGATGATGATGATGATGGGTGGTGGGTGGCGTTCATCACCCAACAACGTTACCACCATCAGCACCATCACGATCATCCTACTCATCATCACCACCCGCATCATGATCATCATCGTCATTAGCAGCAGCAGCATCGTCTTCATCATCATCATCACCACCACCATCTTCATCAGCATCATCATCGCCATCATCAACGACAACAGCATCACCAGCATCAGCATCAGCATAATCATCACCAGTATCAGCATCATCAGCATCAGCATCAACATCAGCATCATCACCTTCGATCTTATTCTTCCTCATCCACCTCCTCCTCCTCATCCGCATCTTCCCCGAGGGTCTCCCAAGGTACGCAGTGTTCGCCGTAGGCCTTCAGTGGCCGCCCGAGGCTTCCAGGGGCCTCAGGAGGTGCAGGGAAGGCCAGAAGCGCTCCAAAGCACCTCGACGCTCGAGCCTCGATCGTCCTCCTGGCCGCGCCTTACTACCTCGAGGGGATGTACCAGGCGCGCCGCCGCGCCGAGTCCACGTGCTCCTCCGAGATGGTCTGCCGCTACGGCTGCCTCTCCAGCTGAGACGTAGCTGCGCCCCTGGCCCGCCTGCCCGCCCGTCCTCACGCTCGGGACGTGGCGCCAGGAGGTTTCGCTCGGTCGCTGTCCCTCTGCCGTGCGTCTTCTGTGACCCTCGCCCCGTTCGTCTTTCCCTAGCCAACGTGCAGGAGAAACGGCGCGGCGCCAGGAGGCACGGCAGGTATAGCCTCCTCGTTGACTTCTGTGGTCATGTGACTGCCCTTCCATGTCGTACATGGCGCGTTCCCCTGGCCGCGCCGAGCACGCCCTGCACCGGCGCCCTCGGCCGTGGAGGAACAACGCGGCGGCTGCCGCGTGGCGCGACGTGGACGCCGCGCCAGTCCGCGATTGGCCCAAGGCGCTGCGCGGTTCTCGAGGTCGCGGGGTCGTGCTCGGCTTCGGGCTCCGGCTCGGGCTTGAGCCCCGAATCGTGCTCGGCCTCGGGCCTTGGCTCGGCCTCGGCCTCGGGCCCAGTCTCACATCCAGCCGCGCGAAGAGCACGCACGAGCAGCTTATCGGCATCTTCGGGTGCGTTGGAAATCTGAGCGATGTGGCCACCTATGGAAGCGCGGTCATCCCTGGCACCACATGGCCGAGCCGACGAGGAGGAGCCTTTACTCGGCGGCGAGCCAGGAGCAGCAAGAGAGAAGGAGAAGGCCTTCTCAGAAGGCTCGGAAGTCCTCCGGCATTCTGAGAAGTGTTCTATCTTCCCCAGGGACACAACAAGCCTTTCGGATAGCCGGAGGCCTTCTGAGAAGCCCCACTACTTTCTGAGAAGGCCTTCTCCTTCTCGCTTCCCCCCATCGCTCGCCGCCGATTTACCCTTGGAATTCTCTGCCCATGAGCATCGGCCCCTGAAGGAGCACGCCCATGGGGATGACGTCCCGCCGCGCGACGGCGCGCGCGGCCTCCCGCGACGTCAAGAGCAACTGCCGCCAAATTGATTGGGACAGTGGGCGTTTGTTTCCTCCCCAGGGTAACGGTCGTTACCCAGTCGGGGGTGGACAGAACCCCCAACAGTGACACGTCGATTAGTGAATTGTCCGTTTTCGGTTCTCGAGAGGGCGCCGTGTCCGTTATTTTCCAGGCTTGCGCCCGCCAGGTTTGGGCCTCAGGTCGTTTTCATTAAACCACGTTTTACTAAAGGGGGGTCTGTCCATCCCCGACCCAGGCCAACCCCCCCACCCCGTCGGGGTATAACGCTAACGATCATATTTGGGGGGGGGGGGGGGGGGGGGGGGCCCCCCCCCCTTACATGCTGCGGCGCACGCCAGGCGATTTATGCGCTGTGGCTCGGGCGCACCCTGCGGGTGCACGCCGCGGCCGCCGTTACCGTTACCCTCCCGCCCGCCCCCCCCCCCCTCCCCAGGGTAACGACCGCCACCCTGGGAAAGGAACAAAAGAGTCACATAAGGTCAAAGATGGTTGCGGAAAGCGGCTCGATTGATCTGTTCGTCCCTCCACGGAGTTTCCTCTTATGTGCTTCGCGCATCTAGGTGCAACGGAGGAGGCCGAAAAAGGGATCTCGCTCCTGGCCTGCAGTTTCTCATAACCGGATTTCGACTGTCAAAGGAGGGAGGACGACGAACGGTCCGACCTTCTCAGACAGATCATGGCGCGACATCCCCCGCACCCTCCGGCAAGGGAGCGCGAAGGTAATCCTCAGTGCCCTGGGCAGGTAAGCGCTGGCAGGCGGTTTCTACCGTCGCAACGACCATCACGACTACCACGACCACCACGACGTCCGACGCCAGCGATTACAACCACGATTACCACGACGAACACCACCATGACCCGAGGCGCCTGCGACCACCGCCACGACCGCCAGGACCGCCACCACGACCACCGCTAGCACGTCCACTACCGCAACCACCAGCCCGACCAGCACGACCGCCCCCGCCCCTTCCCACCTTTCATCCCCCTACCCTTCCCTGCCGAGCCGGCCCTGTATACCGCAGCGCGGGCCTCGCGACTGTCCCATTGACCGCTTTCTTCCTGATCCTCCTCCTGCTCCTCTTCTTCCTCCTCTTCCCCCTCCTCCTCCATCGCATACTCCTCCCTCCATCCTCCTCCGCCCCCTCCCTCCTCTTTCTCCTCCTCCTCCTGATTCCTCTCCTTCTCCCCCTCCTCCTCATCCTCCTCCTCCTCCTCCTCCTCCTCCTCCTCCTCTTGCGTATTGCGGTGACGTCCATTAGGTTTTGCGTCGGTGGCTCTTGAATCCGTACCGATAGATGATCATGGGAAGCGAAGTCAGGCCAGGAGTGCCACTGGGCCAGGGCTAAACAAAGGACCCTGGTCCTGCAGCAGCTGACGTGGACCCCTGGACATTACCCCAATGCCTGGGGGCTCCCCGTGTGACGGGGTGGGCGACCCACTCGGGTGCACCCATGCCAGGGAGAGCGGGAGGGAGGGAGGGAGGGAGGGAGGGAGGAGAAGGAGCAGGAAGAGGAGGAGGAGGAGGAGGAGGAGGAGGAGCACGAGGAGGGAAAAGGCGGTGGGAGGAGGGAGGAGGAGTGAGTGAGTGACCCCAGTCGCGAAGCGAGTTCGACGAAAAGAACACGACGGAAGACCTCGAGTGAGCGCATCGGTTCACACGGACAGAGCCCGCCGTCAACGGCATTCGTAGCCTCGAGAAAATAACCCCTGAGCGGAAAACAATTACATACCCGAACGTTCACTTCCTCTCAGCGTATTTGCACCGAGACAGTTCCTCCGAAGGGCGGAAGAGAGGCAAAACTGCACAACGTTCGCCCTGCGGCGCCTGCAGGTTCCCCCATGTCTGAGTGCGCACTCCTCACTTGCAAAAGGAACGTAGCGTTCACTCAAAGCAGACAGAGCTACAAGCGTCCCTCCGAGCCGCATCCGGCCTCGGATAGCGACGCGCCTCCTCCAGGTCGCGCCGCCCCAAGCCACCCGAGGGGCGCCACTGCCTCGGGCGACTCCACACACCCACGCACGCCAGGGCGGGGCATCCTGGCCGTGGGAAGGATGGGTGTGGGATCCTCCCGTGAGCCCCCCGCAGGGGACCCTCCTCCCATCCTTGCCCCAGCGAGTGCTGGGAGGGCCAAGCAAGGGGAGGCGAGGCGACGAGGATGCAATTTTCTGTCCCCCAGGCCTCCAACGGTCAAACTGGGGTGACAAACAGGATGCTACCCGCCTGTTTTCTTGGAAAGGGGACCCAGTGGCACAGTTGCCGAGGAAGGAGGAGGATGAGGAGGAGGAGGAGGAAGAGGAGGAGGAGTAGTAGGAGGAGACCCGTAGCCATTTTGGCTCAAGTCCGTAGCGTTTCGCTCAGGGACCGAGGCCTTTTTGGCGTGGGGGAGGCGCGCCCCTGCCAGTGATCCTGCGATCTTTCTTTCTTTCGTTTGCTCACAGCCTACAGTCTGGCTACTGTAAGTTCTGCGGCCGTCAGTTCCCATGGGGCGCAATGGCGGCGGCAGGCAGCAGGCGTTCAGTGCGACCTGGACCTGCTGCAACAAGAAGTGCGGCTTCGGCAACAATTTCTCTTGGCGTACGACGTGCTGGGCTTGTGGCAAGCCCAAAGGAGCTGTCCCTGCACCAGCGGTGCCGCGCCCTCCTGCTGGTGCTTGGGTTCGTCCTCCTCGGCTGCAGCCACAAGGTGGCTCACCTGGTGCTGGGCAAGGGCCTGGCGCAAGCGGCGGCAAGCTCACCCCTGAGCGCAAGGACGCATTGCTTGCCATGTCCGCCGAGCACTTCGAGGCCTGCAGCATCTGGCTGTCGCCTGGTCAGAAGGCGCACTTGCTGGGGCTGCGTGCCGTGCAGACAGGCGACCCGCTGGCCCTCAGTCGACAGGCCAAGCAGCAGCACGACACGCTCAAAGATCAGGTCGCCGAGGCCAAGAACGCCTGGGAGAAGTCTCAGGAGGTGCTGGCCAAGCAGCTGC
This sequence comes from Prorocentrum cordatum, assembly GCA_963575745.1. NCBI lineage: Eukaryota > Dinophyceae > Prorocentrales > Prorocentraceae > Prorocentrum > Prorocentrum cordatum. The sequence goes on along the minus strand of CAUYUJ010017074.1, from coordinate 355 downwards.
AGAAGACGGCGGAGCTCAAGGCGAAGTTCATGGAGCTCGAGGCCAAGGAGCTCGAGGCGGCCCGCGCTGCTGCCAGCGCCTTCTCCGAGCTCGGGCGTGCCTCCCGGCCTCAGCCTGCTGACCATGCTGCATACCTTGTGGAGCAGCTGCGTGAGCTGGGGGTCGAGGCGGGCGTGGTCGACTCGATCAAGCAGGTCGCGGAGGCCCGCCAGAAGGCCAAGAAGGATGAGGAGGAAGCGGCGGCTGCAAAAGCTCGTGCTGAGGAGGCAGATCGTCATCATGAGCGTGACGCTGTTGGTGCTGCTGCTGATACCAGCGACGCTACAGGCGATCACGACCTCGACATGGATGCAGC